>CAADRB010000018.1:2284419-2469558 GCA_900708905.1 Hymenolepis diminuta
GAAGCTAATAACCCACGGCAGATAAGAAGGCACGTTATAGTCACCATGCGTGTATTAACGAAACTCACACTCAATCGGTCTCGACTTAAACAAATACGAATAATGATCAAGTGTTAAGTGTATCGGTGGGGGAAATAAAGAAAGAAAATACATTTTTGTTCATTGAAGAAATATAGGGAGCGGGGGAAAATAATTATCATTTCTTCTAACAGGCTCAATACCCCTGATGCCCGCTAACTGTTTTGACAAAGTGATTGCATGATTTACCTTAATGCACAAATGTCTAATGGAATCCTTATTTTTAACTCTACAAAGTAGTTATGATTTCAATGATCAGCAGAAGCATGATTAAAATTCAAGCAGGTAAACAGTATGCCATGTGTCAGTTATAATTTCGCTGATGTTTTTTAGACCTCTTTTCAATTTGTTTGACGGCAAGTATATTTGATTGAGATGAAAATTTAGTGTTGACTTCTCGATCTTTATTGCTTATAAAAACGAAAATGGATTTCCTCTAAGAGTTTTCTAGGTTCTCTCACCATTAGGAGTCATATTATTGCCGATATGACTGTGAATTTTAATTTGACTTCTACCCAGATGAGGTTATATTCAAAACACATTTGTGATATTCATGCATTTTCAGCATGCATAATCATGCCACAATGACAGTTGAATAAGATCTCTCTGTAATGCGAAGTCGGAAACATTATGGCAAAAATATTTTATCAGCTTGACTGACTAACAGCAAGATTTTCACAAAGTCGGGTGAGATTATTTCTGGTTTGTTACCACCAAACACAAGTAACTAATCAAGGTGGATGATAGTATGATTACGATTTTTACCACGTCATTGACTGTAAAAAAGGTATTACAGATTATAAATTTATATATTATTGCTAATCCCTGGAAATCCAACACTTTAAACCTCTAGTTATCCATTGAAAAGTGTTCTTCTTTTATGAGACCTTCCCAAAACCAGATAGGAAAAATTTTATAAAGGAGAGTATCTTCGTGTGTAATGCTAAATGCGAAGGAATTTTTGATGATCAATTGAATAGGAAAAGAGGAATATTATGGAATAGCTCTACTTTAGCTCAGCCGGAGCTTCTACAGCGGTCTCTATAATAATCTTTCAAATTATCATTCTTATTTGAAGTTATTCAAACTGAGGTTCATCAAAATTTCCTCAAATGTAGTAACTCAGATTTGTGTTATTCCGTTAAAATTCTGTAAAACAGTGCTTAAGATGAATATGAATATAAAATGAATTATGTTGTAGAGATATAACGGTTAGCGATTTGTAACGACATGAAGCTGGCAAAGTACAACAACTGCACCCCACGTAAGCAACTCAAGTGTGTTCGAGGACATTCACACAATGGTCAATCACCACGGGAGACATAAACGATCAGACATGACTTTAGTAGATCGTAGAAGTAATTGTTATCTAGATCGGTAAATTAGGATGGCTTTCTCAGTAATCTCCAAACTGTTCTAACGACACGAACGACTTGACTTATTCTATTTGGGCCTGTCCATATAAAAATATAGCAGAACAATAAGAGATCGCAACAATCAGCCATAAATATATTAGGAGATTTAGGGGTGGATTGAGTAAGACGACTTAGTAGCGGACGTGATTCCTATAGTGTATGGTCACTATATGGAGATAATATTGACAGTGTCCGTGGTCATTTTTTAATAAACTGGGGAGACATTCCACTTACTCACGAGATGGTTTGTTTGTATGAGCGACTTGACTTATTCCAAAAAAATATCCCCATCTAACGCATTGCCAAAGACTTTCTGATTTACTAATGGTTTTCTCCCATAAAGAAGATGCTTGTAAGCAGTTTTAATCATTCGGTTAAAAAAAGCATTTGGAAGGCGCAAATCTTTGTATCGGCATAACTGGGCGATCTCAGGCCAAATGGTTTTGGTTTATTGCCACCTACAGTTATTTAATAGTTAAAGTTTGTGAGGCGGTGTTATTATATTCATGTAGCACTACAATGAATAAAATTGAGTGGAATACGAATTCCAAAATTAGATATATAATAATATGCAATGACTCTCTTAAATCAGGAAAATTAGCAAGAATTTTGCTTAAGAATAGATGTAATCACTCTTATTAGCATGCATTAGGGAAAAAAAAACAATATAACCTGTTCCATCCTTTCATATCTAGAAATAATAAAGACTACATTTTTACTATAGATTGCCACTAAATTCATTTCTCTTTTTCTAATCAGTCAAAGAACATTTGAAAGCAATTATTCAGATTATCAATCATGCTGATCAAATTTTTAACCACTTAGGATGTTAGAAAAATACATGGATGAATACTTTAACACTGACACTTCGGCATTTAGCGGAATGGATAAGCACTCAATTCTTTCTAATTTTATGATGTCAATATTGATTTAAACGGGTAATGAAGTATGTAAGTAGAACTTGAGAAGTATATGAAGTTGTTAAGAGTTCAGAACATGCCCGGACACATTGTATTCACACTACCAGTTTTCTTTATTTTCATTTATTAGGCATATATAGTATTTAAGATTTCAGGAATAAATGCAAATTAATAGGAAGAAACGGATAAGATGAAAGACGTCAATGTTTACCAGAGGTCACGTTGATAATTTGCAATGTATATAATGACATCTGCAGTCTTCATCGCTGATCAACAGCACATTTTGCAAGGTATTAGAGTAAGTGGTGAGTCAAGCATGAATAAGTAGCTTATTTTAAACAAAAAATCCATTTTTCAAATCTTCATGATAACCGTTCTTCTGGCGACAAACCTCACTAATTATATTATTTTCATACTATGCAAACGCAATTATCAATACTAGGTACTCCTGTATTAATTAACTGAATATTAAATGCAAATACACCTACCATGACATCCACGTTATTTCTGATTCTCTCACAAAACGGCTTTTGACACCAATCAATTACATAAATAACATTATGAAGAGATCAGTTAGACCTCCTACTAAAGGAGAAAAATGCTGGCATTGGATGGCTTAACAAAAACCCATACAATTCCAACAATAACGACTTAAGTGAAGAACTAAGACAGGTGAAGGAAAGATAAAGAGATCTTTATACTAAATCTCTAAATCACAGAGGAGTATAAAAACCTAAAATCACAACTTCTCATTAGATTACTGTCTCGAATGTCTCAACTAACGATTAAATGTGCTGCAGACATGTACGCGTATGGATACATAAATGAAAACATTTGTAAAGAAAACGTCTCATAAGACGAAGTTACACAGTCTAATTATGAGTAAATTGATAAATAAGAAAGAGAGAGAAGCTAAAGTTAAGGATTATATAAATCTACGGCAAAAAATTTAGGCGTTAAGTTTCTATTACAGGTTAAAAAACTTTGAGACATTCGGGCCGTGTTAGGACATGGATAAATTGTGGAATCACTTCAACTTTGATTTTGTTTTTCTCAAATGCCTCGATTTAATGAAAAATAGGATAAGCCTGACAATAAATTAAATAATAACGAGCGGGATGCGAATTCAGAGTTCCAGTTAATATTTGGAAATAAATTTTAAACAGAAAGCACGAACTCTGATGGAAGTTGCCATTTTTCAAAGTGATGGTAATTTAACTTTATTAGCATAAAAACAGCAACCTCTTACTTAATACATTAACTTTTTTACAGCTGTGAGAGATCTAACGAAATTTTTATCGCAGTTTGTCTATTACCTGTTACATATAAGAAAAAAATTTTTCCTTTAGTAAATCTTATATGCTAGATTCTTTATTTTCCACCTCTTGATTCTCGCTTCTTTTAATTCCCTTTTATTGGAACGAATTTATTTACA
Organism: Hymenolepis diminuta; assembly: GCA_900708905.1. Classification (NCBI taxonomy): domain Eukaryota; kingdom Metazoa; phylum Platyhelminthes; class Cestoda; order Cyclophyllidea; family Hymenolepididae; genus Hymenolepis; species Hymenolepis diminuta. The sequence continues at coordinate 2,288,268 of CAADRB010000018.1, forward strand.
TTACGATTGTAAACGGCACAGAATTTAAACCGGCCTATCAATACGAAAACGCGCGTCTTGTGTTGATATAGTGGTTTGGGTCGTTTGTATTGTGGTGCTTATGGGTCGTATTTGTAACTAGTGCAATGTTTTAGGGAATCGAAGAGTTGGTTACGATATCCTACGGAGAAGGGCAGATTATAACATTGTCCAAAACCAGCTCATTCACTTTTATTAATACTACAGCCAGCAGACGTCTATCAACACCTGGGGATTGGAAATGATTGGCTGGCTAGAAGATCTCCACTATAGTGTCCAAAGGTGGTTCCGCTGTGTGTTTGTTTGTTTGCACATAGATACCTAAACAGATGTCGATCATCACGCCGAGACTTCAACAGCGAGACATGGTTGACGTCCAACGAAGAAATTCTTGGTATATAAACCTAATTTACTAATTAATAAATTGGGGGGTGGCTTGTCTGCCACCTCCGAATTGATCTGGCGACATGGGTGACTTGACTTATTCCTTCTAATCGATTAATGTGGCCCCCGATAGATCCGTCTCACGTTATTTCAATTCATAAAATGGTGTTTATTTTTTTAGGCTAAGAAACTGTTAAACAAAACAATTACCAAATTAAGATTTCAAAATGCACTTTTAGATGTTGCGGTTTTAAAGTTTCACTGATGCGCACTCCTTAAGTAGATCAGCGTTGAAGCCAACTAGAATAAGTAAAAAGGTTGGAGAGCTGAATAAAAGTTCCAAAATGGTGACAATCTTACTAAATGAATGGCGGCAAAACCCAGATATAAACACAAAGATGAGAAAAGTGTAGAAAACCTGGAGAATTTTCGTATATTCAGAGATCAAACATTAATCCACTTATACTATAGTCAGACTAAGATGGAGTGATCATGTTAATTATCGTGTAGTGAAGATAATCGAGGTTTAAAAATCTTTCCTATATTTTTTAAAATGTTTCCATGATCCACATTCATTAATGAAAACTGAAAAGATATATTCTAATGAGCACAAACATCCATATCTGCTTTAAAAGAGGGATACAAATGATGTCTTCAAAAGTCAACAAAAGACTTAGAGTATATGGAAACGAACGACGTAATGCCCGGAAATAAAATTTTCATCATTAAATCAAATAATGCGCTAATTAGATCAAAACTCTAACATGCAATATCGATGATATGAGTAAATAAATATAAGTATATATCCATGGGTAACATGAATTCTAGTTTACACGAAGTTACTGTTTGTTTGAAATTTTGATAATTAGTCGGGATGAAAAAAATTTGGCATTTCCAATTCACTTCATTTTTAATGTAATATTTAATTTGTAAATGATAATATTATGTCGCTGCGGAATGCAACAATCAAATACCAACAACTATTTCAATAAATTTTCATGCAATGACAAAGTTATATTCCATTCTAATAATATAATTGCAGTATACAGATATGTATTTACTTTTAATTGGTGAAAAACAAATATTCGACAAATCAGTGTTTTAAATATATCTTAATTATTTACTTGTAAGACTTATTATAAATTAATAATGAATTACTAAGAAAAATACATAAATTATTTGATTGCTTTAAAAATAAATTTATTATTTTTTGTTTGAATATCCCAACTCAACCTTATTTCAGAGGGTTAGTTGGCTCTCAATAAAGGCGGATCTTAAGATTTAGGCTTTAATTTTGCTGGAGTACTTGGGACGTTTGATAGTTTACTAATACCCAATTATTGCGTTTTTAAAGGAATGTAAACAATTTAATATGCAGTGCGTACAAAATCGAAGGCTCGTCATCTCAGAGCGTCGTCCCACCAATGTACATTCCTCGATGAGCACTCATGAGCCAGTATTGAAAACAGATTATGTTAGAAAAATTACTGCTGATGCCTTTATGGTTGGGAGCCTTCCAACACCACAATCATTAAGAGTTCCACCGGGGGTAATTAGATCCACGGAATCGCATAACTGTACTTACACAACAAATTCTGGTTTCGGAGGAATGCGAATATATCCCTACTCAGATTATAGAGCCAGTATGTTTTATTTTGTTTTATTATATTTTGACATTGTTTGTGTTATAATTGTATATTAAAATTTTTACACTCTTTTTTAAACTTAAAATTATTATCACAAATAACTAAATTACTTAATTGAATTTTTATGATCGTGATGACATTTAATGTACTTTCATAAATTCACTAGCTTCAAAATGTTTCGTTGATTATGTTACGTGTGTCTCTGTCTTGAATTTTGTAAATATCAAATTATTTTTATTATCTACTCCTTCAAATAGTGTTTACTTTATGCCAATTCTTATATGATGGTATTCCTAAATGTACGCTACAAGCATTCCATCGGTATTTCATTTGCTTATCATGGTGTTCAATTATAGGGTCATTTTTAATTATTCTTGAGAGTAGTATTTAAATATTTGCAAAAATATTAAAATATTTTGGCAATTTTTTAACGGTTATATTTGATGCTATTGGGTAAACTTCAACTTAACGAAAATGGCATTGGAACTTTTTGTCCCTTTTCGGTTCATGCATTAAATAAACCTTCAATTGTCGCCGATTCTTTTAAAGTTTACTTGTTATTATTTGTTTAATAACTATTAAATATGCTTTGCTTATCCGGATGCTTTAATTCGTCCCCTTTTAACCTAATATCTAGATGTTTTTGCACTGTAATTGAATCTCAAGTCGAATATTTTTATAATAAATGTTTTCTCAAAACTTGTGGCTATTTTTATATTCAAAAGAATTACTATTTGGTCTATTACCCATTTATTTGCCATTCATTTTTCTCTTTTTTAATTTTCGTACCATGAGCACAAGATTAGTCATGTCAATTAAGATTTATAGTGCAGATGAAGAAACAAAGTCAGAGTATCATTCTTTTAAAATTTCGATCAAAGATTAAAATTTAACATGGGAAATGCTAATATTATTATTAAGTTAATTGAAAGATGCTATCCCTGTGATAAATTCTTATATTCATGGAGTGAACTTATTTAAGCAGAATCAATCTTGGGTGAATGTTTAGAGTACACGAAAGATAAGCATTAGTCTTCATATTTATTATTTATATTATCGGACTTCATTATATTTTTATTCCTGAAAGAAATGTTGTCGAACACACTCCCTCCATCGATTTCGAAATTGTTATGAGTAGCAGTGTAACTGTGAAGTCGGACGTCACGAAATCGTTGAGTATTGATGGGGATTGAATGAATGGAGTGGCTGACCGAATTGGTTGATTATGACAAGTGAAGGGTCAACAGAAACCGAATTTTTCATTAGGAGGGACCCATTACTTTAGCCTTTTATTTTAAATGAGTGCTAGCAGGCGTTTTCCTTATCAGGATTGGTAGCTAGTTGAGTAATTCTACTACTGGAGATGCATATTTTGAAAGAATGTTAAATAGTGCGTATTGTTTTTGCAAATTTTAATACTGCAACCTGCCATTCCAAAAAAGGTCTGCTAACATTTTATTATCTAAAATTTTGGGTGGAAATTGTGTTAGTAATTTTTGCTCGGAAATTTAAGTCCAACTTTTAGAAAATGAATAAAATCAAGAGAACGAAAAATAAACTGTCGGAACACTTTGATATCTCGCGAATCTTTTCTGCAAAAGAATTTGACTCACGTTTAGCACAAAATACTACGAATAAACCCGTAGGCAATGTATTTACCAAAATCGGGAAAATAAATAATATAAAGCGAATGACAATTTACCGAACCAATGCAAATCGAGACAGTACACATGAAATGTCAATCGTTTTGTTACTGTTTATATATTTCTATATGCTTACTAAATCTTCATGCACATAATAACCGCCTTCAATGATTACAAGTTGATGATAACAGCTTAACTGTAGAGGTATTTCGCTTTAATTTTCACTTTTATCTTTTATCACTGACTTTATCATTTATAAAAATGACTCCTGAAATGGCAAATATTTTGCAATATTTAATGTCCAATATCTTTTGGAACCTTTTTTCGAAGCTTGTAATTTTCAGAATGTTGCATTAATTGTCCACGTGAGTGATTTCCAATGTTGGCTGGAGCAATTACATTTTCAAAAGAGATAGTGAGAGGCAGATCTATTTTCTTTTTTATTAAACTTATACCTTTATGAATTTTTAGGCTGCTCTGATGGGGATTTAAAAAAATAATCCCACTTTATAGAAATTTGGTGAACACTGGATATTTAATTAAATGTCCAAATGTTCCAATAGGTAGATGAATTGTGAGTTTAATATAGCTTTCCTGCAAAGTTCTGAATTGATTTGAATATAGATTTATTCGTCCCTGTTTTAATTGCTTTCCCATTCATATACAAGAATATGAATATTGCTTCAGGAACAAGGCTCTTTCGACAGACATATGCTAATTTAAATCAATTTTCGTTATCTTTTGGCTTTTGGAGAATTTGTCAAACATCTTGTTATTGGTTGCCACTAAGCATTCAATATATATATATTATATATATGCAAAAATCATTTGATAGCAGAAATCTTACGGTGCGGCTCATGAGTCATAATATTTTCTGTAAACAGAGTATAATCAATCTAACTAATTTAAACAGGCATAAAATCCAACAGAAGTGGTCTTAATTGATTGATTTTTGTTGAATTTGCCTATTTATATGCGATATTTATATTTTTCGGAAAGCCTTTTTCATTCCGTATGGGTTTGAATTATTTTCAGAAATTGCATCATAGCATAAATTGACAATATCTTGGATCAATCTAAAGGCATGAGATGAGTATTGTTTAAATAGCTGAGCCATCTAAATGGATCATATTAATATAGATATTGACGATGAAATGTGGTTAATATTTCTTGAATTTCGCGGGTTTGGCTTACATTTATTTTGCATATAATTTCCAAATTTTCAATATTTTTTAAGAAACTTCAAACGACCAGTATTTTTGCGATTACTTTCTATCTATGATAGTTATTGTTAGTTGGTATTTCTTTTTGCTAAAGTGTGTCGGTTAAGTAATCAGTTAAAATAGGCTATATTTACATATTAATCCTTTATAGCCCGTTTGATTTAGCCTGTGTGTCATCAACTTTGATTTGCCAGTGAATGGAAAATACCTCGATCCCTTGCACCCTTTCTTTTCGCCAAATTAGTAAACCCTTTTTTAGAAATGAAGGTCAAAATTAAAGTAGGCACGAAATGTAATTGGTATGTGCGTAAATTTGTTTAGTTCGATATAATTTGTTTCGTTAATACTACGAAGACATGACAATACTCTATCAACGTAGTCAATGTAAAAGGATGGAATGTAGTAAGTTTGCATTAAATATTTACACGATTATTAAATTTGAAGTTAAAATTTGAAGTATTCAATGACTTCTTTCAACAAGTTAAAGTAGATAATAGCAGCCTTTTTGTTAGTTTCTTTAAGTTCACACCCGATCTTTGTCACTAATTTTATTTTTCAGGAGAAAAGTTTCCGGAATTTGCAAAAATTTTACCCAACATTTCATACCCAATGCCTCTTTTTTAATGCTGGAAATTATCTGAATGTCACAGCATTAATTGTCCACGCTAGTTAATCTTATGTTGGTCCTAACATTGGCATTTTAAAAGGGATAGGGAGGAAAACATAAGCTTTTTATGAATTTATGTCCTTCTGTGATCCTTGGCCGCTCCATGTGTTGGCAATTTTTCACATTTCGCCATAATAATAGAAATATGGTAAACACACGAATTTTTAGTACGGCTGTTCAATTATTCATATGTCTTAACTCGTGTGATAATGCGGATTTTAAGTGTGAATCCAAATTTTTAGTGAATAAGTGCAAATATTCAAGGTTTTTTTTTGTATAGTATCCGTTTCAGACAAGACCAAAGTTTCCAGGACGCAACTACTAACAAACAATTTTAGTACCCACTTTGCGCTAGTATTAAGACCTATAACTGAAAATTATGTTTAGAGCGCCACACATCAAAATTTCAATTGCAGTATTGACATTAAATTCAGTACGGGTTTCAACAAAGAACCTTTTGAGGAAGCTACAAAAGAGAACAGCACATATTTTCAAACTTCACTCGTGGACCAAATCTTTCTCCAAGTTATATATTCACAGCTATAGCGTTCCGTCCGAAGATTACGATTTATGCAAGCTTTATAAATTAACGGATAAATAAAATTTCCATTAGCATTAATTTCAATTATAACTCTAACTATATTTCCTTTGCATTTGTAATAGTGTCTCTGAGCCACTTACATTATTTTTAAAAATGGTGATTCTATTAAGTCGGAAATTTAAAAAAAATTATGTTAAGCCTTGCTATAAAAGGAATTTTCAAACGTCTTTTAACTTTTTGTGTTGATATTCTGTGTTGCATTTTGATTTTACATGGTGAGAAATCCAATTTGCCACAAATTACACTTTTTTGCAAATCAGTTGCTTTTGTCTCTTAATAAAAATTAGTGTTTTTGCATTTGACGAAGCAGATATCCTTTTTTATTTATTCCAGTTTGATCAATTTTAACTGGGATTTTAGAAAGACACGATTTTCAAAAATTTAAACTATTTTCAGGATTTTTTGATGTTGATTTACATCTTCTATTCTTGTAACAAGGACAAATTTCTCAAGCAAAACAAACGAATTATATTTTTTTATTGGGACATAGTATATAAATACGTGGAACATTGGAGCAGTTCAGACTGTGTTAAGGGGATGCCATTGAGTAGAAATTGAAATTTAATTAATGACAATAAAAGAGTGATAAGAAATGTGGTCTTTGAGTTTGAATTGTACATTTATTTTAATAGTACACTTTATGTAATAGTGTGCTAATATCAAAGTTTCATGATTTGGCCATGCTTACTGAATGAATTCATGTTCGTGACTTTCAGAGCTTATTAAACAGTTGATAAATTTATATGGTTAGCTAAACACTCTGGTTATGTATTTTAATCGGTAATCAAGATACTAGCCAGTTGATAATAGCGGACTCAGTATCGTTTTTAATTAAAATAATAAACACGATGAAAAGTCATGTTAAAAGTAATTGTTTCAAAAAATATTATTCTGTTAATTTATAAAGTATGGGTCCGCAAGTTTTGATTCCTTGTCTTTCATTCCAGGCTTTTGCCTCTGATCTTGTGTATCAATTCGAGAAATGTAATATTCTATATCGAAATCGGGAATGTTCAAAATTTTTAGCTTCCAATTTCTTATGTCGCAAATCTGTGAGTATCGTATTTATAATTGTTTCTTCTTGAAAAAAGTCTTGGCCGTGCTTTGAGCCAAGATAGTCTACATTTGAAAAATCATTATTTTGAAGCATGCTGGATAGGCTTTAATGTGCTTTATCTATTTATCAGGGTTTGAAATATAATAAAACTAAAATTTACTTGAAAATTTTTGAGCAAGAACGCTACATTTCCACATCAAGTTTTTCTTTACATTGTTGTTCGAATCACCCTCAACTGAACTTCTCATTTCAGCAAATAAGATTGATAGTGAATGCAGGTCATTTCGTTTCACTATTAATAATGACAATGATGAAAGTTTTGAATGATTTAACCACAAGAAGGGATGTAAATATAACAAAATGGTCCAATAAGAGATAGAACCAGGAACCGAAAAGGAGTATTTAACGATACCGGGAAGTCAAGAGTCTTAGTTTTTCTTGAATCTATAATTACGGATTTATTCCTAAGGGATACAAATCACTTTGTAGTACCAATTTGATTTTCGAGTTTCTGGATGAGTTCAAATGCAAGTCAACCCTCAGAACTTTCTGATTGGTTGGTTAGTCTATTTGAAATAGTATGTGCCCTCTGACAGATATGGGTAGGTAAATGTGGCTAGTAAAAGTATTTTAAAAGGTGCGAGACATTTATGTTTTCATATTAATTTCATCTTACTTTTCGGATTATATTTTGTTCAGAAACCAAGGTAGTTTTGAAAACACAATAATCTTTGCTTCTTTATCTTATAGAACAAGTAAATAATCATTGTTTATTTAACTACATTCAATTTAAGTTAATAAAATAGGAATTTCGCTTTTGTCTAACTTAGACAATGCAGACATTCATTTCCTGTTTTGGAATTGAGTCGTTTTCCTAAAAATTAAAGTCATTTTTATTTCAACGCTATGCTATCCATAAGTTTTAAAACATGCACATATTTTTATAGGAGCATAAATTAAGATAAACTGAATATAAACAATTATTAATCATGTTAATTTATTGACCACAGATTCATTAAATTGATGAGTAAGATAATGTAAATTCCTAGTTTCTCGATTTAGAGAACTTGGTCTGATAAATGCTGCGTTATTAGTCTAGCAAAACATCGATTCTATTCCTGTAAACCAAGGCAACTCGGCAAGGCATCTCATTAAATCAATTGATTATCAAGTTTCAAAAATCTGAGATAAAATGTTAACTATGAAATTAGAAAATCAAGAGATTACACTATGAAAATACGGGCGGCTTAATAATTCTCTAATTCAAAATTAGTAAACTTCTTAATGCCTCAACTTCGTTATCTGGCAATTTTTGAATTTTCCATTCCACTTATCGCTTCCCACTGGATAATGTTATTTTTCCACGTGTTCAGATATTTGCAAAGACCTTTTCGCATTGACACGAATAAAAATAGAATTAATATTTAGAGATTTGCTCTTTAGATTAAAAAACTTAAAAATCACCGACGCATAACTATTTCGGAAAAATTATGCATTATAATACAAATACCTTTCCATCTTACCAAGAGTATCTCTGAAAGTTCCAAATTTCAACCAGAATATCAATTTGTTTGATGGATAGACTATCCAGTTAATACATTTTAATGATAACGTATTTAGCGTTAAGTATTCAGTTATTATATAGCATGTTAATTATGTAACTTAAAAATATAATATTTACATAATTGGAAGTCGTTAAAATATGAAAAGTTTTATGAGAGACTTGGTTTTAATTTACATTGGTAACAGTGCCTTAAAATCGATTTCTTATAAGGTTATATTCTAGGTAATTCGCATGGATGTTTCAAAGTAGATGAGTGCCGTTTTGTCAAGATCCGGTTCATAATCTTTAATTAATTTTGCTTCTTTAAGCTTTGTCATTATTGAAAGAGGTTTGATCACAAATATGCTGCACCAGCTTCAGCTGAAAATCTGAGATTCAGTACATAAAAGGAAAATCAAAACTATATTTCTGAATAGGTAATGATAAGTCTCAATCTTGCATCTTCATTATAACCTACATTATAGATTTGTTACTATGTCTCTCATTGATGAAAAAATGCAGCTTGTCTATGAGCTGTAATTTTGCTGTACTTGAGCAGCTAATATTGAGCACCAATGGATAGGCTTAAGGATTATTATACATGCAATTATTAAATTGATAGCTTCGAGATAATTAGAACGTGGAATTTTGTAGTGATCTTTGTTTATTTCAACTTATACATCAACTAACGTCGGATAACTTTGAAGATTTCTGCATATTTTACTGGAGTTCACATTGAGTGAACTTTGATGATCTGTACTATGTTGAAACACATCGTATATAATTAAATTTCTAAAACTGGATAGAAAAAGAAACAAACTTATCATGATGTCATTATGTGCTTCTCACTTTTATCAACCTCATTAATAAATTGTTGACATTTGATGTCTTATAACGATATTGGTCACCGTGCACATCTACCATGCCAAAGATTATGGGTCCGAATCCCATCGGCGCACACTCAGTGAGCAGAATGGCCAACCACACTGGTTAAGTCTGACTAATACGGAGTAAGCCTAAATTTGAGTCTCTCACTAAAGGGACTCTGTGATGCCACTGTCTATGCAAAGGTGTAATTGGAAAAATCTTTCTTAAATGGACTTGGTGGTAATTAATTATTATTAAAGCAAGAGTTGAATAGAGGTTGAAACGCAATGCCAGTTCAAAATTTGAATTTAGTAGTATTTTGATGGTCTTCCGTACACTTCAACGAGTTTTGCTTTAGAATTTTTTGTGTTTCTATGATGAAAATCGCAAATACTTCAGTTTTTTTCATTGGTAATAATTACGAATTTTATTTATGCATCCTCATGTTTTATTGTTAGTGACATAACTGATGCATTACGAGCTATTTCCCAGGCTAATGAATAATAGAGATTTAATTTTAAAATTCATATGAGAAACTGATTTTCCAATTCTAAAAAGAGGGTCACATTCTGTAACAAATTGTACTGTTTAATGCGTTCATATTGCAATTCAAAATTCTATTCATAACTGTTTCAAAGCGAGGCAAACACTTTTACGTTCTTCATATTAAGAAAATTAGACTTTTCTAAACCAAATTTAATATCATAATACCAGCCCTGGTGATGTTATATTTCCTGTTCCTTAAATCACTGATGACTCCTATAACACTACTGAATTTGCAAATGTCGAAATTTACTAAATTCGTGAAGTCAAATGAGTTGAATATTTTAATTTTTGGCAACTTAATAGTCATACTGTTATTAATATTTATAATAATATAAAAGCACCCTGTAAATTTTAATCTTGATATAGTATTTGAACATTAAAAATAGAAAAATTTTATTGTAAATAATCAAACGTGGAGTCAAAGATGTGTATTATTTAGATGTGATGTGAAAAATATTACTTGATTTGAATTTTGGAAGAATTAATGTTTTCATTTTCTTACATGGGCCATGATGCAAATGTTCCGAAGTTCAATTTTTATGACTTAATCTCTGATTTAACATTCGTGAATTTCAGAGTTTGCTTTAATCCAGGGTTAATTTAACTGAATGTTTACTAATGTCTCTGTGATTTATTTACGTAACTGTGAGTAGAAAGATGAGACCAGTAAATCCATTTTGCAACAAAGCTGAGCTATCTAGAGTTTATTCAAGACATGTTCTCAAGACGGTTCTTTAACATAGTAGGTCCATTGGCGTTTATTCAGTGGAAAATGATCAATTTTTGTAATAAAACTGTAATTATACAGCCGATTTGCCCTAAAACGTATTTTAGAACTCAATCTCGACATGAGAATGATCAGTCGGTACGTGCTGAATTCGTGAGAACATTGAAATCATATTTGTTGGAGCGTTTTGATCATGTGAATCTAGCATCAATTACTTCCGATTTAATAAAAAATAATGCAACCATAAAGTTCGAAACTGCTTATTCATTTAATCCTCACGATTAATTCTTTCCTTACTGAATGTAGAGCGACGAAAAAATTTTTTCTTGCATTTTCAGGAAATTGAGCTCGAGTAGTCACGCTTTTATACATTTTATTCAACCGAATAGAATAGAATTTTACATTGATGCATGACAATTCAGTAGTATTTAGCGAAGCTATACCGTTAAATGCTTCATTATGGCGGCAATCCATATAAAATTTGGTACAAGATTTGGAATACCAAAAGTTGAAATGTGATACTACATTGTATTCCTGAAAAGACAAATTGCCGTATTTTTTAGTTGTTTTATTTTCGAAGTTGCAGTATCAAACATAGATTTTGGTAAGTCAAACCAACACCAACGTTAATTTAATGCGTTTATGATTTCGAAATAGGCTTCTTGTTAAGAATTATATCTATTTCTTCGTAGGAAGCACATGTTGCATCAAACTATTTTAAGGCTTAGAAAATTCATTCTTCTGTTCAGTAAGGTAGAAAACCTGAGCAAAGGTATCTCGGCTGTCAGGTCTTTTTCTTTTAAAGCATTTAGATGTAGCAAAATGGTTCATTTCTTGTCATAAACACTCTTGGCTAATGCGTTCTGACTTTGTCAGTTTCCTCGTTTTTTGGCCAATTACCCCTCACAGCTTGCTCGGCTTTTGCCTATTTACATTAAGAGACAACCTACTTTTATTCATCTTCATACGCCAAATGGAAAACACTGACTGCCGACAATTGCCTATTCAGTCATAAAATGCATCAAATTCTATAAAGATCTATTTTAGTCAAATAGATTTGAAATTCGGCTAAAAAGTTAGTAAAATCATCTATTAATATTTTGATTTTGCACATGAAGAAAAATGTTATGAAAGGTTAGTTATTATTAGCCATGATGGTGCAGTACAAATAGTATAGTTTTAATCACAGAATAACATCTGAACAAGGATATAAAGAGAGAATGAAAATGAAGACTGAATATAAGATATTAAGAGTCTTAGTTCAATGGAATTTCAATAACATTGACCTGTTCCCTTTCTCAAAAGGGGTGTATGTCACTCCGCGATTTCTAATTGTCCTAAGGCTCACTAAATATCTGGGATTTTGACCAAGTAATTCTTGTGAATGTGCGGTTACACCCTTTGAATTCATTTGTACCATAATACCTATATGATAAACTCTGATACTTTTGAGATGGTGTGGCGAATCATTCAAATTAATCAAACCGTTAATAAGCTCTAGGCACCTTGAGCTAGAAATCCTTCGGAAACTAAAGAGGCAAAAATCAATATTTTGGAATGGGGTGTGGTGGATAATTTGAAATGAAAAAAAAGAAGTCCAAATTTTACTCTTAACTTCTACTCTGTCCTCATTCAGTACAATATTCTTGCACTGCTCTTCCTGGTTACTTGCTTTCCTACAAAAAAAATATATAATAAATGAAGAAATCGCATTTTGAAATCAGTTTGAAATTTATAAATACTTTTAGTGAATTAAATGACGATGAAAAGTTTATATACCTAGAGAATGTTTAAATCTTTTCTTAATTTTAAATATCCAAATTAGTTGCAATCTTTGATGTTAGTTTTGGTTTTCTCCTATCTAAATAATTTCGAAATCAAAGTCTCCGAGTCTTAATTACTTTAATGAGTATAACCCAGTTTTTATTCCTGCCGAGGCTGCGAAAGCCCCTTCTTTTCCTGTCTTTTTCGTTAAACATTCGTTTAAGTGAAGTTAAACTACGTTGCGGCTCTCTGACCAATAGAAAACTAACCGATCCATTGTCCAATGAAAATTTTATTAAACTTAAAATGCCAATACAAATAGCTACTTACGCCTCTAAGAGTAGACTGAAACATAGCACACAGGTTGAGCTAAAATTAATGAAAAATGTATTGCTTCGCTAACCTTTGACTGACGTGAATATTTGTATTATTCATAGTACGAAAAAACGTTTGCATAATTTGAGCATAAAAAAATTTTTTAACGCATATAAAATGGGGAATTGGTGGGATTGAGTGGATGTACTAGATAAGATTAGAGCTTCTTGAATTTTACTGTATTTAAATTTTGAATATGTTGTGTTATCTGTTTTCTCATTAGGTACATCGCTCAGTCTTTTAGTTCCAAAATTGATTCTTTGGTGAGTTCATATCCACAACGTTCAGAACTAAGTTAGTGAGGTGATTAGTCATCCAAATTTATTCTAATGTTTTATTCTTATGCACCAGTTATTAATATTATTTTTTCAATAAATATCCATAATTCTATGAAATTGCATTTTATTAACTGAATATAATTTGGTCTCAAAATGGTTTGGTCATAGCGGAGGAAATTAGTGAATGCTGCTGATAATAGCTCAAAAGCTCAACAAGGACGGTTGCTAACAATGCTTTTTGTAATTATTACAGAGCCACTGACAATAGTGAGTACAGATATTTTCCCTTGGGAGTTTTATAGCATTCTTTACTCTTCAGAATTACTGATAAAAGAAAATTTTACAATTGTCCACTCTTAGGTTAAGACTATTATTGTCCTCCAATCCCATTGTATTGGGTATTGTATTTGATACCCAACGTAAAGCAAAATTAAAATTTCACCTTGGGAAATTAGCTAAATACTTGCTTAATTATGAGGAATTGTGGAAAGAAATCTTGATTAGGGTTATTTTCAGCTGTTTAAACTAGTTAATCTCGCAATTTGATGGATATGGTTCCACTTATTGCTATAAACATGCAGTTGAATCTGGCTGGCAGAAGACAGAATTCATTTGAGTTTATCCAAGGGGTGTTTATGAAACACGATTTACACGATAGTCTACTTATAATGTTTTTTAAACTGTATTGATCCGACTTTTCCATGGGCTCTATGTTAGTGAAAATGACTGTCGGGCATTTGGTTTGAAGAAGGATTTTTCCCTGTAGCATTTTGAAATTCAGAATAATGAGGTAGTCTTTTTTCGTAGGTGATTCCACAGTCGATCTGAGACGCAGTAGACCTCCATCCAAGCACTCAGCTCATTGTTGTGCTTGTGCGAGCACTGCACCTGCACTTATCTACACCGTTCAAGCCCAAGCTTCAACATCGAGACAGTCCAACTCTGTAGCACCAATGCCCCGTCAACATTCTCAAGTCCATGTTCGTCAAACTTCTGTTGGAGCAACAAATGACGCCACTAGTAGTGTTGTGCTTCGTCAACACTCCCATCAATACACCCCCCATCCGCATTCCCACCACCATTTAAGTCGGAGAGACCGAGCCCTACTTGCAACCTCTATGCTAGTGAATCCCCAAAACCCATACCATATGCAACAGCACCGTGCCATGTTCCCCGTCTATCATCCCCACCTTTACAGACAGTCTATGCCTCCCGTAGTTGGTGTATCACATCAACGATTTCAAGTTGCCCCTCCCGTCTATGCTGCATTGCATATTCAATAGGTGTTTTTATTGTCCATCCTAAACATTCCTCTCTCTTACAGTTCTACTTATACCCCGTATTACTTCAATCACCATGGCTAGATATGCTGTTTCATTTCCTTTCAGTCTTACTCCCTCTACAGTGCTTATTTTGTAAACCTTCTCGCGCTCTATGTAAATGCTTTTCTTGGTTCTCTGTGTCCTTTTAGTCTTTTTTTCCAATCTATGTGCAATTACGTGTGGAACCTTTGCAGCTGCTACTATGCAAAGGAAATAAATTTATTTCTAGATGGTGGGAGAAACTGACCTACCAACGGGAGTAAAAATCTTTATATAAAGTGGCCTTGGTGAATAACCAATGGGATGAGACAGTTTTATGTTTGATTGTCATGAAAATAAACTTTCAAATACAGAGAGGTAGGGGAGTATTAAATGGTTAGAAGGGATTACTTTTGTTTCGTTATTTACTTAGTTCCAGTAAGAAATTTTTTCATATTAAAACCACTATACCTATTGGCAAATACAAATGTAACTCTGAAGGTTTGCTAGAATTCTGCTAAAAAAGTACTTTTAAATGTAATTAGTTTTCTTTTAAGAAAATAGATCTGAATTCAGGGCATAGGGTTCTTTAAAAAACATTTGACTTTAAAGCCAATTTCTTTCTTAAATTGACCCATTGCCATCATAAAAGCCTAAATTCCAATCCTGAAGATGAAAATATCAAGTTTCCATTATTGTGAAGTCCGAACCGCCTGTTATGTTAAATGGTGAATTCAAATTAGGAGATAAATTTATTTGATACATGCTGTCTTGTGCACATGTGGCGCATTGGCTAATGTTCTCGCCTTCAAAATCAGAGGTCACAGGTTTAATGTCCATCAGTGCTCATCCAGCGAGCAAAATGGCTAATGGCAGTGGTTAAATTTGGCTAAGTAAAAGACTAACAAAATATGAGTTTCTCACAAGAGAGGCTCAAAGCGGCCATCCACTAACCCATGGTTAGCATTTGAAATGAATTCCTTAACAGACATGGAGGTTATTATCATTACTACTCTTACAAGTAAATAATATAATAACCCATTAATTTTCATAAATTTTCATTTTAAAATTGAGGTGAACAATTTTTGAAATTTTTACCTCCTACAGGAGAATTACCTGGAATATTTCGTTGAAAATTTTTTACATTTTGCTTAATTTTTAGCTAAAGTATAAAATTTTAATATTCATAAATATCGAAAGGGGTTAAACGTGGCAGCGATCTTATTTAGGTCAAATTAATAGAAGATTAATTCTAAATTTAAAGAGTTACTGTGTGCCTGTGGCGCTGTGATAAATGCCCAACGGTGCATATTCAACCACCCTGGTTAAATATAGTCGACGAGAAAGGGGGTAGAATGTGAATATCCAGTACACTTTCCTTCTGCGCCAGTCAAGTGGTGTGAACACTTATTCTAATGGGTTTTAGAGGCTTTAAAGGGGTTACTGCGATTATATTCATCCCATAAATAAAATATGAGAGATGTTTGAGCATGAAACAACTTTTGCTTAGTTGGTAATAGAATTAAAGTACGTTTCCATTTTCGTTACTTCTGTCCAACGAAGCAGAACTAAATAACATAGGTTAAACCAAACAAATTATTTGAAGCCAACCTAAAAGTAAACTTAAAGTTATCAAGATGGGAGTTAACCAATTTTCTGTTCACGCTGAGAAAGGAGAGCATCACAGTGGGAGATACATTTAAGAAATCTTGGAATGGGGGTAATAAAAACCATTTTGCTTCTTTAAGTATCAGGTGTTTTGAAATTTTCATCGTATTAATTACCTCATTACAGAATGGGTTGCAAAAAATCGACTTGTGCGTTTTACAATTCAATTAATAAGGGTCATAATATATCGCATGAATTTATGAATTTGTACTACTTTTTCCAAAGTTAAAAATGTCCATATTGAAAAAAATCCTCTAAATAACTATTTTGGCAGTTAGGAAATATACCTGAAATTAAATGATAAGGGACTAGCGTTCATGCAAACCTAGTGATAGTAATATCCAAGCGTATTAGCTAGTACTAATAGTAAATAAAAGAGTCAAAATTATGTTTTTGTATAAAGAGGCGTAGGAAAATAGTTTCCTTCAATCAACTAGACTTTTTGTATATTTATTTGGTGTACTGATCCCATTTTAAGATTTTGATCTTATTAGTATTAGAGGAAACGCTCATTACTGAAGCATTAAAATGGGCGTGATACAGTGTTAATGTTGCTTGTGTTTCATGAACGAATTTCGAGAATATGATCACAATATTAATAAGGTATTTCTAGCTTTTTCTTTTCAATTTACAATTATACATTAAAAGTGCGACCGTTAAAAATTCTTAAAAATTAATGGCGCATTTATGGATTTGCAAAATTACAGCTATCTGAAGGAAAAGTCAGAGTTACTTGCTTTCTACGTATATTTTATGACTGAAATATCTAGAAATCAGTTTTAATGTGTATGACAATGAAACCCCACCTTAAAAAGGACTCCAGTACTTAAGGTAAAATATCTCGTTGAAAATTAATATTCATTTGTTCATATAAAAAGAAAATATTATTATTAAATTATTGAAATTACCAAACGTCATTGTATTAGGATGCATGATTTCCGAAACGTCAATCCTGTAATAAAGATCAGGGTTAATCTATTTCCTATTGATTTTAAGGATATTTATATTCTGTTACAGAGGTTATGTATAGAAGAACACTTTAAAATGGAATGTTTAATTTTTAACAAATAATAAGGTGGGTTGTGAATTCTGAGGGGTTTGCTGCTCCCTTCCCTCCGGCGAAATTGAGTTAGATTTATGCACCAGCTCTCCGACGTGTGCAGTGCATATTCACTTAATAAGCAAACCTGAAAATAAATAATCCGAGGATTTTTATTGGTCTTATTTAAAATTTGAAGATAGTAAAATCTTTATGCATACTATAGTCATGGATATTATTATTAGAGATGTCGATGGTATATTGGTCAATGCCTTCATTCGCTATGTCAGAATTCACGCATTCGATTTCTGTCGACGCGCATCCAGCGTACAAGATAACTAACCACAATGGTTAAGTTTGTCTAATATGGAGAGTGGCAGAATTCGAGTCTCCCACCAAGGAGGCTCTTTGATGCCACTCTAAACACAAAATGAGCATTAGAAAGTGCTTTCCTAAATGAACCAAGGAATCATGATCATTACTAAAGGTCGCAGAATTTAAACTTTTGTTATAGTTTATTTGCTAATAATTTACTAACGACCACTCTATTATCTCAATATTTTTATATACCATTACGCAGAGTAAAAAAACGTATCTTACTTTTTTGAGTAGATAAGTGAAATAACTTTAGTTCTGTCTTTTAATAATTCTATTTCTTTTAATTTTCTGTACGTTGTATATTTAAACTGAGCATTGGAAGTTCTTTAGTCAAAAAATTTTATCTCAACTATAGGGAGAAAAAGTCAATAAAGATGTGTCTGATTTGAATTTTTAAAATGAAATTCGTTAGGCGTGTCTTGATGTCAATGGAGATGTCTTTTTATCTAAACAAACATTCATAAATCTTAATTTACAATTTACAATACAATTTAAGCAGACAGTAATTATCATTCGCATTATCGGCAGATAGAGTTTCCCTTCGGTTGCTCTAAGAAGGAACGCACACTCTCCCGGATTTCTAGTATTATAAATAGTGCCCTGGTCAATTCAATCAGTAAATGCTGATATACAACTCATTTTATTTAGTTTTGATAATAATTTGGGTTTATGATTGCAGCAAGAATTATTTTATATTTGACCATTGAGTTGTAATGCTTCCAAAGCAGTTAAAGGTACCAATTATGTTTTATTACTCACATAATATAAGTAAGGGCCAATAAATTTGTATATTATGCTTTTATGAGTAAAGATATAGTGAATTTAGAAGTTTTCTAACTTAAGGACAAAGTGGTATCGTAGCTTGAGTTTGAGATTACTTATAATAATTTTTCTCCACTTAATAAAGTACGCCTAAAAAGTATTCGATCAATTTTCGTTCGGTTTAATTTTGTCTTTAAAGTTAGCTCATTTTCAAGAGCATTTTTTTCGGTTTTACAAACATGCATTTTTAAACCAATATATGTGAAGTTGCGAAACTGCTCCTATGGGTTATGTTAACAGAATGATTAGTAAGTAGATATTTTTACTCTTTGCTTTCTCAAGTACCGGTAAAGATCTATTTTAAGCATCCTATTTAAGACCACTACTAACGAGTAGGAGGGATCCTACTATCAAAAAAGGTGAAATTTTAAACATTCATCTATTTATATACGTCTGTTAATAAAGAGGTACGTAGGCTGAATATTTGAATCTTAAATCTACATCCGAAATTAAACGTCAGTGCTTTATAAATAAGCTATTTATTTTTTCCAGCAAAATTCAGCCATTCATTTTAATCTGAAATTGATTCGCTTAATCTTAATTTTAAACAAAAGCCTAGTATCAATAAAGTTTTAGTGAGAGTTACAAAAAGTTAGTTCTGAAGTTCGTCAAAATGCTACGAATACAAAAGTTAAGGTCTTTAGGTAATAGTGACTTCATTAACAAGTTATTTAGTGTTTAAAGCATTTAATTATTTGATAAAGATCGACCTTGGTAAAAAGTCAAGGGTTTGCAATCTAATCTGTTTGGAATAATTCACTTATCTGGCAAATATTGGCTAACAGAAGCACTATTTAATATTAGAACGAATTTAAAAAATATTAATCTTCGCTGAAAGAGAGTAAGAAAAATATGTTCATTTAAAGGCATTTATAGTTATTGTAAAAATGTAAACTGGTTAATAATAGAGGCATCATTTATTTTATGATAATATACTAAAGTTATTTTACTTGTGTAATAAATTATGTGGTGAAATTCTATTAAACTTTGGTAGGAAAATGCGAAAGTCGCTAATTTCAGTTTATCTCCACTGAACGGTTAACAAGTGGATGATGATGCAATCAAATATTTCAAATTGGACAATTTAAGTAATTTAAATTCTTCTACTGTCAAACAATCCGAAAATATAAGTGAAAGTGAATTAAGTAAATTGAATGAAAGTTCGCTATAATTCAAAATAAAAACTAAACTTAAGACGGAATAAATGCCTCCAGTAACTTCGATTTTTGAAGAACAGGAGGCATTTATCAAAACAAGGGACGTCTCTTTCCTTTTTGAGGACGAGAAATTTATTCTATATTTTAATTTATTTCTCGTAGCAGGCAACTTTTCTTCATGGGAAAACATCCAAACACAAAGGAAACGGAAAATCATTTTTGTGGGGAAATATATAAAACTGTATAAGTTATACCAAGAAGCCATATAAACAATTTCTCTTTTGCATGCATATTTCAATTGTAGCCGATTTATAATAATGAGAGAAATGATATTCTTAGTAGGATTCATTATCCTAACTTTTTCCGCCTTTCCCGAAGAATACTTACTTGCATTCGATTGAAGTTGCCGCAACCACATCATTGTGTGTGTCGGTTTAGATGAGCGTACCTAACTAAATGGAATTTCAGACGAGGCCCAAAGTTTGGGCCTTCGTCTTTGCATTAAAAATTTATATTTCACTGTTTCTCCACTAATTTAATGTACCGTTGAAATTAATACATCTCATGGACCAACATTTCTTCAGCTCAAACCTTAATTGATTAAGAAATTCGATAAAACTGATATAATGATACCATAAAAATTCTAAGTTAACATTGTATTGTATCAAAAATTTATTTACTCGATACAGTTGGGATTAATTTGCTTAGAATTTAGCGTCAGAATAATTATTGTAATTATGCAATATCATTTCAATAGGAAATAAAAAATAATCTCTGTCCTCTTAAATATGCCACTTTTTAATTTTGCAGTAATTAATTAAAGGGCATTTTAGAGAAAGAGTCCTAAAGCCAGTAAGTACCATGTGCGTAGTTAATTTAGAACTCGAGATGTAATGATTAAGACGAGGTTGATTTATAGTGCAGGAAGTGATATTTCTGATTTTATAAAAAAGGAAATAAAAAAATACTGTTTCAATAAGGGTGAATGAAAAGTAACATTTCATGTGGTTTAATTTTTATTAAATTAACACGAATTTTCTTGTCAAGTTAGTTTGCCATAATCATTATATCGAAAATTATTGAGAAATGCCCACATCTTCAGGGACTGTAGCACAACTATTTTCTGTTCTGCATTAAGTCAAAAAGAAACAGATCGACAGAAGTTTTATTTTGAGGGAGTGAATTATGATAAAAGGATATTTACGATTGTGAATTGTTAAAATTCTCTAATAAAATTTTATAAAATTAGATTTTGAACAAATTAATGTAATGAAACCTTCGATTTCTTGTTTTCAGAAGATAAAAAGTGACGGCTTATCCTGTCAGCAGAACCACGTAAGGAACCCGATCACTGCAAATTTACATAAATACGTTGAGTTAGGTTGATGAGCAACCAAAACATCATCTGACAGTTCGGAGGGAGCAAGCATATCATTCAGCATGTGCGTCTAGTAGAACACAACAGATTTTCAATATAATTTGTTAAAATAAAAAAGAGAAACATATGCAAGATTTTATTGCGGGAACTCGATTAAAGTTTTCTACCGTTAGTTGGGATGCATGCAGTACCAATCAGGCAACTGATTTCCTATATAATCTCTTGAATTTCCTTGTATCTCAAGGTTAACAGAATTTAGAAGTCGGAATGACGAAAATTGAGTCGGTTCCTACAAAAAAAGAGGAAAAGTCGATAAAGATTGAAACTGTTATCTCAATTTTAATAAGCATTTTTCTATTTATTTGCAAATAGACCAGTGCATGCTGCTCATATGTTAGATGTGTACAGGTGTTTAGTGTATCGTTAATCCGATGAAAGCCACTTTGGTCATACCTACTGATAGAGCCGTAGTTCGCAATTTGGTGCTTCCTACTAATGCTTTGAATACCCACAATATTGAGCTGCTAACTGTAAATCTTAATTCAAATATAGTCACATTTGGAAGACGAGTTAGTAACTGAAGACATCTATTAGCAACTGGTAAGAAAAAGCTGCATTTTGGCAGTATGTCAATCATAAATTATTGAAATGACCGCGACCTTGATTAATGCCAGATATGAGGGAGCATTTGTTGACTAAAAAGGTCACCATCGGTTAACAAAATTTGCTATAGTAACATTAGGCGTAATCGATTTATTTCTATTTTTCCCTTTCTTTCTTCAGAAATCATTATATGAATAAAGGATTTCACCATTGCGTCTAGAACATTTTCCACTTGCCTTTGCAATACAAAATAATAAAAAACGTTATGATTTGAAAATAATGTATTAGAGTTCTTCTTCCCCCCATTTGGTTGTAAGATAATACAAAATGAATCAAAGTGTAATAATTAACACTTCAGTTAAAATAATTTTTAACAGACTTTGAACATTGCTCGCTTCAACTCAATTGAAAAATCAGGCAACAAATTATGAATGTGGATTTCTAAGACACGTGGATATTATAAAGTAAAATAAGCCCTGAATATTTATATTCTGCCTCCTATTGTATACCTTATCGAACTGTTTTGATATTTTGCATGAATTATTTCATGACAAAATTTTAAATTAGTCCCATGTATTACCCAGGATAACAGCAATTCCTTTTAACTTAAAAAAATAACAGATTTGAGTTTGAAAGGTTTTAAACCATTAACTTCTTTGAAGGATAGGTAATGATTGGTCAAGTCTCATATAGATTAAAATTAAATATAAGATATGCTAGAAGGTGCTAGTAAAAACAACGCTGGTTGCTAATACTTATGCATGCATTTCTTTTACCAACCACATATATGCTTGACATTCCAAATTCTTCAGAGAATAATCTTTGGTCTTCACTCCTAATTATCTAAATTTTTAATTAAAATAAATGGTTTTTCAATTTTAACAAAGTTGTAATATAATGATTTCTTCCATTTTATTAAGATGAAGCATGACAGAAACTCCCATAATTTATAAATCGAACAGCAGTCAACCATGGTGCACTAGTTCTAACACTATTTGAGGATCCGTCCTAGAACCTGCGGCTCTGGGTTTTGCGGGACAGTCCTTGGTGGTATTTGCATTAATCAAACTTGTACTTATCCAATGGGCCTTGCTACCTACTTCAGCCAACCAAATGTTTGCTGCGCTTTATGACATGTCGATCCTATGGCAGATTATTGAAAATCCTTATATAGCGTTATTTTTCATTCACTTTGTGTGTTAACTATTTATGGGATGCGTATAACAATACTTAGTTTGAACCTCTAGTGGCAATTATATTCACCAAGAAATCTTCCTCTAAAATAATTATTGCTTAGAATAGCTTATCTGAAAATAAATAATCAGGAATTTTGCATGCATTTTAACATAAGTGCAAACGAGATATTATAAAGATAGAAACTTAGTGTTGACAGGTCGAAAGGAGCACTTACTTCTGTTGTCACAACTATTTTAAAATATATCATTACGCAAGTATGTAGGGCTGGAATAAATAATTTTTCAAAAGTCAGTAATTTGTAATATTTCCACTCTATAACCTCCAAAGCTATGTATGAATTTGTCTCAACGGTTACAGCAAATCTAAATGGAAAGGTCCCTATTAGCTCTGATTACAAATTTGCGCCAAGAGAAAACTCCAACTTAGGAGTATAAAAATGGCCTAAATTTAGTTGTCAATAAATTCAATAAAATGTAATATTAAAGGTCAGACATAGTGCTGTGAACTTCAGGCTTATAATATGATTGCTATTTATATAATTAGATTTATGATATTAAGTTACCCCGATTATTTAAGGCATTATCACATAGGAAGTTGCATGTTACAGTAAGTTCTAATTACTTCCTGAAGTACAGATGCCGCAGAGGCCGAGAAATTGGCACTTTGATTAATATTTAAAGGAGACCAACGAGGTGGCACACTTCTATGAATTTAAATCATTAATCGTTGATTAATATGATTAGTCAGGGCGATATTGCTAAAATTATTATTCAGCAAACTTTTCAATTTGCATGACGCACTTCTATGGTACTAAGGCAATGAATGTTCGGCTAAGGGTCTACTGGGTCAGTTAGGATTCAGGTGAAAATATTAGTATTAAAAATATAAGAAAATTGATGACATTGATTATGAATAATTATGTTAACATGAAATTATGCCTTATTTATCAAAATATGAATGATTTATCCTGATTTTCTAACTTTTCCCTTTTTGTGTAAAATTCAGTGGTAACTCGTGTTCTTTTAATAATCATACAATAAGATTATTTACAGCAATTTAAATTTTGGACAAGTATGCAAAGTTTTGGGAATTATTTCATGACATTTTTACAAAAGATGCTTTGCTGCCTAGTTTTCATCTGTTTGAGATGACTGTCTCGCAGTTAAAGTAAGTACAAGAAATATAATATGTTCATGATAATATTGGTGTATTTTAAAAGAACTTTCAAAATATGTATGCTTCAAAATTGCATAATATTTATTTTGACTTAAATCCGTTCAAGAATATTTAACGAAGCAATCATGTGGCGAAAATAAGGAAAGAAACATTATGCCTTTTAAGAAGTCAGTGAACCCCAAATTGTGTTGAAAGTTTTTAATATATTTCAAAGCATAGACAATCGATTCATGCATTATAATGTTATTAAATTTGTAAAATCTACCTCCTGTCAGGTGAGACAAGTGTAACTGATCGATTTCTCAGTAAAACGGCTCATCTGAAAGAAAAAAATTTAGATAATACCTATTTTAAACTTTAATATTCTCTAATTACACCTAGAGATCAAATGCCAAGGCTTAAATTTGGAATAAGAGGTCTAGCTGCCACAAACTCTCGACAATTTAGTAAGAAAATAAATCAGAACTTAAGTTGAAGAGAGGCTTTATTTAGTTTCTGAAATTTTGCAAAATTTTTATACACCTTTTACGAGGTCAATTTTGAACTGTCGTACCGCTTCATGATTATAATTTATAAAAATACGTGTTAATAATTCATGGAATATTATGATATTTTATTAAAATAAAATAATGCGTTTGTCATATTATATATCCAAATTTAGTTGTCATTTGTTATTCCACGAATGGAAATTGGTGCCTCCTACTAGTTAGAGTAATACCCGGTGCAATTAGCTGATTACCTGCACAATCGTCATTCTTCATTTAATGAAAGTTAAGTCAGAGTAGTACCTGTACCTTTCGGGGTCGATGTGACATAGTTTTGATAGTCAGCACATTACAAGAATGAGATTAACTAGGAAATACTACGTTAGGTGAAAGGATACTCAAATTTTACCAATATCGGAATATCGCCATCTCTTCCGATGCATTTTAAGGTGCTTCCATCTCCTATATGCTATTGGTATTATTAAAAAACTATTTCATGAAAGCTTTTTAGGAGATTCTTATATCTATTTCGTTACTTACACAACAGTATTACATAAAATCAAACAAAACTAATGGCTCAGGATGAGATAGGTATACAAGACATCGAATTAAAAATTCGAAGTGAACGATTTTATTAGACTTTTGGATTTCAGATAAGACAAACGGGCGAAATAATATTTTCCCAGAAAGTCTGATATTCGAAAGCATAATATCAGAATCAAAATCACATAATCATTTTGCTAATTTCTTCTTATTAACAAAAACTTAATTCAAATTTACACCAGTGTACCGAACTTGAACCAGTTATGCCAAAACAAACTTTCATTTGTCGATCAGGAATTGTTTAGTCAGATACTGGAACTAACAAACAGAAAAGTAGGTAGTACAATTCCCAATTTTTGCGTAAAATTTGCCACTACTTCGAGTTAACATAAATTGGAAATGGCTATAATGAAACGGCTCGGCTGCCTGAAAGTTAAATTTATGAAGGAGACCCTAATTTGCGCTAAAAGTTAGACCGGGCCTGTAATTTATTTTGGCATTCTGTAATGATGTTGCATCATTTGCTTTCGTTTCTCCCATTTTAATGAATGAATGTTTAATGAATGAAAATGTCTGAGGGGATGTATAAAAAGGAAGATATGTTAAAATTTAATAGTCAACAAAATCTAACGAAATAAATAAAAACCTTCAATAGGAGTGAAAAGGTATTTGCTATTTACTAAAGTGTAAAGTTAAATAAATAAATAAATATTCATGCACTAAGTAAAAAAGTGAGTCTTATTATGTTAACGTCAAGAAAACTTTGATCTCCTCAACGATTAGAAGAAAAATACAAGTCACTTGGAGTATATTTTTATCAAATCTTCACATTATTAAATATAATGAAATATACGGCCTTCATTATAACAAAATTAGATAGAAAGATTGGGAGTAAAATTAACAATCCGGTAAAGAGTATTTCCTAAGTTTCATTTACGATTGACGCTCACTTTTCTTTAGACTTCCTTGAGGTCGTTCGGCTCGATTGGAGATTTGATTTCAGGAATCTTGGAGGAAATTGCACTTGGTGCCGGCTTTATTAACAACAATATGAATAAGTTTGAAGATTTATATTTACACTTTTTAGCTGACAGAAATTCTGCTGAGGGTAAGACTTTTTGGATAAGTAATATCCATCTCACAGGCGATCAATATGCCGTTTGGCATGATTGCCAATTTGAGCCTCTATTCTGACATTTTTTTTGATTAACTTATCATCAGTCCTTTGGTGGGGCGAAATCACCCATCAAAGATAGAAAGTGACTTCTATCCCATCATTATATTTATGACTTATGACTTGAAAATTGTTGCTAAGGTAGAATTGGAAGTAGGCTAAGCAACTAACCTCATCATTAAGTTTCGAAGCATTTACCTGCACGCAGAGCAGATTAATGGGCTAAAAATAGGAGAATAGTGGCCATTTGTTATATATGGATATGTATTATTCATCTTCAGTCTCCTGGAGAGAGTAGTGACAATTGTGGCAATATTGTGACTTCCTTTCACCTTTAAATACTTTGTGTTCCTTATTTCATCTTTCGAATCTTCATGCATTTTATAGTCTGCATGCCATTTCATATTGAATTGTATTATCTATGAGTTGTTTCTTAATTACGATATATATATATATACCATGGTTCCAACATAATAAAATACTTGAGCCTTTCAAAACAAAGTATGCTAGGTCTAAGTTAAATGTAGATAAATCTACACTGAGGTGATAACAAAGCCCCATAAATTAGTAAACACGATTTCAGTTCATATTACTGTCGAAGATAGCAAATTTCAAGAAAGGCTCATCATTCGGGAGATAGGCATCTATTCTACCAGAAAAAATTTGCATTGTTAAATATAAATAAAGGAGCACATTGATCAAGTAAAATCGCAAAATGGCGTTATGCAATGGTAATATAAAATGGGGTATAAAATGTCACATTTTAAAGACGGACACAATATATTCTAAATTTTTTTCGAGTTTAAATAGTGACCAGTAATTTTTGTTGAAATAAGAATAAACTAAATGATTCAATGGATGATTTTATGTTAAATTCATCACAGTTTTCAGTCAGGGAGCAAAACGGCACTGCTAATCTAACAGAAATGATCAAATTGCACAAAAAATCAAGGTTTAAGAAAATACTTAATAACAAAAGCAACAATAATAAGGTTTTCGAAGTCAAACATGAGGTAATTAGCTTATAAATGTAATAATTCCTTCACTTTTCAAAAACTTAATGAAGACACAGGAATGCGTTTACTAGTTCAATTAAGAGATAATATTATAACATGCAAAATGGCAAAATGGTCTAGTACGGGATGAAGTGAGATATTTAAGAAGAGTTTATTATGATGTCAGGGTGTCAGGAGCATTACTTAAACTACATTTGGAAACCATTGAGTTGTCTAGTTCTCATACGGGACACATGTAACTTTATAATATAGGAACGTTTCATGACTCAAATTTCAGGATTCGATTTCTGGGTTTCTAGGAGAGCTCACGTCCTAAATATTCAAACCGTATTTACCATCTAATCTAAAGGAATAGTTGGTTTCAAAACTTGATTTCATTAACTCCTTCTTATTGACATAAACAGATAAACCATACTAGTAAAGGCATTTTTAAAGAAAGTTAAAATCATTTTAAATAAAGCAAGTTTTAATGGACGGGCATTTATAATATTGAAGGTATTGTAATGAAAAAATTATTTGAATTAAAGATATGGAGACCTGAGTTTTGAATCCAAAGCTCAAAATAACTACAATTAAACAAGGATTACCTGCCTGTTGCGTTATATCTGGTGAATTACATTAAGAGCACATACATAAACTGCAGTGGAGATAACGCTCATTAGCTTGAAGCGGCAACTGATAAAATATTTTAGACTTCATAGTCCTTGATTCATTATACCAAATTTTAAAAAATTAATGCACTTCACTTAACCATGATGCCTAACCACCCGTAAGGAGAAGGAAAGGTGTCTATGCATCCATATTAGGTGAATATGGCAATTAAATTTTCATGCAATTTGTGAGCTGAAATGTCATATATCTGCCTCCTAAGTCGAACACTGCGAGTTCGGTGTTGCGCAGATTTACATACTGTTTAGGAAATTGTTGTTAATTTTTACGTTAAATATGCTCTTGATAAGTTGAATTAAATCCTTTTAAATATGTACGCCAATAGGCCTTAAATATTTGTGGACGTGAATTCACACATAATCCAGAGATCAAATCCTGAATATTGAGCTATGTAACATTTAGACATTGTAAAGTAAGATATATCATTTATGAGAGAATTGACAGCTAAAAATTTCGGGAATTGAAATGAAGTAGGACTTGGCATTCTGACTTCATTATTTACTCCTATTGGACCACTGTCCCCATTTCCTCCCATAGTGCTTTACTATTCCGAATATTCAGACACTGTCTCTTTATTAAAACCTGAAACCTTTTTATCGACCTGATTTATATTAATTGTACTACAAAGTTTATTATCTTTGTATTAAAAAAATGGCAACTAAAAGCATTATTATCATTTTTGTATTTACAACTTGAGTTGCTATCATTAGATATATAAAGTAAAATTTTTGACTTCGCTACACTTTTTCACGTTTCCTCAAAGTGTAAACGTAACTTAGCTGTCCTTTTGTATTACGGGCCCATAAAAGTTCAAAAGGGCAGCTTTGTACAATGTTAGACTGTAAATAAGACAAGGTTTTGGTAATAGATCTTAGCCGAAAATATTTTTATAATCGAAATTCTCAAATAACATCTGATTCGATAGACTTGATGTGATAGATGGAATTTTAAAAAATTGGCAGGTGATGTAGCATGAAGTAAAAGATTTATGGTATCGTAGGGATTTAAGTAATTACTGTTGTATAAAAATACTACATGTAATTGAAAAAAAACTTTAATTTTGCAGGGATCTTTATGTTGATTGGCATGACAATAAACCATGCGTCTTATTTACGGTACTTCTGAAGTATTATAACCTAAACTGCAAAAGTGCTCTTGCTGGTCATATCTTCCCATTTATGGTAGCTGGAAGATACAAATGAATCAAAGTGGTCAATAAACTCTGAATAACGCCAAAAAGAAAGCTCATTTAAACCTTGATTCCAAATTGGAACATTTGAATTTCGTAAACTGAATTAAATGACATATGAAAAAGTGTGCAATTCAGTATTCTAGAATTCAAATAAATTATCTCCTTACTTTATTATATGCTCGTGGTTTTCACTCCTTTTTACCATTTATTTACACACACTTCCTCGTCTCACACCTTCTGAAAAAATTTTTTAAACATTTTGCTGATTAACTGATAGGAAAAAATATGTGAAATAATCAATATACTTTAATTATAATGAAACATCACATCAGGACATTATTTTTCTTCTAAAATATGTAGATACATAACATTTTTAATTTATTATTTCCCTTAAGAGACCAAAGCCATTTATTTAATAAATTTATAAATATAATTTATACATAAATGGAAAGAACCCTTAGTTTTCTTAAACAATCAAGACTATTTTATTGTGTATAGAAAATTTTCCACAGTAAAACTTTTATTTACGTCACAACCAAATGAAAGGCAGTCATTATGAGGGGCATACATAATAACTCATCTATTCTAGGCAATTCTTTTGTGAAATTTTACTTTACTAGAGGTAAATAAGGTCATCCTCTTGGAAACACTTCATATAAGCCACTATTAATATGATATAAAAAAACAGCCGAAATCGGTTAACATAAAGTCAAATAATTGTTAAAAGGGGGATCTAAAAGATACCGAGAAAAACGCTAAGTTATCAAAGAGTCTTACTTCATTCGCTTTTCGAATCCTTTGTATAGAATCGAGATTGCAGATTTAATGAAATAATTTAGTTTGGAGTTAAAAAAGTTAAAGAATGTTAAATTTATTATATTTTCGGGATTGTGAGAAGATTAAGTTTCCTAAATATGACAACCAAACAATTTTTCTTCTTATAGACGTCGCGGAATTAAATGAAATTAAAATTAAATTAAAACATTTTTCTGTAATAAGGGTGAGAATTTGGAAAGTGATAATCCATCTTGGGACAAGGAAGTTACTGATTCACATCCTATTTGTCCGCATTCGACAGAAATGTACCGTTGTGTTTCTTGGTCTTTAATTCAAACAAATAACTGGTTGCATAAAAACAGTCATAGAAGTTGGTGTAATAAAATAAATGTTTTATCTTATTCAAAAACAACTCCTTTAGTGAAATTACTTGTGTTGAGACGGACCTATGCGAATGCATGATATAGTGAGCTTTATTATACTGACCTGATTTAAATATTATAAGTCTAACTGAAGTTCATCTTTATCGTAAATCGAAGTTTATAAAAATCTGAAATTTCATTTAGTTCTTAAATCTTACTGTTATAACATGTCGCTCAAAATTTTGCGGAGCGTGGTCAAATCCACCGTTATGCAATATGCTACGGTTACTCAAGTTCCAGAAAGAGAACGAGAAATTTAGCTAGATAGAACTAATCCGATAAGGAGATCTTTATTGATTAAGATAAGATCCTTTTTATATATTTGGCATTGGATTTGCCCACAGTAGTTATTAGCCTGAAAAGACTGAACTAATCATTGGAAGTACCAGAAGATGATTGTTCTGACGACAGACCGATCGAGGAATAACAATGACCTCATCACAATGTGACCTTCTATAGTAATGACGTAGCAGTGACATAGCAATGACGTGCAACTGCACTTCCAGTGCACGCCAAAGTAATCTTTTGCCTTCATGTCACTAACTAAAACGTGTAGCTATTAAAACTATTTCTTTTTCTTAAGGAAGTTTGCGAATAATTAAATTCATTTAACTTATTTATACGAGAAAAGCATCTTTATCCTTACGGAGATCGGTAATTCGGTGAGCTCGATTAAAATCCAGCTTAATTACCTAGAAAACAATTGCTCTGACTCCTAGCTTAACATGCATCTTTTATGTTCAATTAGCAATAAAACGTTATTTTATCTTCCAAGGGCATCAGCTATGTAGCAAATCAATTAGTCCCATTTCGCTGTTATTAGTGTTTTCTGAAATGATGAATGATTTTTTCCGGTAGGAAAATCTTAATATACATTTATATATGTGAAAAAATCAATGGCTGAAACTTACGATTTCTCGTAAAAAATGACTCAACGTAATACTGGGTTTTATTCTATATATCCTCTTTCGGCTTCCATCATCCGCTCAGTTCGAATCCGAAAGCTTCGATCAGGTGGTCTTTATTGATGTCCTCCAGTGCTCGGATTGTTGCCTCCATTAGAGAGGATTTGATGTTTTGGGAATGCCTGTTAACTCCCTTTTCAATCACGCCCCATCTCACACGTAACAATCGAAAGGATTAAGGTCTGCTGAGTAGTTAGGGGGTGATCATCCATCCAATCCTGCGTTTTGAGAGCATAACGGGAGGGAGCCGAATCTCGTTAGAAGACATAAGGTCTTCCTCCATTGGCTATTCTGTCTATCCAAGGTTGTTTAACAACAATCGTTTGAAGTATCTTCACATAGGTATCGGGGTCTATATTGACTCCTAAGGCTCTTTGGAAAAAATAGAGAAGTCACGATGTGCTCTTCCTTCACTGCTAACAACATCGAAAACCACTGCGGTTGTTTGCTGGAAAATTCGTGCACGCACGGCAGTTGGAACTTCAATGGGGTCCACAGGCATATACCCTCCTTTCATTTCTTCCACGCACTTTTCATCCTGGTAAAAGTTTTTTCGTCGGAGAAAAATCAAAGACCCTTCTGTTCTTCTCGATGCTTCAGCCTGTTTAAGAGTCGTTCCGCATGCATTAAACGATTATCATTAGTTGTTTCTGTCCCCATAGACTGACCTCTAAGAACATATGAGATTTGTATCCAAGGTCTTGATGAACAACATTCCTTATATGTCGTTATTCTTTCAGACACTTGAAGATCTTTGGCAAGATATTTTGTGTTAATTTGTCAGAATTTTCGTCCATCATGTCATGTCATGCACTATTCTCACAAGTTCAGGTGTTCTGAGTGAGTGAGTCAGTGAGTGAGTAAGTGATTCAGCAGGGCATTGACAATGCTCCTGCTTTCTCTACCTCGTGAGAGTCAATTCATCTCCACTGTTTTCATTCAGCAGCTCCTTTCTAACTTTGAAAACGAAAGATCTGACGACTTTTAGAAATATTGCAATTTCCAAATTCCTCAGTTTCGCCTTTATAGACAATACTACACCGTGTCTTTTCATTTCATTAGTTGTAGTAGTATGTGCCATGAGATCTTCTGATATAAAAATACATTACAAATACAAAAGTATAGGTGTTCACAGAAGCTGAGAACGCACCCTGTATATATAACCAAATGATTAAAGGTTGCCTTGAGTGAAATTGAGTGAACTTGTGTTAATTCAGACTAATGTTAGCCATTATCTTCAAAAATTCAACGAAAACGATGAAGTTATTTTAGCAATGCCGTGAGTAATGCAAACCCTTTGGCTAAATAAAGTGCCCAATTTTAAATGGTTTATGCTAATGAAGCCTTTAGCAAAATTACCACATCCAGGAAGAAATATCCAAATTTTATTTTTTTTCGTGAGAAAATGTGTTCATTTTGGAATTCAAAACCTCTTGTACTTACTTCAAAGGATTAACTTTTTGCACAAAGTTACTTTAAATTATGATAAATTGATGTAAAGAAAAGCATTCAGAACACTTTTTGTGTCTAAGAAGCTGTGGGATTTTTTTGGCGAAAATCTGTTTTTAAATGAATCCCGTATTTTCGGAAATATGCGATTTTGTCAACTCAATTTGATGCAGCCGACTGGAAATGAATTCCGATGCGTAGGACTTTTAAGCAATAAATTACATCATCTTCGCTAAGGAAAACCATGGCTTGAGATTAATACCGATCATTTTCTCCAGTTTGGAGCATTTATTTAATGTGATCCCAAAACGGATCACAGCCTACCTAAGGAATTTTGCCCTGTTTCTAATACGCCGGTTCGGTACTATGAAAGTTGAAATTAATCCTAAAGATACGGTAACATAAACAAAAAATTCATCACAGATAATGCTCTTCAAGAACCTTGGCTGTGGAATAAGGCTCAGGTCTTCTTTCCTGATAATATGAAGAGTTGAATTTTGGTTAAAGCTGAATACCGAATGTAAATATTGAAGTATTTAACTCTATTTCAATTTCGGAAGTACTGAAATGTCATTTCTTTTCCCATAAAATACTTCAACTGCCTGATGCATGATGTCAAAATTTGCACGATTTGATTCTAAGAATCATCTGTGAGATTATATCTACGATACTTTTCAAAGCTTAGCGTCTAGCTGAGTGAATTCCGTCGTTGGAGTTATTAATTTGGCAATCCAAATAGCGAGGAAAATAAATATATTTTTTCCAAATGTGCGAGGTAATTGCTTTTTGGCTGATAGTGGGACCTTGACATAAAAAATAATGGAACAAATACTTCTTAAAGTTTTATGTTCACGCCCGGAATAGCGCGGGAATAAGCAAAGTGGCATTTATTACATTAAGTTCATGGCATTTTCAGTATATTTGGCACACATGTGTGGGAATATTTAACTGCGATACTTTACAGGTCTGGTTTATACATGTCACTTGTGCTTTTTTGTGGGTATTGAGGCTCAATAAAATCGTTTTATCTATATTATACCTTTTGAATAGTTAGCATTACGCCATTCATTCATTGGTGTCATTGAGGATGAATGAAAACGCCAAGACAGTTGTGACCACCTGTGGAAGATTTCAATCGGACTTCGGATTTGATGTTTGTTTTGACCTCCTATTAAAATCTCTTACTGAACTTTGGACTCCCTCTTGAATTCTGATCATCTAATGTAAACTCTTTATCCACTTAGATCCTAATGTTTGTATCTTTTATATAAAATCACACAGCCATCACATAAGGTATTCTTTTTTCTCTGTTTGAAAAATTGTACCAATATACCTGATAGCCGCAATTGCCTTTTTTCTGTCTTGCGTCACGGTGAAGATTGGTACCAGGTAAAAAGAATAATCTACAGAAAATCTATGGAACTAAACCCAAACCTAGCAGACCTGAAAAAAATGCTCGCCGGTAAGAAATGTCGCACGAATGAAGAGGTTATCGCTGAAAATGAGGCCTATTTTGAGGCAAAAGATAAATCTCCCTACAAAAGTGGTACTGAAATGTTAGAGTGGAGCTGGAATGATTGTGTTGCTCTTGGTGGAGATCACGTTGATGAATAAAGCTAATTTTGAACCAAAAAACTGTGTTTTCTTTCTTAGGTCCGGGACTTTTCAATCCATGTGTTATATTGATTATGAGTTCAAATATTTAATATCTTTCCTTTCTGTGCTTCCGTTTTTAGACCCTAGGAAGATAAGATTCATACCGACGGAGTGTACATGGTAAGGAAATTCATCCTCTTCAAAAGTATTCGAAGAGCAATAATCAAAATGTTTACAGTGATGACATCTAATTTGGCTTATTTAGCTGACCAAGTGTTGACAGCTAAATACTTTAACGGAGGTAGTTGTTAGGTTCTTGATGAATACTTGCAAAAAAATTAATCCTGAGCACAAAATAAATTATTAATCCAAAATTTAAAACTTCAAACTAAACATCTTACTTTATTGCATACATTCCAGCAAAAGTGCAGAGGAATATTTATATCCACCGTAAAATGCTCAAGCCCATTGAGTAAAGTTTGAAAACATTTGAATTGGGTAAAGAGCGTGGCCTGTGGTGGTTCTTATGAAAAAGCACTTTCTACGCCCCTCTTGTTAACAAGAATTAACCCATGCTGGTAGTCATTCAAGTCCCTTTTGATACCGCGATTCTATGATTGGGTCTACCTTGGCCATCATTCTGGCTGAATTTCATAACAAATACCTTTAAAGGTACGAAAACGTGTGTTAAGCGTTACCTTGACAAAGTATAAATGTTAACAATCTTCAAAAAATCAATAAATTAAACATCTATCATAAAAAGCATTTATATTATCTCCTAATATTGCAAAGAGAATGGAACCGGGTTTCATGGTTTTCATTTTATAAACCGCCTAAATAGAAAACGTTCTTTTGGTTCACTTAAACATATAATTTTAATCATATTAATTAATATGATATCACAAAAGGGGAGTTAATATCAGTAATTTATACTAAATTCGTCTTCACCATGTCAGAAAAAACTAAAATTATGATTTATAAAAGGCAGGAATATCGCATACATTACACATAGAACTAGCAGTTGACTGTAAATTTAATCTTATGTTACTTCTCGTAAAGTCTTTTAATATCCGGTTTCCACCAGATAATCAAATTCAGGAATGTAGACTGAATATAAATTACCTTTCTACGAAATTTTAACACCATTGCTGGTGCTCATTAATCAGATAAACTTAAGGTACATATAGGTATGTTTGGAAATATCCATTTATTTCAACGCAGCGACTGTCAGTTCGAAGTATGTATTAAAATACGGTTTCCTCTTAACATCTAGATGCCTACCATTTGTTCCGAAAATCAGAATATAGAAATTAAGGCCACAGTTGGTCTATGAATGCAAGTAGGATACAATCATATTCCCGCAGATTACTCATGGGCTTACCGAAAATACCTTGCATTTTTCGCTCCATATTCACTAACAAGGTAGACGGTTGGTTGATTGGTTGGTGGATTTTGGTGTTAGTTCTTATATTATACGAATTATATCGAACCATTTACCTCAAGAGCAATTCTTCTTTGATTGAGCCACTTGAAAGGAAATAAGACGCAACTCTCATTAATTTACTGTGCGCTGATTTATATTTCTCCCGGGAGAGTATGTTACGTAAATAACGGTATCCTAGAGCATTATAAATAACAAATGAGATTTTGCCAATGACTCCCGTTGAGATCAGATTAATTAATGGCCAAAATAATAATTTTTAGTTAATAATTGATTTATTATCTTTTACAAATTACATAACTCATTTGGACGAAAAATTATGAAGTTATGACATAATATTTTAAGGCCTTAAAAATAATAAATCCCTTTAGTTTTTGTAGATACTACGGAGTCAACTAAGAATTTTACTAAAAGCAGATAGTAGTGTAAACATTAGTAAAAGTGACTCTAATCCAGAAGATGTTAATGCGAGATGGGGAAAAGTATCTAAGCCTCTGCCCTTTGTACTTGCACACAACTAGGCACCTTGAGCAAAAATAAAAAAGTCGATAGCAGAGTATTTTTATTACGAAAGGCGCTAGCGGATCAAACATCCCAAACCTGTAGTGATCATGTATATTAAACTTTTTTAGAATTAAATTTTTCTATTCCTCATCCATTACCCCAGAGCTAACTTTTAACACAACGACATTAGTGTTAGTCTCCTGTCTAAGCAAAAGTTGCCTACCAGTTCATTGGTCTGCAATCACTTTAATCCTTCGGTCAAACTTATCTTAGTGACAGTCGTGAGAATGACTCTAACTTAATGGAAGTGATTACTTACTCCTTTGAGCAGTTTTCTACAGTGAAAAGTGGACGTCACCTTGTCTGACCTACAGAAAAATCACTTCTGTATACCTGCAGACACCCCACTGTTCGCAACTTTGCATTCACACAAGCTCTCCTGAGCTCTCTTTTTGTCTTAAACAAAGCTTTCCAACTCAATTAAGTAGATGGGCGCTGCTAGAACTAAATCCAAAGAGGATATCTATGAGGTCACGTGACAACATAAATCACCCAAAATTTTCGTATGAAGGACATGATGATGAAAAGAAAGGAACCAAAATTGAAAATTCAGTTGACTTGATGACTCTAGACCTCAGATGAAAAAAGGCACTTTTATTTTTCTGGATCTCAATTCAATTACCTAAATGCTCTCCCTTGAAAGGAACGTAATTTTTATATGTTCAGCTATTTTTCATATCAAAACATTCGAAAAGCTTTTTGCTTTGCAATGGAAAATAAGTGAATAAAATATAGTGAATCAAGGGCCGGCTAAATGTAAACTTTTAGTCTTGTAAACAATGCATTTACAATAGGAAGTGGATTCTCCTGGCAATGCTAAGGTTTAATTTCTACACACTATGTAAGATAATGTTCCTACTAATATCAATTCGTTAACACTTTCCCAAAAAGGATTCTTAGAGTTATTCCGTGTTTGAGTTATGGCTTAATTTTGTTTTACGCATGCATTAGGTAAAGACGTCTAGTACAATTAATTTTCTCCCTCTAACTTCCATTCTATAATCGAATTTTTACAATTTTTACTTAAAGTCTATATTTCATATCTTTGCTAAGTTGGCAAATATATTATAACCCGAGTTCATGACCCATATGAAGTGAGACTTTTTGATACCTTGACGTTGCCTTCTATATTTGTTGATCCCAACTTTCTTTCTTTGTTAGACGTCAGTCATGTCTCGTTGTTGGTGTCTCGGCGTGATGATCGACATCTGTTTAGGTATCTATGTACAAACACGTAAACAATTAGCGGAACCACCGGTGGTCACTATAGTGGAAATCTTATCACTAGTCAATCATTTCTAATCGCCAGGTGCTGATAGACATCTGCTGGCTATAGCAGACAGTATTTAGGGGATAGCTGTTTATTTATTATCCAAGTAAGTGTAAGTTGAGTCAATAATTGTTGTGGAAAACCTCAAAATATGCAAAGCTAAAGAGAATGTAGCATTTATGCCAAAAAGTAATCGATTTTAATTAGATGATTAATGTTAAGTTTAAGAAATCGTGCTCCTTCCCTTTCAGCATAGTTATTTCTTACTTTTATTTGACTGTATTTTTCTTATTTATGCTTTACCTTGAGCAACTAATCATATTATTAACTTATTATTATTATTATTATTTATTATTAACTTGGACTGTTGGATGTGACATTTTAAGGCATTTTTAATGGCCACAATACTGGCAAAATAAAAAGAATTAATATTATTCTAAATTACCTGACCTCGCCAAAGTTCACTAAATTTGAACTCCTTGAAAACTAATCTGATATCTGAATCATAATATCTGAAATTTTATTTCAAACATTATAAGATTCTTGTTTATTTTAACTTGTAATGAATTATTGCTTTAAAGTCGATAATTATTCCAATCCCCGTACGATTTAATAGTTCAACCAAGTAAATTTCACTTTCTGTTTAATTCCATGTTAATATTTTATCTTTCCAGCTTTCAATTCTAAAAGTCTATGCTATTCATTATGTGGTATCGCTTTGTAAATCTCTTTCTTGCTGTCAATTAAGACAAGAAGTTGTGTATCATCATGTTGTAATGTAAAATGAAATAATCAAAAATTATCTTCCGAACGGGACATAATTTAACTTAATCATAATGTATCTGCTGTGTGATATTACTGATATTTTTAAAAAATTAAAGCTTTTAATTATTATAATTACCATCATAAAGTTTTGCCATATTTTTGTTTATAAATTACCAGAGAATCAGCGGTATCATAGGCTCTTGTTTTGCAGGGTCTCAATCAGTTACTTTATGCACGTAATAGGTTTTTCTTCTTTTTAAAATTCCTTAAAATTTATTGGTAATTATTAATAAAATTTGCATATTTGTTAAAATGAACTAAATTTTGGAGTTGTTGCCTTGCATAATTTTGAAGTAAAGTAAATCGTCTTGGTAATCCCGTGTTATTGAGTTCTGGAATTTGTTGCTACTTTGGAAGACTAATCAGATTATAACACGCAGCACAACGTATTTGTATATCACGCCTGAAAATTTTATGGTTAGTTTATTTATATTGCTTTCAGCCTTTAAGAAACTAAAATTTTCATTTTTTTCCCACTCAGTCTTGCAAATTTGGGGAAAATAATAAAAAAGCAAAAATTTGAAGTTAACAAACGAGCCCATCCATCTATCTTAATTAACTTCGCGGTTATATGTCATTATTTGTATCTTAAATTGAAATGAAAACAAATGTTCTTAATTAATTTCTATATGTTTTCCATGGAGGGGACTTGATCTTATAACTTCACCATCATATGCTTTACTACTTCTAACTTACTACCTCTATCTGAACTGTGTTTAATTTCAAACTATTTTTAGCTACTATTTATTTAAAATTTCCATCGTCAGAAGTTTTTGAACAATAGGAACTGTAATGCAGAGCAATAGTGGATGTACTGAGTAGAAATAAAAAGCAAATTCAGTACATCAAGAGAGTGAAGTGTATTCGGTTGAACCACTTCAATCAAGTAGCATTTTGCTTCTCACCATTTGTTTATGACTGATTGGGTCTATAATATCCTAATTTGTTTTAGACAGCCTGTCAGTAAGATCTTATTACCGTGCACACATCAAAATATCTATCAAAACACATATTGACACTTAGCAGCATAAGTTCCCTTTCAGTTTTTTTCACTCATTTTGGTTATCCCTATATCAGGGAGATATAATCATCCCAGGCTTTACAAATGGTAGTTTAATACTGCAAGAGTCTTACAAAATGTGACCTTTGATGCCATGCTATTCGATTCATTGATATTGCATAATTCCTTCATATTTCAAATATTTCAACGTTCGAATTTCAGGTTTTTCACGTTGAGATAATTTTTTGAGAAATTATACGTCCCCGTCATCCAAAATTTACGGGACCAGATGATTGTATCAGGTGGTTTTTTGATTTGTTTTCTTCTAATAGCCGGATAATTCGAGTTTGCACCGTTTTAAAATAGCAAGGCTCAAGAGTTCACTCAAGATGAAATCAAAATTATTGATAATCCTATTATCCATTTGAAAGTATAAATTACAGGAAGGCAAGAAAAATGGTATCCCTTCACTTCGCCATTTTTCATTCCAGTGATAGTTCCGCTTTATCTACCGCTCCGCAATGGAATAGGATAGAAACTATTCTACATTAAATTGACCTTTTGTAACTTTTCAGTTGTTCACTTTCGTAATCTTGAATTTTTTTTGCTGTAGTGCTGCTCGAAGATTTAGTTCTGCTGTTCTATAAATCTGCCCACTAGGTATCAATAGACTTCGGTTGCCTCAGACGTGTGAGAAAAAATTTAGACATATTGCATTTAATTCAAGACACTTATTAATCTAACAAAGGCTTAATGTAGGAATGCAAGTTGTCTTCATGTTGTTGTTGATGTTGGGAGATCAAACACCGCTGGACTCATAACAAGTTTAATCCCAAATAACTGTCAAGCTATCAGGACTGACGTGCACCCGCATACCGATAAGGATGATGAACGACTTAAAGACTGTCCCTGGACAAAAATAAGCGATGCAGCTACGAATATTACATCGTCAGGCTCCGATTTATTTCAATGTGCAAACACATAGAGCTTAATATATGAGGAAAAGTCTGATCTGGTTAAGAATGACCAAGTTGAAATCTTTGCTGGAGAAAGTATAATTAGGAAAAACAGGTAAATATTTAAACAAAATGTATAAATACTTGAACATTATTAAATATTTCCCATAGAAGCAACAAATTTATCATTTTATCCTATAATCGCTTTTAACTGAAATAACTTTTGCCTTTACATTGTATATCTGAACTAACTGTGTAAATAATATTTAGAAATGACATAGTATTAAGAACTATCATAAGTTTTCCTGAAGCACGTTAATTTCTTGTTTTGCATTAGAAAATCAGCTTTTGGACCGTAACAAAATTTAATGACTAACCAGAATCTACGGAATCAATTTTTATGGTTTATCTTCCTTTGTATACCCAATTTCCCGCCTCCTCGTGACTCATCTTCTAAGTATTAAGGTGGTAATTATTTTCCCCTCTTATACAAAATCAGCATTGTTAGCTCATCTCCCTCACATAATCATAATTGTAGCTTATTGGGTACAAGTTTGTAACATCCTTTCTATTCTTTCCTAATGAAATATATTCGGTTGCCGACTCTCACTCATTCCTCTCTTGTAGTAGTCCGGTTCGCGCAGTAAAAAAGATGCACTACGTTTTGTCCACCTTACATCAACATCATCTAAACAGGATCTTCTCTTACTATAAAACAGTTTACAAGATCTATTTTTGTCAGCTCTGTCCACATGCGTATTAATTCTATTTCGCTAAGCATTTTAAAGATAAAATATTAATTATATTTTTGGAATCCTTGAATACTTTAATTAGTGAGTCGTTATTAATTCTTTCACGCATTTCTTTCCTATTATTTTATAACTATGATTTCAATTGCAAAAGTCAATTTTAGATTCTGATATTTGAATATACCCTGATTTATTCTAATTAAGACCTCATCAGTTAACCAAGCATACATCATATGCACAATGTCAATTTGCATTTTTCCTTTAAATGCAAATACAATTACTACCTTGCACACACAGCAATATCTGTACTAATGCACAGTATCAATCGCCAAAGGCACTTCACTTGCAAATATTTTACGGTTATGACTGAATTTACTATCTCTGCCTAATATAGCTCTTCTATCATGAGGCTTTCCTTCCTTTATACACCTTATTCTTGAAGGAAATAAAGGGGCAGGTTATCATACATCTGCAATACAAAAGCGAATTTTATTCATCTTATGAACACAACAGTTTAAGTTAGTTATTTCTTCGTTACCAAACACCTTCTACACTAAAAACTTTTAAATATCAAATCTATGGGAGTGATTACCGTGCATATCGGAGAAATGATTTTAGCCTCCTTTCGTATTTAGTGAATAAAATTTTGAGGTAAATTGCCCACCTTGTACCAAATATCTATCAAATGACTAAATCTAACCATTGATGATTAATTTGGACAAGAAGAGAAATTCAAAGAAAGGCTAACCGTTAAAGGAAGAATCGTTTGGTGAAAAATTGGTACTGCCTATTACCGATATTTCAATAATGTACATTTAAAAATAGGATAGTTTTTAAATTTTTATGGAAAGGTAACAGCATTAGATAATATTTTTTTCGAAATTTTTAGCTCGTCAATTCCTATTTTAAAATTTAATTTGATATTTGGCAAAATTTTTGCCAGTAAACATTCCGATACAGTAATTTTATCCTAATGTATTATTTTCAAGTTACTAATTCAGCATCGATTACACTGAACGGGGAACCAAGTCAGTATTGATCGCGGATACAGTAATTTAAATAGCTATTGAGATCTCACCATTTTATATCAGTGACCGTCTTAAGAGGGTTACGCATAGGAAGATGCAAATGTGAAGTTTTGATGGCTATCGGCCGATTTGTTCTTAATTTGCAAGAAGTAAATAAATATTTAACCATTTGATAGGAATAAATATCAGAAATTTGTTGAAAATGCATGAACTAATTACTATTTTTTGATTGGATAACTGTTGTATTCGGAAATGCCTTACTCTCCCCAGCTTTGATGAGCTAGCTGCAGATTAGACTTTGTTGGTTTGCTTCCATTCAGATTAAAACAAAAGCAAAAAAATAATGAAATCTACGTTTTCAGGATTATTGAGATTGAGTGGGATTTGATCCAGCATAATTTAACAACACAATAATGAAAAGTAATACTATTTCGCATCGTCTTCTGATGATCCCTTCTCAATGGTTTTCAAAAATGGAGGCCAGTGAAAATTTTTTCTGTTTTGTCATTTTGTATAACATTCTGGTAACAATTGCAGGCAAAATTTTTACTGATAAAGAACATTTGGGATTCAGTTTTGTTTACTTGAGTTGCGACCACGAAAATCTAACGAAAAAGCCAGCTTAATACAAACTCTTTTTATCAAGGTCGCTGCAATAGTGATTGAAATGGATGTTTTTTAATTTTGAAATTTATTGAAATTAACTATCCACTATCTACTTTTATTCTTTCTACTCAGCAAAACAAAATATGCTTGTACTCTATCATTATAATAACGTGTTGTTCTGATTTTACTACATTGTAGCCCGAATGCACAAATAATAGCTTGTATTTCATTGCACTAAGTGGCTGTTTATTATAAGAATGTGTCCGCTTATGTATAAATTCTGTACACATCGTATCATTCACATGCATAACTATAGAGTTATAAATTGGGAAAAATGATAATGAGATTTTTCTGAAGGAAACGGGCATTTTTACCGCAAACTTTTGTTGTTTTCTTAAAGCGACTTTTAGTGAAGTACAAATTTAATTTAATTTCAACAATGAAGACAACTTATGATATATTTACATACTTTAAATACCGATTCACTTAATCCCATCTTAGTATTACGCTTCTGTATTTAATAATTGGAGTTGTTCAAATATCAATATTTCATTTGAATATATAAGTTGTCTGTTCTCTGATAAAATATAAAAAAACCGCATGATACTGAATAGAATTTTGCTGAGGATGTGTAAGTATTTTATTTTATTGATACTTACTGTTTCCAGAGTAGACCGAAACTTGGACTCAATTTTTGCCGCTGAGGCAGAATTTACGCGTTGATGACTCACGTAATAAACCTATAAATAGTAACTTAAGCGACTCACACCGTCAAAAGCTTTCAAGTGCCTTTAACAAAATTCTTTGCTTTTAAATAACAAAACCCATTTCCTGCGAAATTTATATTTAAAATAGAATGCTTACCCGGCTTAAAATAATCATAAATTCAAACAAAATTACTGCTTTAATGTTATAGAGATAAATATACTGCCTTTTGTCAACATCGTCATTCGTTGATACACCGTGGTTTGGTGCATGGTTTTCTAAGTTATACTTCAAATTATTTATCTCTTCCAGCCGGAGGATTTTTGAAGCCAAATAACCTTTAGCGTAATTTTAGATAGATAGCAGTTTGCATTTATGAAGGAAATACGAAATTAATTTTTCAAGAGTCCCTTCTAGCGTAAATCCCCGTATAAAGGGAATTCAAACGAAAAGAATTAAGTGAGAAGCAACATTCTGTAACCGAATTATGTTGTCCTATCGGCAAAATCACTACTCCTCCATCTTGATGATCAATAAGAACTTCCAGCGTGCAATTTCGCGTCATTTTAAGCTTTATTAAAGAAAATGGTAATTGAAATGCCAAATATCAGATTTTCATCCTTAATGATGATATTGTATTCACTTTCAAGAGAAACATTTATTTTTTGGAATGCGAAAGGAAGAAGTAATTATCCCGAATCCCATGGACCTAATTTCCCTGCCCTTTCCAAAAAATATTTCCTCTTTGCTTTAGCTATGTATTTGTTTGACGAAACACTGTATTGCAGGCAATCTTTTTTAATAAATGGACACACATATGTCCATTTATATGTACCATTTGCCATCTTATTTAGCATTCTAAAAATCCTAAGTAAATCCCATTATTTAAAGAAACAAATTAAACGTTTTGACTAGTTTTATTAACTATTCTATGTCAATTACTTTATCTGACAATCTTTTATTGAAAGTTGTACTTTAGAAGCACTGATTGCTTGATAGGAGGTGACATTAAAAGCCAACTTATCTGTCTAATCGAGAACTATGAAAATATACAACATGAGCAAGAGAAATATGGTTCGTACTTCTAGCTAAACATGGCAGGCACCATCAAAACTTTATAAAAGGTCGTGCTTAACAGATTTGGTTTCACGGAAGAATATAGACATCAAACGGAGTAAAATCTCAAGCC
Organism: Hymenolepis diminuta; assembly: GCA_900708905.1. Taxonomy (NCBI): domain Eukaryota; kingdom Metazoa; phylum Platyhelminthes; class Cestoda; order Cyclophyllidea; family Hymenolepididae; genus Hymenolepis; species Hymenolepis diminuta. The sequence continues at coordinate 2,332,947 of CAADRB010000018.1, forward strand.
AGATTTCATTTAAAACTACCGAATTGCATTAGCACGTAGTATTCTGTGAAACAAGGAAACTTTGAATCATTAGGTCACTATTTATTCAACGAGTAAAGAACGGAAATTTTATTTGCCTTATCGTAAGCGATTATCAATCCCCGTAATTTCCTTTTGTAATCATAATTACATGCTATTTTAAAGTAACTCGAGTTTATTTCTTGTAATTTGTAATTATAATTGTAACTTTGTAATTATATTTTTGTAATTTCATATGACGTTAAGTAGCTAAGGAAAAAATTAAAGATTTTATCTGATCGATTTGGCCATCATTTTCGATACATAGTTTGTTAAAGGTTTCATTATCCTATTCATGGCTTTGAGAAAATATGAATTTATGGAATTTATATGGCCTATCATTCTAATCAATCACCTGTTCATCAAGCTTTAAATATTACAAAAATCAGTGCAAGAGAACGAGAGAACAAAAGGTCCAAATTGAGCGTGGATTATTTGGATATTGTAGATTTGACGGTTTGGTGCTTTCAGAATTTATATCAAATGAGGCTTCTGAAATTCTAACTTCTTTGAATACTCCTATTCGACCACCGTTTTATCCCCTACTGCGTTTTTTCCGATGCTTTGAGTGTTTAAATACTCTCCATGACTGGAACTGATTGAAGTTTCTACAATGTTATCAATAATGCCCAGATATTTAAAGAAACCGGAAAGGTGACCAATGCAATGATAAGTCATTAAATAGAAAACAATGTTATGTTTAATCTGAGTAACTATTTTACTCTGTTAGTTAATAGCTCTGCCAGCGCACAACACATTGCAAACTGTGGTCGAAGGTGCGAGCAAAACACATCTGTGCGCTGTAGACAAACAGCTTTGATATATGAGAAAGAATTGTTTATATGTGGCTGAAGGGGTGAAAGAATAGATGTATTCGCTTCAAAGCCCTAAAACACACAATGAGTCACGATTATAATGAGGATGATGATGAGAGCGTTGCCAAAGCCACTTCCACTGGGGCGCTTTAGCTTCCTGTCCGCGATGTGATTTTAGCATGTCTAACCAAGCACTGCGGAAAGTTACCGTTTTGAACCTAAAGAATATGAAGTCTTCATTAATAATTTCAAAATAGTCTTTTCAGTATAGAATTTTTTCCGTTTGCTTGATTTAGAGATTGTTGGGTGCGGTTTTGTTCAATGATAAACAGATTTAATCTTCGTATAAGTCTTAATTGCAAATCTGCAAATTTTCTTGGCGATTTCATTTTGAACAAGTCGATATTATAAAATATTATCGATGATAATTGAGCTTACATAAGTAAAACATTTCGACATTTAACTTTATTAATATTAAAGTAGATTTAACAAAATATGTTTAAAATATAGTGATCTGCAAATATTAATGATAATAATGATAAAAAAAAATTGTATAATAAATATCAAATAACAAAGATTATAGTATGCCTAAGATGCACTTCAATGAATTGAATTGTAATAAGCTTGGTTACAACATCGAGAACTTGAGTTTTTTACTTCTGATTGGAATATCGGTCGGCAAATCTTAAAAGTAGCCGCCGAAAGAATTTGAAAATTCATGAAAATTTCGGTGAATATTGATGAATTCGAACGTATCCTGAAGAAAAATGAACTTTATTGAAGAAACAGGAGCAAAATCTTATGGTGCTGCAAGAACGGTTTCCTGAACTTATGAAGATGAAACACTAGATATTTCCTTCCCCAAACTATCTGCAGATTCTCGGGTTCTACAAGTTACTGAATTTCGCTGTAACTCGGAGGCATATAAAACTAGTTTGAAATGCGTGATGATATATTTCGAAACGATTTCTCTGATATTCCAGATAATGACAAATCTATACTGTTGTCACGGAGGTTGGGGTCAGTTATATCATCTATCTAAGAACAAATCAGAATCTAAAATAGGATGAAACAGTTTCTGTTCTCTATGATTCATTTCGTGAAAGGTCTTTCTTATTGCAAAAATGTTTCAAATGTCCTTCCCAGACTAAAGAGCATGAAGACTAGACGGCTTACGCCACTCGCATCAGTAGTGGTTTTGAAGTGTATAATCTTTCTGACCTTTCGCAGGGTCATTTTAAGTGTTTATTAATTCTGAATGGTCTTCGAGCATTTTGTCCATCTGATGTCTATTGTCGAAAGTCAAAAGTGTCGAAGAAAGCGATAAAATCATATTAGTGAACCTTGAAATGATTTCATGAGGTTGGATAAAAAATATGACAGAGGCATGACTCAGCAGAATTCTGAATGCCTGTTATTAAGTGAATTACGTTATGTGTTTTCAAGCCTCATAGCCATGATTTGTGTGGTAAACAAAGGAATAAGGAAATGGTAACCGAATCCGTAAAGGAAAGACCAAAAAGCGAACTCTCCGAAACTGCAGCTGGACACTGCACCTGATATTACTCTGATTTCATGAAAAACATGGAAAGACTTAGGCAGACCAGCACTGATTGCTTCAAATGTGGTTCCAAAGAATGCTTCAGGTAAAAATCTGAGCTTTAAAGTAAACCGAAATGTCATGTCTGTTCTGATAATAAGCGAATCCAACAAGATTACTTCGTAATAAATCAACTTGAATCAAATCTAATTGGTTTGGACTGGTTGGGCGAATCGAAGTTGCTGAAGCAAACGAAAAAGATCACTAAGACTGCCAGACGAATGACATAGATAAAATTGAACCAGAAGATTCCGACGAAAAGAAGCAGTATCCTTAAATAATTTCTGCGATATTCACTGAACTGATACTAATTACGAAAGACTGCTGACGATGAGACAGAAAATAGAGATCTTCCATCGTAAGCAAAAACGAATGTAGTGTTCTGTTCCAGACATCCCAGGCATATGCCCAGAATCAAGAAAAAATAAAAGGTTAGGTTCTGCAAAAAAGGAGAGTGAGCCTTACTAAGAAAGTTGAAAGCTATACTTGAGAACCTCTGTATAACTGCTCATTTAAGACTTGATTTGAAATCTCCAATGGGAATTAAAATCAAATCGACGTTACATCAATTACCGAATAAGACTCTAAAAAGAAATAAGTGGTCAAAAGGAAATATGGAACCAGGAGGATTTAAACCAATTATATATTGATCTCTTCACTCATAAATTACAGAAAATAAGACGCATCAAGACCATAATGTGTGATGATCTTCAAATTAATGTTATTGTAATCCCTCATCTACTTTACTCCCTCAGTCCGGCATATTAAAAGTTACAAAGTGTTATTTCAAACAATCAAAAAATGTATACTGTATAAGCAAAATTAAATGCAGTATGTTAAAAATTCAAATTTACTAATTGCACGGTTTAAACTAACTTTGCGAATCTAATTTTGAACTTAATAGGAATTGATGACCATAAAAATAGTTCTGTATCTCTATGTTTCTACTATTCTACATATTTGATAGGAAACTATTAATGCTGCCATATGCTATATAAAAGAAGTAATATTTTCACTTTACAAACTTGGCTTTAAATAAAAGGCGTCCACATAAATAAAAGAAAGATGTATCTAGACAATGCCGTAGTACCCGAGTACACACTCGATCTCTGTATATGTTGTACCCCGACTGACTCCACCTCTTGGTCAACTGACTGTCACTGGTCAATGTGCAAAGAATGAAAAATCTGTCGGTCACCTTATCGTACCACATCTCGCCTCTTTCTTACAACCCAGCTCAATACTGACGCCCTCTTTGCCCTTAATCCCGCCTTCTCCCTCCCATTCATTTTCAATTATCTAATATGCCCGAGGTCTTACTTAACTCTTGGTCGTTTCATTTGGAATTATCTATTTCATCCTGTTAACCCTCATTGGTTCTGTGAGTAGATATCTGGCTTCTGACTGGCTGCTTTAGTCTGACTGCTAAAGAAGCTTTACCTGGAATAGAATTTAAATTTAAATTTAAAGCAAATGATTTAAAATAAGGCGCAACGCCATTAGCCTTTTCAGATGAATGTGTAACGTCTAATTTCCCCTTCCAGTTAATCTTTAACGCGTTTTACAGTTAGATTAAATCAAAATCAGTTAGAGATTGAAATCAATGGAAGGCAAATATGCCACAAATCAGTACGAAAAAGATATCAAGTTTGTCATATTACCTCGGTTCGGTATTACTGAATTTAAAGGGCTAAATAATTGTGTAGTTATTCGTCAAACTCTTACTCGAAGGAGCATACATTTTTGCCGAAAAAGCGACTGCCATCTATTTCAAGTATAAATTTAACAATAGCCATAAGCATCAGCAAGATCTTGCAAACAAACACGAGATAAATGCCGATTTTACATTTATTGAAAGGAACATATTAAATTAACATTTCAATAGGAAAGATCAAATGAAATGAAGGAAATTCACTTAAAATTTATTGTGCCACAACTAATAAAATTTCTTATTGTTAATCAAAATTTTTAAATGTAAACTAATCAATGGATCCCCAATTTTTTTATATTTTGCGTTGCGATTTTATAAAAACTAAACAAATTTCAAAGAGATGATTTTAAACGAGTATATTATTATTATTTATTTATTAAATTAGCTTTTGCTCTTTTAGATTCGAGTGTGCATTACATTAAAGCGCACAGTTATTTGTTTCCGTATTTTTCAAAATAAATTGAGAAACTTTTTCTTTTTCTTTTTTTCTTTTCGTAATACACTGTGAGATTTGAATAGTCACCTATTTGTATTTCAAAACAGTCTCAATAAACTTCTGAATAGTGATACTAGTTAAAACGAATAGTGACTTCCCAGGTTTGTCGTTAAATTCGTTCTGTTAATAGCAACCTTTTTATCATTTCAGAATGAATGAATCTAGCTTATGGAGCCCTGCAATGTTAGGACTGCAAGAAATTGAATATTATTTATTTATTTATTCCTCAACCATTGAAAGAAAGGAAATAAATTGAGTTGGCAAGGCCGATCATCATAAGTAAAGAACCAATAAATAATCACTGTACATCTTAAGGCAAGTATATGTTTCGCTCAACGGCACAATTCATGAAATGTGAAATTTGGAACAGGGCTACCAGAATCCGAAAATCAAGTGGTGTTAGAGTTTAAGACATCTTAATTAATCTCTCGGCACCCTTTTTGTTCCCCTCACTATTTTAAAATGGTTGAACTTGCTGTTAACAGATTTTATTTCATACCTAAACAGAATGATTGTTATACTACTGTGGGTAATAAAATTGCACATTGTTGAATCATATCACTTTCCATGTTTCCATAAAAAAATGAAACAAATCTTTCAAGCGTTTTTAGAATCATCTTATTGTAATCCAAACAGCAATTGCTTTCGCTTTTAGGAATGGAAAAAAATTAAAGGAGATTATTTCGAACTCCTAAATTTGGGATGAAAACATTTTTTTCGAGTAGAAAGGTTTCGAATCTTTGCATGACTATATTTATCTAGATGATATTGACAGAAGCCAGATTCAGAGTTTTTAACCTTGTTAAATTAAATTTGATAACAGTAGTTTACACACTAAGAGGAATCATGAAAAGTCACTTTTGATCAAAGACAAACCTAAAAAATTCAAAGTTTCACCAAATTATTTTGTTTGATGTAAGAAAGGATATCAGTTTGTTGTCGCAAATAATTTCACTTCGAATTTATGTAACCTGTTCTTGGGATTATTCAGTCAAACCAAGCATCGTTGATTGGAAAAAATTCTTTCAAATAAGAGGTTACTCCTGGTTTGCCCACCACTTCGTCAATATTTGTTGTCGATCCTTTTACTCCAGGAAACTTATGCATAAATGTTAAATTTTATCTTAAATTTTCAAATGTGTGTTGAACAGACGTTTTGAAGAACCTAAAAAATCAAACAAATTAAAAAATTTTTATTATATTAATAAATCCTTTAGCCTCTTCCTATAAAGTAGGCTACCCTAGAATTCGTTTTAATGACCACAATTACGGAAGGTCAGTTAGTATTACAGGGTGCGTAAGGTAACTGAGGACATTTATACATTTGTAAATCAAACTAACGGGATTATAATCAATACATTTTTATATCAGAAGATCTCATGGCACAAATATAACTAAAAAATGAACAGATACGCTGTAGTAGTGTCTATAAAAGAGAAGGAAAGAGGGATTTGGAAACTTTAAGATTTCTACAAATCGTCAAATTTTTCACTTGCAAAGTTAGAAGGGAGCTGCTGAATGAAAAACAATGAAAACTGCTGAGTTGACCGCCACGAGGAAGAGAAAGCAGGAACATTGTCAATGCTCTGCTGATTCACTCACTCACTCACTCAGAACATCTGAACTTGTGAGAACAGTGCATGACATGTCTTGAAGGACGAAAATTCTGGCAAATCAATACACGACATCTTGCCAAACATCTTCAAGGTTCTGAAAGAACAACAATATATAAGAAGATTGTTCATCAAGACCTTCGATACAACCACATATGTTCTTAGGCGAGGTCAGTTTATGTGGACAGAACCTACTCAAGAGAATCGTTTAATGCATGAGGAATGATTCAAACAGGTTGAAACGTCGAAAAGAACAGAAGTGTCTTTGGTTTTTCTCCGACGAAAAACTTTTACCAGGATGAAAAGTGAGTAGTAGAAATGAAAGATGGGTATGTGCAGGTGAACACCACTGACTTTTAAAAGTGTAATTGGGTATAAGTGGGAAATGATTTTACATATTTGGAGTGAGTTGAATTGTAAAAATAGTGCTGAACGGAAGGAAATATAAATTTGTGATAAGGCTTCAATAATAGGGCATTTTCATAAGGGCGCAAAAAATATTATATAAATTTTCTCTAAAATAATTCAGGAATTCTTTGAATTCAAGTGCATTTTTAGTGATTTACTTTTCATATTTATCAAATTATATAATCTCAAACTGGAATACAAAAGAGTATATTTACTCTGTAATTATGACGTTCTATTTGATAAATGATGGAAAATTTACAAACTATATTTCATACTGGATTGATTTATGAAGTAGATTTTAGAACTAATTCCTATTTTCCACATTTGAAAGCTAACAATTTGAGTGACAGTGTCGATTTTGCAGCTAATAATTAAAAGTTTACTTACAATTTGTTAGTAGAAGGTTTTGATTAATTTGTTTCTGAGGATATGTTGAAAATGTGAATTCAAGTTCAGTCAAAACATATTTTCTAATACATAATGATGTTTACATATCCAGCGTCCTACCTCAAGTTGAATGTGAAATCGAGTCATAAAGTTGACTTTTATCTGGTGAGCATTGAATCGGAATAGAATTTCAGTTAAGGTACTAGATTGAAATAAAGCTGCATGGCGAGATTCCCATGAACCATTAACTAATTTCATTTTATTAAACATTTAGTCAGTAGTTATAAAAATTCACTAATAAACCATGGCGATAGAAACGGTATTACAGATATGCAGATACTTAAAGATATTTCATAATTGTATTATATTAACTTTATAGCATGAGACAGAAAAAGCCAAATTGAACAGTCATAAAAGCAAGCCCCGAAATACTGTAAGGTTTAATTTTAACATACTAACTGTAAGAATTCCCTTTTGGATTTATCAAACAACAATCACAACTTGAATGTGTGAATAAAAGTTAAATTACACATGCGCACCCTCTGTATTGTCGACTCTTTTTAAATAACAGCGAGATGTGAAGGTACTGGTGATCGATCACTACAAACCCTAAAATATACTGGCAACGGGTAAGTTCCTACGTCCAGTAGATGGGTGGTACAATAACTATGCGAAGAGAGAATGGATGGAAAATTCCATGGAAGTTTATAATCTTAGTGTTGTCCTTTGAGGAACAAGAGGATAGATGAAAAAAATACTAATCTAATCGAGTCTCAAATTAAAGGAAAACTTCTATAGCTAGCAGATGTCTATCAACACCTGGCGATTAGAAATGATTGACTGGTGATAGAATCTCCACTATAATGTTCACATGTGGTCCCGCTGTGTGTTTCCGTGTTTGCATATTGATACCTAAACAGATGTCGATCACCATGCCGAGACACCCACAATGAGGCATGACTGACGTCTAATAAAGAAATGTTTTTTATATAAACCTAAGTCACTAGATAATAAACTGGAGTGGCTTGCCTGCCACCCCCAAACTGCTCTGGCGACATGAGTGACTTAATTTATTCCATCTACTCGATTGATGTGGCCCCGGTAGAAATAACGTTATTACAAACACCTGTCGACCTGATTCCCTGACCCTTACTTTTGCTGCCCAAATGCTTTCTTTTAATTAATGTTCTCTCTTTAAGTATTTGAATATTTCCAGTTGTAAAACGCTTAGGATATTAAAAATAAAATATAATAATATGTAATATTATAAAATATAAAATAATAATACATAAAATACAAAGTAAAATATAAGATATCCGATTTTATACATAATCAACTTGCATTATAATATTCGGATAAGCAGATGTAAAGCTATAGCGTCAAAAATATAACTTGAGGTTAGCGAGTGGAGAGTTCTCGTTTCCTATGTCAATTCATCTGATAATCAGTTACTCGTTCAGTTCGTGTCAATAGTTAAAACACTTATAATTATATTAGTAATGGAGGATCCCTAAATATCATCTATTTCCAAAGCAAAATCATCTAATAGGTCTCTCATTTTAATTCCAGACATTCAAAAGCAGTGAATTTCACAAATAAATATACGTCAATGAACAACTGTCTATGTGAATGTAAAGCTTTCTCGAAAGTACAATTATTTAACCTTTTTGGTTTTCAACCACTTGGAGGCTCATTATTCGATAGTATAAATATCATGTAAAAATAGGGATGATTGAGCAAGAATTCATATACACATATATTTGAGTCGACATGGATTTCGTTGGCAGATCAATAACATGAACAAGCGGCCGTTATTAAACTCCTCTTTCTCCATTGACAACAGAATAGGTCCGCAATATTCTTTTTTTTGAGGTTTGGTTGAACGTCTTCACTGAGATAGAACTTCTTCCATATATTGAGGAAGAGTAAATTGCTAAAGTTTTGTACATAGACATATCATAAGCATTAATGAGCAGTCAACCTATCGTCTTCGTAGACGTGACCAGAAGCATCAAATTGAAATCCTACAAGAGTCCTAACTAGCACTGATTTAAGAAGTTTCTCAGGGTGATCCTCATAATTTGGCTCCTATTCTATAATTGGTTGCTGTTAGAGTACGAGGCTAACAGCAGATGGTTAAACAAAAGGAAGGGATAGTGTGGACAGGACTGGTTCTGTAACATCGCCGAGTCGGCTGTGCCTCTACAACTATCATCCGAGGTACACTTAGTTAGCTTTTCCGATCGATTAGGAAGGGCCACTTGAGGACACATGATGTTTATCCGTAGAGGGCCTGGTGTCACAAAATGTTGACGATTTCATACATCACTATGAGGACAAGATAATTAAATTTTGGTGATTAGCGATGACATAAGATAGGTATTTCGGAGACGGAGGGATTTATCCTTCAAACTCTGCAGAGGGCTTCTATCAGTATCTGTCTGAAAATAAATCCAAATCAGCTTGTATTCTGAAAGAAAAAATGATCCCTGTAATAATAAGAAGAATTACATAAATTACGTCAAATGTTCATAATTGCATTAATGTTAATTCTGATTATCCACAGTTTTCAATATAAAATTACAATAGAACACGTTGATTTAAAAATAACCCTAGCAAATCAAAGTTAAATTTACCCAATAATTTTAAAATTTGTGAAAATCTCTGAGTATAATAACAAATATTTTGGAAACCCAAATTCAAATATTTCCCTTTTAATTCTTCATATGAGCTATAGAATTTAACCAAAGTAGCAATAATTTTATAGATTAATTGCTCTGCCACCCGAATGAACTAAGCATAAAAAATTAATGAGTAAAATATGTAGATTATTGATTTCTGAATAATGATTATTTACAGCGCTCAGATATCTTCAAAGTAATTCTGCTCCAGGGATTAATGAATAAGTTTATACTTCTGATTTGTAAGCCCTCCGCATCAAGTTCTATTTGCTAACATACTTAAAATGACAAATTATGGCCCAAACCCATGTTCTGTAATATCAGTCAGGAATCAGGCAATTACCTGCGTTATATGACACCTTTTACTTGTAATGTTTAGAGCTATTAATATCTTACTGTGTCAAATTATCCAAGTGTAACTGCACGTTTTAACTTTCACCAAAGCCGTCACTAGCCTTAACTATTTAAAATTGGGCACTTTATTTAGCCAAAGGGTTTGCATTACTCACGGCATTGCTAAAATAACTTCATCGTTTTCGTTGAATTTTTGAAGATAATGGCTAACATTAGTCTGAATTAACACAAGTTCACTCAATTTCACTCAAGGCAACCTTTAATCATTTGGTTATATATACAGGGTGCGTTCTCAGCTTCTGTGAACACCTATACTTTTGTATTTGTAATGTATTTTTATATCAGAAGATCTCATGGCACATACTACTACAACTAATGAAATGAAAAGACACGGTGTAGTATTGTCTATAAAGGCGAAACTGAGGAATTTGGAAATTGCAATATTTCTAAAAGTCGTCAGATCTTTCGTTTTCAAAGTTAGAAAGGAGCTGCTGAATGAAAACAATGGAGATGAATTGACTCTCACGAGGTAGAGAAAGCAGGAGCATTGTCATTGCTCTGCTTACTCACTCACCCAGAACACCTGAGTTCATGAGAATAGTTCACGGCATGAAGAGAACAACTTCCAGCGAAATGTCGCAAGGGCTATTTAATTGAAATTTGGATTGATTAATTATTGAATGATTGATAATTATTTTGTGATATTTGGCATTTTGAAAGGATCAGTTCGGTACAATTTAGTTAACATGCTGCACTACAAATTTTGTAATGTTTGGTGTACTCCTGTGGTAATAAGGGTGTAATTTACCTATCGTTTAACCAGTTATATGCTCTTTTGGTGTAGCTTATACCGATCTTCCTTATTTATTTTTCCTAGATATGTTTTCATCTAGATACCTCCTCATTCCCTGTAGAATCTCTTCAAGTTTTCTTACTTATGTATTTATCCGTGTCGGATTATTCCTTCTTCAAGGCGTTACCGGGTGGTTGATGCTGCCGCTTTCTCCTTCTTCTTTTTTCCATTAGTAATTCCATTGCAATCAAGTCTTAGATGAATAGCCATTCAGAAATTCATGAAATCATCTTTCAAATTTTTTTCTCTTCCCATTTTTCGTACAATCTGTTCCTTTCCTTAGTTTTGGATAGAAGATTTTGCTGCATTTACTACTGATTTAATAAGACGCCATTCTTTGTCTCCTTAACAATAATCACCATTAATTATGATTTCAAATCAGAGACCATAACAGGAACTAGTTCAGAATGCTGCTATTTGTTGTTGTTATATGATTTTGGGATGCTGCAAATTTTTATTCCTATCCATATGCTCCTTCGAACTAACTGTTGGTACTGTCACTGACCGACTGCTGCTGAGTAACACATTTATTCCTGTATTCTTTTTGTAAAAGAAGACTTTTTGCAAAATGATTCAAAGACAAATAAGACAGTTTTGTCGAAGTCTGACTCGAAATGTTCCTGAAATGAGTGAAACCCTTGAGAATGTCATTCTCAACCGTTCCTAAACTTTTTTCTTTTTATTCGGTATCTGAGATATCAGTGAGATTATTGTAGAAACCATGCTCACATTTTTTCAACTAGTTCGGAATAGTGTGATCTGCATCCAGGACATAGTAAAATTCATTACCTTATAAAAACAGAGATTTAGGGCAAGGAAATATCCAACTTTCAGTTTTCATGTACATAACTTTAGAGAACACCTCGAGAAGCATCATTAAGTTTTCTTCCTGCTTCCTGCCTATTATTTCGAGATGTTTTTTATTCTTCTTCATAATAAATGTATTCTGTTTTAGTTTTTCTTCAGAATAAGCTCAAATTCATCAGTATTCAGTGATATTTTTTAAAAACAGCAAGGTTTTAAATTTACTTCAACCTTTCGCTGCCAACTTTTAAGATCTGCAAGCCGATGTGCCGTCTAGGAAGCAAGTAAAAACGTTAATATATTACAGTTTGATTCGAAGTATATATATATATAAATATTACCCGCAGCAATGCAAGAATTTTAGCATACTATTGTGAGAAACAACTGCTATCGGTTAACAAACGTCTAATAAGTCGTAAAGGAAAGGGGGATCAAAATATACTGAGAGTGGGTAGAAGAATACTTACAAAATTGAAATTTCATGATTCTTCCCGTGGTTTGCAGCCTGTTTAGTACGTATTCATCTTTTCTGAAAAAGGGTTAGTTCTGCCTCTCCATTTCGTTTTTCTTCTAATATTTTTATTTGAAATTCATCAGCAATAATAACTTCGCTAAGAAGTAATAACTAATAATTATATATATACATATACATGTGTATGTATATGCATATATGTATGTATATATATGTATTTGCCTTGACAGTAGATATATTTAATTTCCATTAATTGGAAAAAATGGGGAAATTGGTGTTTTCGCGGTAATGTTTTTATCTGTCATTAATAACTTGTCTAAGTTCTGCCTTTTATTTTCAGCTGGTAGATTAACTGTACGAAATGAACTTAAACTGTTCTTGCTATAGTAATCTGAAAGAAAATGTAACTTATGTACGTTGTTTACTTCTAGTCGTCAACATTACACAATTTAATAATTCTACTGGTGCTCCGAAATTTTCGGCATGTTTATTTATCATAAAATATCAATTTAGCACTACTATATATGATATTCAAGGAGTTAAAATTATCAATTTGCCTTATCAATGAACTGTAAGGTCAAGGAAAGGTTGAAAAAATCTGATTGGATACTATTTTGTTTAAATATTTAAAGATAAAAGCTTTCAAAATACTGGCTCTTTGGCCGGACCTTTCTTTATTTCAATATTGCTTTGGAAAAAGGAAATCTGAAAACGGACGTGAAATACACGAATATTTCGATCTAATTTCCTCAAGTGCATTTCATGGCTCACTCAAGGTTGGTGTTTGATTTTGAAGAAGTCAACAAAACTAAGCAAGTTGGAAGTCAACACGGCCACCTGCCACTCACTTCTGATTCTCTAACCCCTGCTGGCGATCTGAACACATATTCATCCAATCTTAATGATGGCAGAGCAAACAGCTTAAAATTTTGCAAAACATTCGCAGCTAAATATATGAATGAAAGACTATCTGAACTTCTTCGTGGTGATGAAACACCATCAGAGATACTGGCAGTCATGTCATTTGTTTCAATGAAGGTGCATCTACAGGAGGAAATCTTTAAAGAACTATTCTTTCAGAAACTACGTCCAGATGTTCAAATGTACTTGAGAGATAAAATGCCATTTTATTCTACTCATCAACTTGCACATATGGCGGATATCCTTCTTAACATTACTGGTGAAACTTCTAGTAATTTGCTTTTTATAGTTGATTCGAATTCGGGCATGAACTTTGTAATTGATACTGGAAGTAAAAATTCATTTATTACTCCAACGCCAGATGAAAGGAATAAACTAATCCCAATTAATTGGATAAAGGCTCCCAAAGGCAAGGACATTGCTGTTTATGGATACGCGAATTTGACAGTTGACATAGGACTTGGAAGGTTATTTACGTGGAATTTCACCATTGCAGACATCATTTTTCCAATTATAGGAGCTGATTTCCTAGTCAATTTCGATATTCTTATCGATGTTAAAAGACAGGTATTAATTGCTAATTCATACCCGCCCATTCCTCATGGAGCACTGAGCAGCCATGAAGGGTTAGTTGAATGTAAACAACAAAAAACGTGTAAATACCTCCTGAGTTATTTGAAATCATCAATAGTATTTCAACGAATGCAATCATGTGTCTCTCTCAATGACAACTTCTGGAAGCGACTTCTCCTATTTTTTCTTCCTCAATCATACCGACGCACCTTAAAAAATATACTTTCGTCCGCATTTACCATTTATGAACCTGCCCTGGAAGCAGACAAATTTCATCAATCGTTAAACAAAAATAACTCTCCTTGCCTATCTCTTCGTGATCGTAAATCAGAACTTTGCTTTCTGATTGACTCTGGTGCATCTCGCTCACAGATTCCTCCCCTGCCTAATGAAAAGTTTTCAATTATTCCCTATAGTAGACTTAGGACTGCGAATGGAACTCCAGTCCTTGAGTACAGTTATAAAAATCTCAATGTGGATTTTGGACTAGGCGAAATTTTCACATGGAATTTCATCATAACTGATACTGTCATCCCTATCATTGGCGCCGACTTTTTGAGTCATTTTAGCCTTATTGTCGACCTCAAAGGAAGGAAGTTATTAAGAGGTCAACAAACACCATTTCATCAAAGTTGTGCTCCAGGCATTGAAACTTCAACGTGAAATATATATGCCAATTTCAAGCATTTTCTCTTACTTGTTAGGAGGTACCTTTTCTGTCAAATTAATCAAAAATTAGATAAATAAAATCAGTGTTTACTTCGTATCATATATATGTCTTGGACTACCACATTTTTGTAATTATAGATTCATAACTTATATTAACACGTCAATAAAACTCAACTGATCATATGTGCGCATTCTTGACGTATTTTTAATACATCCCTTTTGATAAGAATCTTGTTTAAGTTTATTCATAGTCAATTTCTTTTCTCAATACAACTCTTTTTGATCGAAAATTTTTAGCTTTGAATTAGAAAAGTGTTAGAAGTTAAAGTATAGTTTACGCACTCAAAAAAGGGAATTATTTATAGGAAGAATTATAGCTATTATTACCTGACGAAGGATGGATCGATTCCTGTCAATTTTTATTGAAAGCTTTTAACAACGTCATATCTTAATATAAAATCTTATCAAACAGATTGGTGGAATAGACGTAATGGTTCCAGTTTTATGCTATTGTTGCGGTTAAAGGTTAACAGCAATGAAACAAAACATCAAGAGTCGATTAGTCCAAGATGTATGGGATAAACCGCAGTACAGACTTCCAAAGAGAAGAGAGAATTGAGAGAATGAAGGAAGATGTGTTTAACAAGCGACAGTCTCTGCGTGTGTATATATTGAAATGGCTATTTATATTCATCACTCGGATGAGGACGCGCCTGAGGACATAACTTTTATGTGTTTTAACTGGACGGGACAGTTGCAGGAAAAGAAAGGGATGGTGTGAGTAGGACTGGTTCTGTAATATCGCCGAGTCAGCTGCGTCTCTACAACTATCATCCGAGGTACACTTAGTTAGCTTTTCCGATCAATGAGGATGAACCACTTGAGGACGCACCATGTTTACCTGTAGAGAGCCTGGCGTCACAAAAGGTTGACAACTCAACATTCAACAATCTGATTTGAGTTGAAAATCTAGATTATTAAATCATTATTCACTTAGTGCTCTTACTTCTTACTTTTAACAAAGCTGAGCTCCAAACTGTCCAAGATATCTTAATTATTATAAGCGGTGTGGATATTTATTGAACGTGCAATGTTTTAAGCTTTTGTTAATAAGAATATCAATTTCCAGTGTTTTGAGTAAAAAATTGTTTAAAATAATCAAATTGTAAAGGAAACCGTTATTATGAAATATTCACATTCAAAAATTTTCTTTTTACCAGAAGTAGTCCTATACATTATTGAGAATGCAATTTTGAGCATTGATCTGGAGACTTGTTTGGCTTGCATGTCGACATTTCATCCACAATTCATCCAAATTATTTATTTGACCACTTAGATTAAATATAAAAGGCGTTTAAATCTCTATGTTGGGTATATAAAGGGCTTTTTCTATCAGAATAATGAGAAGTAGAAGTGCATGATTGCAGTGAATTACATTAAGCATTATTTACTGAGAATAGGTCGTATTACTTGACATGAGGACACAGAAAACGCTCTAGATGGGGTTCCGCATATGCATAGTTCAAAATACCCAAAGAATTAGGTTAATAATTAAAGATGAACTAAAATTTTATTAAATAACTAGGCATTACGCTCTCCAATGAATCAAAGTTAAAATTTTTGGGTTTGGATTAAGAATTTTACCGATATAAAAGCATTTTTTTCCTAACGTAAGTTAAATCTTTTTCTTTTTGAGAAAATTTGAATTGATTATTGTCTTATGAGTCGAAATTTATTACAAAAGAGATCATAGTGATAAAATAATTCATTAAATTAAAATTATTCCGTAAGTATGCAATATAAACATCCGGAGTATTCTAGAATAACGTAAAAAATTCTTAGGCAATAAAATCTGCGAAACTATTTAAGTACCAAAGAATTTTCAGATATCATCGGATTTCAATACAGCACAATACCTGCATAAGAGAGGGGGAACAAATAATGCTACATTGAGTAAAAAATAAGCGATAATGTCACTCGGTGATTCGCTGTTCTAATATCGGGTAAAAATAAAATACCTCTTATCAATTTATCATAAATAATCATGTGATAAGTGCGATTCCAACATCAACGTTTCAAGTGGGAGTATTCGATTTTCTCACCGTCTCAGTTGTGTTAAAGTTTTTTTAAAAGTCATATCTCGATATGTAACTGCGCTTTAATAGCTTTTGAGGGGTAGACATCATGATGCTAGGTAATAGGTTTTCCAGCTCCACACGTATACTTTGGCCTCTTACACTCGGATTAGAATTGTTAATCTCAAGAGAACAAATTAATGTGAATATAAATAATTGTTTATTCAGTATATTTGTCACCAGCGGTGCTACAAAGTGAGCTTGAAACAAAATGAAACGTCCTCAGATATCCCAAACTGTATAAAACTCAACCGAACAAGGATGGTCACATCTTTCATGAACGAGCATAGCATTGCCCAGCGATCTAGTACATCAATATCAATGGAACTAAGTTCACATAAGTCTGTTTTGATCAAGTATTCTCAAATATACATTTCTTTATTCTGCCTGACTGGTTCAAGTCGGTAGTCTTTGGAAAATTTCTAATTAAATATTTTTTTCATCAGCTGACAGAAATTACAAATAAGCCCATAGTGATTTTATCTTTCATTAGTTCAAATAGGTTTTGCTGACATGCAAGACGAAAAATTTTAATAAACTAGTAAATATTTGAATATACTTAAATATTGAGATCTGCGAAAAATGTCAGTCTCCTAAATACCGACATATACCCAAACGTCCTCAAATTTTAACGCAATGACAAAAGATAAATAACAAATTATAAGTAAGGTCAACATATAAATCTCGATACTACGATGTACTAATATGGTTTGAACTAAGAGTGCAACTGAATTAATTTTCGGTCATTTAAGCGTTGATTTAAAGACTGCTGGTGGGGTCAGTTCTCTACTCTGAGACTGATCGCCATCTTGAAAATTGCAAAATTTTTATCTAGGTTGTCACTAACCACGGAGACCTAATTATCTCAACTTTGCAGCGGCGCTTGAAGTGTTTGATCCTGCTGTAACCTCAAGTTCCCTATAGATAACCAACGTGTGTCCTCAAGTAGTTCATTTTAACATTCGAAATGAGCTAATAAATTAATTTTAGGAGGCCCATTGTCAAAAAAGATGTCAACATTCATGTATGTTTGATGTTCAGCAGTTAAACGTTTAGCTGAATAACTTAATTCAATGTTGAAATAGAATAAAATTTATAACTAAACTATCTTGATGGATACAATTATATTAATAATAAATAAGAGTTCCCTACATACTTTCACGGGGAATTTTTATGAGAAAAAAATATTTATTAAAATGAAAAACATATTTGAATATGTACGCTATTATTAGAATTAACACTGCGTGAACGTGAAAGAATTAATTTTTCGTTTAAATCTAGACCTTCATCAATAGCTGGGTTGGCATTTTCCACTGTTACTAGGGAATCACACGGCTGTAAGGGATACGTGGCCTATTTCAGCACTTGCTAACATTGAAGTGATATTTTGCAGAACCTCCCTAAATGTATCACCCTGAAAGATTCATTTTCTTCTAAAAACAGCGGTAGTGAAAATGCATCCAAATGCGGGTATATCAGTTGCATGAGTAAATCGCAAGAGGTATAATAAGTTGGTCAAAATAAAGAAACATACCTTTCAATCGTTAGGAAGTTCTAAGGCGTAAAACTTAAGAATTCCGATATCAGTTTCTTCTGGTTTATTGGTGCTGTACAATTCAGCCACACCAATATCAATTACTGACAGCACTCTCTTCATGGGCTTAAAGGAAATATTATAAGATTGGATATCTTTTTGCATAATTTGGCGATAAGACCCTCACCCAGAGCCATTAGCAGTTGATGGGTGTAATATCGGATGGCTAAAAGCATCAATGAATCTAAAATGTCATTCATTTCAAGGGGATCAAATTGCTCCATCACTAAACAGGTATAGCACACATGAAGTTGAAAACAGCAAATATTTAAATAGTATAAAATGCGGGAATACTATATGGAATATTTTTGCTCTTCCCTATTTGGGCCAAGATGAAAATTAAACTTATTTACTTAACACAAACTACTCCATAAAAGCAATAAAAAGATAATAATGGTAATAAAAATAGAGAAATGCTGTTAAGACTTAATTTACCAATGCTTAGTTGGGTTAAAATGGAAAAATTACTGTTTTAAAATGGACTTCTGCATGAAAGCGAATGAAATTTCAACCGTTTCCCATATCCTCGGTATATCTCCCCCCTTTTTAATGTCTTCAGGATCCACATATTTGAGGCACTTAATGGTAAATGTTTGGCGATTCTCAATGTCCATCAACTCGAAAACTGCCCAAAAGCTCCCAGTCTAATTTCATGCTTAGTAATGAAATGAGGACCATGGATGAGTAGCTGCCCATTGTCTGTCCGTAGAGAGGACAAATGTGAAATTTAATGGGGTTAAATCCATATTTAACTTTTACCTTTTCTTTCATTTGTTTAAAGGAAGATTTCTATATACTGAATTGAAGGCTATCTCTTTGCTATCGTTATTTTTATCGTGAGAGTGCTTCCATTTGTGACTTCAACAGTTTTCAGTTCTATTATTTGTCATTTCTCTCTCATGACATCCAGGATCCAACCATTAGACCCACCAATCGCACTTTACGCCAATATTCTATTTATAAGTAAAGGTACACAATATTGAGTTGATTAGTGAGTTCCACAGCCATTTTATTAGTACAGCTATACTTGATTTTTTTTGTGATTGAGCTGTTTTGTGACTTCATACTTCCTTATAATTACATCAAGAGCGAATTTGAACCTTTGTGCACGGCATGCAGTTTGACCTTATATAACAAAGGTCCCGTTTTCAATTGTGTAAACCGGTTGGAACGTTTTAACACCGCACTGATTCGAGTTAATTTGTCCTGGTCTATATTTCATTTTTCATTTGATGTTCTTACTTAATGCACTATTTCGAATAGAAAAATAATATTTAATATAGATATATTACATCTTGAAATAACGAACGCTCGAATAAGTCAATATAAGTATTTGCCAGAATTCATGAGAATTAAAAGCAGTATTTTTTTAGGTAACGAACTCCTTCAAGACGGATAATAGTGCTTTCAGTATGCATGATTAAATAATTATCCACCTCTGTGATTTTAATTATTTTCTAAAAAATATCTTGAAATTTTCTGAGTTAGTTCATAATCACTGAACAAGCTTTGACTCCTTACACTTCGATGCACATACGTTAGGATTCGTTTAAATATAGAAATAAATATTCCAAATTTTTACTATAATTGAAAAATGCTATGAGCCATTTATCTTTCGATATATTTTCTGTGCCACTGAGTAAGTATTCAGTGTTCAATAAAGGTTTCTTGTGATAATAATATTACATATTCCTTTTTGATCACCTTGAGTGAACACTATTTAGTACTCGGATAATTTAAATGTATTTTACGAGTTTCAAAGCTGTAAATTGCACCTTCTACTAGCCAAACACTCATTACAAGTGGAGGTAGGAGTGGTCCAAGCACTCGTTCTTTAAACTTGCACAATTTTAGATGCCATTTTTCCTCTAATACAAAAAATTAGAGCTGAATTATGAAATAAGTGACTGTGAATCAGCAAGAAATTTTAAATCTGCATTCATTTAAATAAGGGTAGTTATTCCCATATAGTTTCGACACTATTCTCCAACATAAATGAACTATCCAAGTATTCTATATATTAAAGTCAATGGGTCTCAAATTGTAATTCGAATTCCAATGAAGTTGCCACTTTTCTAGAAAGAACTCTTCATATTTTTGTTTACTTTATTGGTCACAGTAGTATTTAAATTTTTATATCACTGTACCCAAATTTGTCTGTACAATACATACAAAAACCAATCTTTCTGTTGATCGGGTATACTTAAAATACGACTCTTCTGAAAATAAAATCGCTTTTAATTAGTAAATGTTTCATTGTTTGAAATGTCCTGAATTAAGCTGCTCAGGAACTATGGCAGTTTAATTTATCCAAATAAATTGAAAGGCTACGCTACATTATAAATTTATTGTTTAGGTATAAGATGTAGGTCATAATTCGTAAATTAATAAAGTACCTTATTCAATTCTTTAACGTCGCGTGACCTGATGACCTTTTAAAATAGACTATCGTAAATATGACTATTTTGATTAGAATTGCTTTGTTGATTTATTACGTCACTCTTGCTTGCTATCTATTATTGTTCTTTTACTCCCACCTTTTGTGATGATAATTGTTGAGAGATAAAAGGGGAGCATAATTCTTCGTAAAGTAAATCAAATTCCCTCTCTCCTAACCAACCCTAATTTGGGACAATTTTACCTCTTCCGTTTATATTGTGTTTCTTAATCACCAAGTGATGAAGAAATATTTTAAATATAGGTAGTGAAATTGAATTGCTGTTTGAGTGTTTAGGCATTGACTATCACTGCGAAAATGACGAAAAATTGTTGAGCTATTTATGAAGACATTCAAATTATCTTGGCTAACGGATTATGGATTAAAATCCAGCATTACAGCAATCGTTTAACTAAATATCCAAACAAACCCGTTCGTTCTGATTAGGTCTTTTCGACTTATATGCAGGACTTCAAATAGGTATAACGGTATGCAAATTAAACTAAAAAAATACTCAAATGGAGAGGTAAGGAAATGAAATATTAATAAAGGAATTTTTGACTATTGGAATTAAATTAGCACAAATTTCAAATTAATTGACGGTTTATTGTAATGAAAAAAACATATTAGCCTGCAACAGAAGTTCTGTCCACATTTTAATTTGAATTAAAGTGAAAATTTTGTCAAACCTACATTTTTTTAGTATTCAACAATAGTCACCATTTTTATTAATTACATCTTCCCATCTTGTCATAAGCCTTCTGTTTCCTTCTTCATAGAATTTAGCCAGTGTGCACTCAAAAAATGAAACTAGCTTCATTTCGACCTCTTCTATTGAAGTAAGACTTTGTCCCATTCAACGATTCTGTAAGCTCCTGAAAAGATGAAAATCGGTTGGTGCAAGATAGGAAGAGCATGGTAGGTGACGCATGACTTCCCAACCAAATTCTTCAACGAGAATTTTGGTTGCTCTTGAAGTGTGGGATCTGGCATTGTCATGGTGCACAATCACTCCTTTTCGATTCGTCAAAGAAGGCCGTTTTTCTTGCCTTCCGTCAACTGCTCTTAAACGAGTTAGATACTGACGGTTATCTTCAGATGTCATTGTTTGATTGTCACACATTAATTCATAACAAACAGTTCCTTTCAAATCCCACCATGCACACAAAAGCATTTTTTCGGGTGCACTCTCGAATTGTCTCACTTGTGGAATTGGCTTTGAACCACTGTCTTGACTTAGTCACTGGCTTTTGCGATTGACATCGTTGTAAAGGATTCACCACTTCTCGTCGCTGTCAGTTATGATTCGGTCTAGAAAAGTGCCTGAAGTTCACGAGAACGCAGTGGAGCACAATAGGTCACAGGCTGTTGTTTGTTGATTTCTGACAAATTCCATTTTCCATGTGGGACCCATTTCCCAGCCTTTGAGACTTTCCCAGCCAAGTCCTTTCATTTCCCTGTATATGGTCATATGACGGCTTACATTAAGGGTTTTGCCGTATTTCCTTTATGAAATTGAAACAGTAAAATATGCCTCATATGCTCTTTATTTCGAGTGTGAATTGGGGCTAGAAATAGTCATTAATAAGGATAATTATTACACAATCTGAGAGAAGAAATAATATTCTATTAATTAGTAGAGATAAGCATATTACGTTAACAAGTCAAATTATAGCCTTGTGATAGTATTTATGCAATTAATTTCAAAAATATATGCATCTAGTACATTTGAAGACATGCCGAATCTGTTGAAAATATAATTTAATATTATTTTACCTCATTACTTTACCATAATTCTCATCTAGTTAACTGTATTTTTTCAACTGACCTCACCAATTTACCCTATAATTGCATAACCATACTTCTCAAATTACTCTTTCCTCGATAATCTTTTAGTATTCGCGCTTAGGTTCTTTGTTACTGATGAATTTCACTTCTCTTGCACTAATGGAATTATAGCTGTAAAACCTTAATTAGAAGGAGTATCAATTTGACCAATTTGAGGTATATGGGAAATTGATTCTGTCTGCCACATTTAAACACCCCGATGACTTGAAATTAAGACCGTTTTATGACGTAGATAGGCGGCAAATGTTCGAGAAAGCAATTGAGATCTAACGAACCTTTTTATAAATTAACTGATTAAAGGAATCCGTCTGATCGAACAAAAAAGTTTGAAATCCCTCAATCTTTACCTTTTGTCAGTGATCATACAATCAATGCCCATCGCTGCACATTCTATGATACCGATATCCAACCGCGCTGTTTAATTCTAGTCAACAAGAACGGTTTTAAAATGCCAATTTCTTTAAGAGAGGCTCCAAAATACCTCCCTTATATGCACACGTACTGTTAACAGTTCCTTCAGTTTTCAAATATCTCCAAGAAAGGATAGGCAAGAGTAAGTTAAATGGTTACTATTATAAATTTGTTTCCAAGATTAATTTGAAACTTAATCTTAAAAAAGTTTGAGATTTGGTACCTAATAAGAGAAAGTCAGCTGCAGTTATTCGTTAGTTAATGACAGAGCTGTAACTGACAAAAACATGAGTTATTAAAAAGAGAAATATGCCCAGTTGACCAATATTTATTAATGTTCATTATAGCCATTAATCAGTGTATATATTTCAAACCTATCAACAAATAAAAAAAATTTTAAATTAATATTCCTTATTTCTCTATAACCTGACCTGATGAGATCATTTTTTGTAAATTTTCCCTTGTATACTTTTTGCTGGTATTCAAGAACAAGAAGAAAGGTGTTTAATAATCTTTTCCAATTATGAATCCTTGGTAAGCTAAGGAAATTGACATTTTAGATGATTATCCAGTTGAATACACACATGCAATTCTAATTGGAAATTCTAATCGAAATTGGAGGTGTTTCCTTATATCCAGTTCAGTTGTATCTGATAGTTGAGTCACATTTTTTCTTCTGTTTCATTCGGCGGTTCTGAAACCATGTCTTTACCTGTAAGGCAATAAAACAGACAGCTGTAGATGACACCGAATAATCAACGATTAAAAAATTTCAATAGGTCTATTTAAATATATGTACTTTCATATGTATAAATAATTTAATATAACTATATTTATATTCAAATATATATATATATATATATTTAAGTGTATATTTATATATAATATAAATTTATTTACATATATAAATATAAATAAATGAATTTATTTATTTGTATTTAAGTATATATATATATATGTATATACTTTATTAAAATATATACCTGTATAGATAATTATAGATTACCTGTGTTTCTGATAATCCGAGGGCAGACGCGACTTGAAGTCGCTCAGTGTTTGATAGGTACTTGTGACTTTTGAATCTTTGCTCCAGTTCGGAAAGTTGAGTGTCACTGAAAACAGTTCTTGTCTTTCTTCGCAGATTTTGCCTGACTGACGCGGGATTTTTTAACGCTGACGGTTGGTCATGAACAACTAAGTGAGATAAACAAAATGAAATTGAATAATACGTGAATATTTGTAAAACAAAAGGCCAATCCACTCCTAAGTAAAAAACGCACTTTGGTAAATATTTCGGCCAAGACATTCTTCTACTTACGTTGAATGAATAGCAATTGAGCAAAAAGGAAGTCGGTGAGCTGCTTGCTCTGTGTTGAATGATGTGGGCTTATATGCACAGTATTTTGGATGACCGATCGAGGATCACTTTTAGATGAAAGACAACTGTTTGTTGCTACTAGAGAAGTAGTAGTAAACGCTGAATCCTGTAAAAGACTTTTGACAGTATAGGGCATCATCGTCATAATATCCGGTATAGAAATGTAAATAGACTTAAATTGTACCTATGTAGGCCTGTAGTAATACTGGTCAAATCGAACTAGAGACGCACTCATTTGTTAATGTGAAGTGAATTTAAACAATTATTTTACTTTTTTCAAGCTTAAAATTGCAATTTAGATCCAGTGTTATGTATATGCATTATAACCGTTTATTTATAGTTTACTTTTTTAAAAAAGATTATGTTAGATTTTTTTGTGAAGGTCTTCTTGAAAACTTTGCCTTTTAATTACTCTACATCATAAAATGCTAAATTTTTTTGCAATTTTTAATTAAATTCTCATATCGAAATGATTGATAGTAGAGATGTGGCAGAATATTGGTTCCTCGTTTGATAAACTCCAGAAATTCTGCTCCAGGATAATCGTTGAGTAATGAATTCGCTTCAAAGAGCCAAACAATTTATTTATTTATTAATTAATAAAGTCTTAATTCACATGCTTATTTTCTATGCATAATAGGGCATGGAACTCTCCAGAAGAATCGTGAGATTTATTAATTTTTCAGCTCATCCAAAGGGCGCTAGAGCATAAAATGTTAAGAGTATGCACTCATATACAATTGGTTAGTCCCCATTAACCTAGGCGTTACAATTGTGCACATACTGACGCACTCCACATGAGCGAGAGATGTGCAAGGCATTTTTACTGATCATAGGGCTTTGGGTTGCATTTATTCTATTCATTAGGAACGCATTAGAAATGGTTCCTGTGAGTGGAAAATAAAAGAAACTCTACAAATAATTAGGACACATACAGCATGACAGCTCAATAGCAATGTTACTTTTCAGCAGAAAAATTAATGGATTATGTTAGAGCTTCATTTGTTTTGTGATCTTATCGTATACCTTCGACTTTGAAGTATTCATTTTAAGCACTTAGCAACATCAGTTAGCACCGATATGGCCGTGTGAAGCTATCACATAATCAGATTTTACGTAACTTCCAACGTCCACCTTGGGTAAAGAGTAACGTCATAGAGCCTTTCTGATGAGACTAGAATTCCACTGTCATCTATATTAGCCAGACTTAACCAGTGTGGTTAGCCGATGGGAATCGAACCTACAACTCACGAATAGCATAATGGCCAATGCGCCGCCGACGTATTTTATGGGTAAACGCCGAAGCTAATTTTATTAATTGATTATTTTATAAGGGCTTGTCATCTGAAAGAGATTCAGTCATTATTAAATCGATAGCATTAAATGATAAAGTTCTTAAAAGGCCCTTAAATAGGAAGGTAATTTCGACGTGCTTCATGCAATTATCAATCTTCATACCTCAATCTCATTTTGACAAATCTTGAATGTTCACAACTTCTCTCAGCATCCAATTCTAAATAGGCATTAATATATCACGGACAATGATTGCCGCTACTTCCAGAGCTAATTATTAGAAAAGAAATTAGAAAAACAGTTCCACAATTGTGCTTTTCCCCTCAAAGTTGTTTAGGATAAACATCCCGGCACTAAAAATGCTTTTTCAGTTTCTTTAGATCCGCAGAGAACAAAATTTTGAGCGCGCTTCGCAACGCTAGATTCGTATTTGGATTATAACGAATGTTTTAAACTACTGTGATCTGTTGGGAGCCATGTTAGCCATTTCAACGAAATCATATTTTGAAATATTTAGTTCAAGCCGTGAAAACAAACCCATAGCACGTTCATCCCATGTATTTCGGAATAGCTGGATTGCTTAAATTACAACTTTCGTTATTTTCGAAATTCCAAAATAAATTTAGCAGTAAATATTTTAAAACAGAGAAGGTTATAACTTCTAGTTCTTACTCTACTCTCTTGAACATTGCTTATGGTAGGGTAGTTGCCGCTTTTTTCTCCATGAGATCACGATATTCTACTTATATTATTTGAGTATGAAGTACTTGATATATAATATAGCAACACACGAAATATCTCTTCATTCGAGTGTACCAACAGAAGTTTCCTTATCCATTTGAAAAATCATCAGATAATAAAACACAGCTGGGAAGCTTAGCATCTCAGGCTTTTTAAACGTTCAAAATGAACTACCTAAAGCAAGATCAAGATGTAATCTTTTACCATTGGCTATTTTAACTATCGATCGACTGTCTCTACTGTCAAGCATTTGATGAATGAAAAGGTCTGTGATTCTATTAAATATTATTACGAGTCTTTCATGGTTTTATCTATTCTAACTCAATTCAATCGTCACAGCATCAGTATTTACTCAGAATGCAGAGTATATCGAAATTTAAGAAATGATTATAATCACAAAATGTTAAACTCAGCCTACTGTATGATTTTGTGGATTTTATTTTTTTGTTTTTGATCTTCCTGATTTTCCTACGAACAAATAAACTATGGCAAAATTTTATCTGTTTTCCCTAATCAGGCTTATATATATTTTTCATCATTCTTAAATCTTTCACCAAAAATGTGATTATTAATAGATAAACAACCGGGGTAACTCAGATCAATATGAAATGCAGAATTTCTAATATCCGCCACTGCATTAGATCTGCAGATTTTTGTGGTCAGTCAGTAGGAACAGACCGTATAATTGGAAAATTGCCAGATTTTTGTATAAGTCTTAATTTTGTAATTTCCAAATGTTCATTAGTATTTCAGATCTAAATCCAACGCATTAAATTAAATAAAAAATTAGATATATAGAAATATATTAATTAGAAGCCTTTCTTTATGTTCCGGAATCTATTAAAATGGAATTCTAGATGAAGTATGTAAGTCACATAATAAAATGCTAAATAAAGGGTAAATAAAAATTTCTCAGTATATCACTATGCATGTTTTCATTTTATCTACCTAGAGAGTGGCTCAGTTGATTCTGCCATGTCTTGGATGCTAGGAATTTGTATCTGTTTCTTATTGATCCTATTTTATTATTAAATTTCGTCATGTATCCTTTACGAGCTGCTATAGACAGCAGATGGCAATTGACAGCTAGCAGTTTGGAACGACAAGAAGCCGCCTATTCACATCAGTTGTGTCCAACTTCGGCGGTCCAATTGGACACATGGATACTCGCCAAAAAACCAAAAGATATGACCTATAATCGTTTGTATATAAACTTCATACTTTCATCAATAAATTTGGGTAGCTTTTCCGGTCAATCTCAACTTTTCTGGAGACTTATTCCTTCAATATGGCCCCGATCCACGTAATATGTTATTACAGAATAAACATTAAATCTAATCTTTCAGGCCTTTTCTTTGGAGGCACCTTGAAGCGCACTCTCACATATCACTAATCATAAAGGATATGACTGTTTATATGATAGACAAATAACAGTCATCAACCTGATCCTTTAGCCTGTCTAAATTTGAAGAAATCTTGAATGGTAACATTTGATGAAAATACTCTCTTGTCTTTCCCTAATTTTTTGGTCAATTAAATATCTTTCCAGCCACCTCCGAACTATTTTTTGCTGACCAAGTAACATGATTTATTTAAATAAAATGGTGCCGGATGACATAAAGGCTCTACGCTCTAAATAACTCTAAATGTTTCTCGAAATTATTTTTGAACAATATGTTAATGTAAATTATTTTTAAGAATACTTATTGCGGTTCTCCTTCCGTTCCCCCAAGGAGCAGCTGCAGCATGTGGATTATTGAATCTCACCCATCATTGTCTCTCCGTGACTTAGATAATTTGCCAGTTTTATGTCTTATTGAAATGTTTGGTTCTCGTGCTATCTCTCCATTCTCCGATGCATAAACTACTTCGGTTCACTCTCAACCCTTCTCATTCTCATTTGATAACGGTGGGCTTTTGTCTTAGTCCTTAACTTTGGTACCTTGACAATTTACTACATTGGTACAATTCGTAATACTTTTTACCAAGCTGAATCATTTGCGATTAATCAGTTCTTACTGTCAAAATTTATATCACATTCATCTTAAAATGAAATTCGTAAGACAAAATCACCTGTTTTAAATGCAAGTCAGGACCTGCGCATGCGAAGTCACATTAATAAATGTTCAAATACACAACAACGTTAAAAGTAAATCATCTAAAATTGAGTAGCTGTCATTCACTAATTAATCAAATAGTTTTCTTCAGAATGCATTAATTACCCTTAAAGTCAATATGAACAACTCGGTGTGTCTTATCTGCAATGGTAAAATAGTAACAAAATGTGCAATACCATCCTCTTGTGATCATGTATTTCACCTCTCCTGCCTCATGCAGTGGACCTCACAGAAGACAACCGATCACAACTGTCCATGTCCCATATCTTCCTGTGACAAAAAGTTCGATTCTATCAATATCCTCGCGACGGATGCGGATAGATTGAAACATATAGCGACAGTAAACAATCTTATCTGCCCTATCTGCATTGATGTCTTAAAGTCGCCTTTCGTAATTATGAATTGTTGTGAAAGAAACTTTTGTCTTAACTGCTTAACTGCAGCACTTACGCAGAAATTGCAATGCCCAATGGACAGAAGCATTTTAGATCAAATCACTGTCTTATCTTGGGTCAGAGATTCGGTAGCACTTTTCAAAGGTAATAAGCTGAATTTTCGTTCACTCTCATTTAATCAAAGGTGACACCTTTTTTACTGTATGACTTCGGGTTAATTTGTAGATTATAATCCGACCGTAAAGTACTTGAAAGATATTGGCCGTGCTTTGTCAGCAGACTTCATGTGCCGTCTGTGCAAATCTCCTGAAAATGTTGATGATATATACTTTTGCATTTCCTGTTTCACTTGCTACCATCGAAAGTGCGATCCGAACCTTGTTTTCAGATGCCATCCGCTCATTTGGATATGCACAGCGTGTATTGAAGAATCTAGAGGAGAACCAAGATGAGGCGTTATGATTTCGGTTGGGCCAGGTACTCAGAAAAATGGTCTTCTTTTATCAATTTTAAAATTTTGGATTTATCTGAACTTTTAAATATAACATTTTATCTGGCATTAATTAAAAAGTAGGTTAGTGCAAGATATGCATTATTGCATAAAGCAGATATAGCTTCAAAAAATATTAGAAATATGTGTCAAAAGGGAAGAGATAATCAATGGATAATAGGACTGAAAGGGAGAGAGGGTTGTAGACTCGTCCACTGATACGGACTTTGCATAATTTCTTCACACCCTTCTCACTCCATTTATTCGACCTTGGAATATTTAGTAAACCGACTGTAATATGTTAAAATTGTGTAGCCTTTTTTAATTGAAAGGTAGAAACTCGTATAAAGTTTAGTGCATTTTAAGCAGTGATTACTAGAGAAGTTAATCCTCAATTTTACTAGAGCATCAATTTTAAATGATCAGAAAAACTGTAATGGTGTTAGTGGAAATGCTGTACCAATTGGGGGAATGATCATCATTCCGATAAGTTTCTCATGTTAAAAGATCCAAGTAAGACGGAAGTGGAGTCAAAATACCTTAAATGATTTTTATTTGAAATCATTGAAGACAGTTATACCATATATATATATATATATATGGGTGGATTCTGAGGTAGACCAAAGCACAACTTCTAAGGATTTCAAAAAAATTGAATTTTGCACGAGCAAATATCGCACTCCTCTCTTTCAATTGGAAATCGTGTTATTGTGACTCAAGACTGCTGCTGCATCTAGTGGTATGGTAATTCTCTTATTTCAGTCATGATTTGCGCATTAATTCTGGGCAATAATATCATATTTCGATTAAATTACTTCTCCAAAAAAATTGAATATCTAGTAGATGGAAATAAACGCGGCCTGATTTTAACCCTCCTTTTTTAATTTTGCGCGAGTTTATTAAAAAGATTACTAATTTATAGGTGTGAAGAACTTTCGTATTTCTCTAATATTAGATCTCAAAATTGCTCACATATGGTTAGTTCCAAATATTGAGTCGTATCAATGGCTTATAATATACACTGAAGTGTGTTTAAAAGAGTACTAATTCCACGTAAAGCCGCTTTTTAAATTGACTGAATTAGACTAATAGGCCACAGTAATTTTTCCTACATCAAGGGAACAAAAACTTAGATGGACTAGTGGGGTACTGAACAATCTTAGAGGAAAGAGGGGAAGTCGTAGGAAAAGGAGCTATATTGTGGTTCAAACTGTGAACGTGCATAAAGGCTAAATAAGGAACTTTGCAGAGACTGTATATTTTCTTCTACTCTGTGGGCCACGTTGTGACTGGTTAGGCTAAGAAGTACTAAGATACATCATGTGGTGGCCACATGATTCTTGACTCTTAATGAGCACAGTAATTCTAGTACTGGGTAGCGTGAAGACACTAAAAAATCTCTGTTGAGAACAACTCATTTAACGAGGTTTCTCATGCCATTTATTATTTATCACTTCAATCACTTTACATGCAGTAAAGAGGATTGCCCTCTTTATTTCTAAATTTGTAGACTAGATTATTACCTTGAAAACGTAGTGCAATACGCGTATGTGCGTCTGTTATTTCATAAGTAGCGGAATCAAAAAGTGATCATGATTAACAATTAATACTCTGAGATGGTTAAACAAAACTTGACTATGAGTCGCGAATCATCGCTTTCGTGGCTGGCCAAACCACTGGATCTAGAATTAAGTCGGACTTTTCACATGACCTGTTCTAATGGCTTCATTTACTATTGAACCTTTAACTTTTAATAACAAAAACTGAAATTGGGCAAGCATATCGTAATTTTACTTCATTGACAAAGTAGTTAATCACGCCGTTTAAGTTTATCATTTGAATACAAAAAACATTTATGTAGGCTAATTTTTCCCAACTGAGTTAAAACCTTACAATTATACTGATATAATCTAAAATGGTTGATAAAGGTAATAGTTGCACAGCTAAAATGACTCAAATTGTAAAATCTGAACTCTTGAATCATTTAAATGACTTAAAGAAGCCTAAATTTCAGCCTTAGTAAAATCAGCGTATTTCAGATAAATCAAGATAATCTTACTGGGTGGCTGTTGAGGTCCTGTGGTATACGATAATAGAGGAAATCTGGACAATTAAATGATAAATCCTGTAATTCGCATTGACCTTATTTGCTCCGGATGTAGATCTGTCAGGAATGTGATAGTCGGTGCAAAAGATCAAAAAGATGGAAAAGGATAGGTATTTAGTAAGAGAAAACAAATAGTAGTAGTTATAGTAATCCATTTGTTCGTCGTGAACTCCGGAAGGCCAATCAGAAACAAGAAGTTTATAACTCCTTTGGTATTTTGGCTATAATTTTGTGCTAGTAACTGATACTTGAAATGTCACTTATGAATTTAATTATTCTAGAATAGTAACTGAACAACAGGTAGCGATACTTGATAGAAATATGAGCCACTGGAGATGATAGTCCGAAGATTAAACTAGGCAAGAGAAAAAATATAATGTCTCAAGTATCTAGTATGAATATCCAGGCTCGTATCTACGAAAAGTTCCAATTAAGAACGAAAAACTATGATTCAAATGTAATATAGTTATGTAATTTGTTGGCTTAAATTCACAAATTCAGTGTAATAAATGCTGTATGTATTTTATTAATGTAATTTACAGAAATGTTTTCTGTTGAAAATGTTATGCCTGCTATTTTCAGGCTATAAGCCATTGAATATTGTGAAGGATCATTTCTCCATAACCACTGGTAGAAGAAATGAATTAAAGTAGCGAGACCGACCATCATGATTAAAAAACTGGGTAACAAGCACTGGACATCGAAGAAAAGTATTCCCTGCATTTTGGGGACGATTCATAAAATAGGAATATTGGAACGTGAATGTCACATATAGTAATTATTGAAAAAACCCGATTTGGAAAATCAAATTGAGACACTTTGATAGCTTGGCACATTTATGAATTCCCTCCCATTTATAAGTTGTTGGTCTTTCTGTTAACCGTTTTCCGCTGCTTTCCACATTTAGAAAATGCATTTTTTATCATAGTGGCTAATAATAATTATTGCAAAAATAGATCCATATATATTTCATTGCGCTCCATCGAGGAGTTTTCATAGAATTGCCGGGAAAGCTAGCCGATATGAACAGTTGATTTACTAATAGCTTTCTTAATTTATGAACAATAAACAAATTAATCGGGGGCTATTCAAGATTCTTTATCAATCAATCTAAATTACCTTGGCAATAATTTCTCGTAGGTGCTTTGTTAATGTAAATATAAACGATGAATTAAATGCTCTCGAAACCAAGGTCTTAGTAGAAAGATTGAACAAAAGAGAGTGCAAAAACGGGAAAGAGCATTATAGAAAACAGGAGTAAAAGAAGAAACCATGGCCATTCTGTTTCACAGGTTTAAATAGTAGAGTATACTAATGGGTCCAGATTCTCAATGACTCAGTCTATGCTTACGTTTGTCTACGCTCTGGTAAATCATTTCCATTGGCTGACAAGGTTACTGGCTTCGGGAATTTCTAATTTTTTGATTGCATTGCGCTTGAGAGCCGAAAATAATTTGATGGCAGTAGTAATAAACTGATTTCCCTCAAAGGCTTTGGAAAAATTAAACCTTTTATTGATTTGACAGTAATACAAATGTTGTTAACTATAGTGTTGGATATTGACCCATCAATTTGTAATTTAGATTTGTAACAATCGCAATAATGTATAGAATCTGATTAATCATTAAAATGTAACATTGCATGTGGAAACTGGGAAAATATATAAAAAACTTTTTTGAACTGATTTGCTGTTTCATACGGATAAAAGTAATTGGATCACTGAAATTATTATTTTTATTTTAGCTCCTTAACTTAACACAGCTATATTCGAATACAGTTTCACAGAATTTTCACTCGCGATAATTTGTATGAAATATTTTAACACGTTCCTAAGAGTTAGAATACAATAATAAGTACAAAGTCTTGCATATCTCTCTTAGCATACGTTAAGGCACTTGGTCCGACCAATCATGATTGACTCAAGGAAGGACCAATTAGCAGTTGGCGCATATTATTGCAATTGGCCCTATACGTACATGTGGAGTGCGTCAGTATGTGCACAATTGTAACGCCTAGGTTAATGAGGACTAACCAATTACATATGAGTACATACTCTTAACATTTTATGCTCTAGCGCCCTTTGGATGAGCTGAAAAATTAATAAATCTCACGATTCTTCTGGAGAGTTCCATGCCCTATTATGCATAGAAAATAAGCATGTGAATTAAGACTTTATTAATTAATAAATAAATAAATTGTTTGGCTCTTTGAAGCGAATTCATTACTCAACGATTATCCTGGAGCAGAATTTCTGGAGTTTATCAAATGAGGAACCAATATTCTGCCACATTCCTACTATCAACCATTTCGATATGAGAATTTAATCAATAAATAAAAGGAAACCATTTCAATATAATTATTAGTCCACTTATTAAAAGATCGTCTATACCAGGCGAACTGAACGGTAGGATGCAAGCCTTCAAGTTCTAGTACATTGAAGAAAGAGTCCTGCAAGCCTTCATTCCATTGAGCTGCCTTTACTTTGGAGAGGTTGTAAGAAATACACATCCGATCGGTGAAAAATAAGAAGAGTGTTCCCGTAGTAAATCTTCTCCTTACACACTTGTTGTGTCGGGCAAGAAAGAACTGTAAGTTAACGGGACTCATAAGCGTTTGAATTAGAGTCACCACTACTTTCCTTATGGCAGTAGTTTTAGATGCAGTGTAATTGGAGGCAGAAGCTTTCAATCGAAAGCTTACAAAAAACGCCAAAATATCTTCTGTTTGAAAAATGTACTAATAGCAATTCAATAATTGAGCAATTGAAAGTAAAAAATGCAGATAATATTTTAATTCAGGTCCACTTTAGATTGACCAATGAATTAGTCTTACAGTGAATCTGACCAATCAAGGAAAAACACAATTACGCGACATGCCCGTATAAGTCCAGTTGGAGGCTGTTCGCATTTTTATCTTGAGTACGCGATGAATACACCTTTTACTGTCAAAAGTCTTATACAGGATTCAGTGGATACAGCTCCTTCTGAGACAGCAACAAGCAGTTCTATTCCATTTACAATCAGTCCTGAACCTCTAATCCAACCTACAATGGATTTAAGTCTGAATCCCTTCATGCAAATCATACAGTCATCATGCCGATTTTATCCTTATTTTCCATTCAGTCCATGTAAGTTGATGAATTTAGTGTATGAAGTACCTGCAGAATTATTTTAATTTTAATTGCTACGGATATTCCTAGAGTGTATACCTTCATTTGACAACCAATATTTCATTTTATTTCATTCTATAGCTAATTTTTATCCCATTCAGTTATTCCAAATCCAATCTTTCCTTTCTCAAACCCCAACGAATCCGTTAGGCAAAACCGACGAAGAAAAGCAAGAACAGTCTTTAGTGACACTCAACTCTATGAATTGGAGCAACGATTCAAAAGTCAACAGTATCTTTCAACTCCGGAACGACTCGAAATCGCATCTACACTTGGACTTTCTGAAACCCAGGTAATCTATGACCAAAATGTATAGAATATTAATTATATTTTATTAATAGATTTTCATATTTGTGGAGTTGTCTAACTTAATGTCTATTTGGTCTTCAATAAGATATTTATCTGACTGTGCTTTTCCTTACAGGTGAAGACGTGGTTTCAGAATCGGCGAATGAAACAGAAGAAAGAAAGCAGAAGTAAACCTTCAGATAACTCCACTATATTAACACAAATATCTATGGAATCAAAGAACATTCCAAATTTTGGCCAGAATTCTCCAGATTTTGTAAAAGGCAATCAATAGGAGAAACATATTTGTATTTTGTATATACGTATTTAACCATGTTAATAGCTTTGTGCAAATTGAAAATTATCAGTTTGCGTAA
Source organism: Hymenolepis diminuta (assembly GCA_900708905.1). NCBI lineage: Eukaryota > Metazoa > Platyhelminthes > Cestoda > Cyclophyllidea > Hymenolepididae > Hymenolepis > Hymenolepis diminuta. The sequence continues at coordinate 2,368,141 of CAADRB010000018.1, forward strand.
ACTGAAAAATAAAATACAATGTACTTAGCTCAATTATGGCTTATAATTAAAAAGCACACAAATAAGTAAAAGCTAATAATGGTAGCGACATTTTTCATCACGACCTCATTAGGAGTTGGCACTTAATAATAAGTCATTGATTTTCAAAATAAGTTATTATATTTAATTATAGGCCAGAATTGAAAACGTTGGTTTTTTGGTATATTTGTCAATGTTTGTGTTTCATTAACTTCAACTGGCTCTCTAAATTTCAATTTATATAATGATCGATATTTATCAGTGCTCCTTGGCTAAGGGAATTTTTTCGAGATTATGAAGATAATTTTTATCAAGGTATGGTGATTATATAGATATTTAAGTTAATTAATATTATTAAAATGGATTCGCGGAATAAGTTCTAAGCAAATGTAATTGAGAACTGATTTTTTGTCAGATAACCAATCTAATCAAGTCAATAATTGCACAGATAAAAATCATTACCAGAAGGTCATCCCTCTTACACATTTGCCGATAGGTTAAATTATTGTTTAACATTTTACGTATCCGAAATAGAAATGTACATAAATACTTCAATGTAATTATGCCTCATTTAAAAGTATAAACAGGATGGCCGAAATTGATAAAAAATTTGAAATTTTATCCAATTATCATAGTTAGATTAGGCTGAAACATAAATAAATCATATTCCGATTTTAAAAATTAGGCGTGCATTTCTATTCAATCAACGTTAATGTGACGCAGATCGGAATAAGTGACGGTCGAAAGAAGAGCGAAAAATGGACACTTCTTAGTGTGAAAGATTTTTCAGTGCTAGCTTTTTGCATGGGTATGTTTTCCACCCTTAACTTTTATTGGCTATAAGAAGAGACTAGAGAATCGGAATATCGTTAATTCAAGGATCAAGACTATCAAATCCTGAAATTCAAATTGTAGAAAATGTGGACATGATGAACAGTAATCACTGAAATATACGCCGATAAACTACGTTTACTTTTTGTTCTATTTCTATTCGACCAATGACCGCCTTTCAAAATTGTTGGGAAATTTTGCCATATTTAGATATTTTTAACAGTTCTTAATCGAAAATATTTTTGCTCAGTCATATGCATTAATAATAACAAAAGTAAATTAAAAGCCCTCAAGCTCATTTAAATTGGACGGATTGATTCAAAACTATTTAATTCAAAGGATCCTTTTTGTCTCAAACATCTGCCAAGTATTCCATTTGCATCTCAAATAGGGATTTAATTTCAAATCCTAGGGGTGTTTAAGTGTAACAATTCGAAGCACTTTCCCATAGAATTCTAATTGGTCAAATTGATACTCCCTTTAATTAGACGTTTACAACTATAATATTATTGGTGCAAAGTGAGTGAAATTCATAAATTACAGATAGCCTATGCGTGGAAACTTTAAGGTAATTGAGAAAAGAGTAATTATATTGGAATAGTTAAGCAGATTCTTGGGAGTAAAACTCGCTCGAATTACTGATAGCAATTAAGGCAATGCAATTAATTCGATGAGGATTATAGACAAATATTGAATGATATTATTGTTAATATTTACTATTTTGCAAACTGGTTGCGTTTTGTCACGTACCAAGTGTATATTTTGGCAAAAATAACTACGCAGAATCTATTAAAATGCGTCTGAAAACCGCAGCAAATTCAAAAACGCTCTATATGACAGACCCTTGAGAGGGAGAACAAAGGTTTGTCCAATTATGTGATTGAGGTAAATCAAGAATTCTTACGGCAGTCATATGTAGTAAAAATGTTATTTTCTCAAAGGTATTTGTTTAATAATTTTTCACATTTGTCTAATATTCTCACCTTGACATCAACAACGCAAATGAAGTTCTCAATTACACTGCGAGGAGGCTGATTTTAGAGTATTTTCTCGCAGATTTATGTCGCATAAAGAGCTAACTCAGCAAATACCTGTATGAAATGATCGAAGAAGAATTTATATTTTGTTTCGATGGAAAGTTTCTCTATTTCTTTTACCTTTAAGTTTTTCGAGTGATCAGGTACCTACAAAAAGTGGACTTATAGTTTACTCAAATTTTTAGCAAGGGCAGCTCAATTAAAACGCAAAGAAAGCCTTTGATCGGTTTGTCCTGGCTAAAACAGCGACAACGTCAATGCCCATCCAGCGTAAATCCTAACCCCAAAGAAAGTGGAGCAATAATTTTAATAAGCGAAAGTTCACAGACAGGGCGCAATATTGTTTCGCTGTCGATGAAATCACTGTAACGATTCCCAAGGAACTGAAGAAGTTAATACGTAACAAACTAGAATGTCGTTCTCAACTTTGGAATTAACTTCAATATGGGCCTCTTCGGTGAACCTTTCAAGAAAGTCGAAAAATAAAGGCATATATTCTTCCTAGCTGAACCGTAAGAGAGAAAAATGGGGTATTTGGTTGGAAATGCACGGATGGATTATCTTGAGGATACTTACCTTCTAGTTAATCTCTCGGACCCCATTTGTGCCTGTAGATATATCATCAAATTCTATTGGAGGATTTCATAGATCAGATGGAGTAACTATATAATTCCGTCACAGCAAACTCCTATGCACCTTCAATTTTAGTTATATTTGATCTGATTAATTAGTAGAATTTGCATTCTCCGTCATTGACTATTTTAATTCGGTATAACTTACACGATTTCAATTTTGATTTATGTAATTTATTGTTTAAAAGTTGTCGCATGTACTAATGTGACTTGAAGTATGTTCACCATACAACAACTAAATGGAAATATAACCGAGATCCAAAAAATTTACCTAATTTGATTTTGATAGTCAGATAATCTTTTCTTTAACTACTTAATGCCTGAACCTTTATTTTCAGCAGTTAATTAGTAATGCTCGGATTCTCATATCGTTCTATTTATATGAAATCTTGCATATAAGTCTAACGGTTAATTAGGAATTTCGCGTAACCCAATCAGAACAAACAGGTTTGTTCGGATATTTAATTAGGCGATTGTTGTAATGCTGGATTTTAATCCGAAGCTCGTTAGTCAAGACAGTTTGAATGTCTTCATAATTAGCGCCATAATGTCACCTCAAGGACTTGGTTAACGTCTTTTGCGCAGTGATAATCAAATCTTAAATACGCAAACAACAAGTCTAGTTCGCAAGTTAGTTTGGAATTCACAAGTTGAAATGAAAATTCTTTAGTGGATAATAAGGAGACAAGGTATGTTCTAAAAAGATTGACAATATGTAAAGCAAAATATTTTGCAGATTTGTATAATGCTTCAATCAAGAATATAAATCATCTCTGGCTGTGTAAATTATTTCTTGGCTAGATTTCTGTACTAGATCTAGGTGCTTACTGATACAATGTTGAGACTGCAAATAATCATGAACCGATAATATTAATCGAAGGATTCTAGAAGCACAGTATAATCTATTTATTTATTAGGATTTACCCTGAGTGAACTCTATTATTATGCTAAAGCCTTGTAATCCTGTTATCTAGATTATAAAAAGAATTGGCCTCGCTCTCCTATGCCGACTAAGAGCCCTGTAATCATACAAATGGATGCAGAACCACAATCTAATCCATTAAGATATGTATGTTCGGGTGTACACTTCTTCAATCAGACTACTGTAAATTAGATTATGTAAATGGAAATGAATACAAATGCCCTGAAAATCAACGTCTATAACAATTTTCACCCACTTGTCATAAAAATTAAACTTCAACATAATATTAACAAAAATATCTAGAAATGAAGATGTAACTCAAGTAATGACAAGTCAAGTTATATTGAAATCTCTCTATGTTAAATAAGTCCCCATTATAATCAGACATTAAATATATATATATATATATATATATATATCGTTTGGAGAAATTGACAACTATAAACCTAGTTTGATTTATATAGATTATCATGATTTATTCGTAATAGCCTTATTCCTATGTTAAATTACATTTAATGATTATACAATTTGTCACTGTTGCTCATTCAAATTTTGTAAACTTCATTCTTTTCTTCAACATGGAAAAATCTTTATGAACATATAATAGGTGTTTTGTAAAGTATACCCCTTCTGTGTTTTAAGGACGATAGGAGGTCTTGTTTCTATTGTCGTGATCTATTAGCCCACAAGATGTCATTTGATGACAGTTGACTAAGAGAAATAAGAACCTAAATCCACTTATTTCAAACTAAACAAAAACTATAAATAAAAGAATGAAAGTCATCTTCATGTTATTGGCATTTGTGTTACAGACTAGTTAGCCTACACAGTTACCAAAAATCTCCCAAACTGAAGAGTAACACTGGAATAAGTAAACGTTAGCAGATTCCTCGAATTTCTACCAAGCGACGAGATATAATTTAGCAAATTTTAACAAAAATGTATATTTTATGAATAAGTAATAATAAATTGTTAATTCATTTTTTCTTAAATAAAAATCATCAATCTTTATCAAATATTTAGATATATAAGCATCATGGAACTAATAATAGTTTTGGCTGCATATAACTGCTAGCCTTCGGGAGCGCCCGTACATCGAAAGGGATGATGGACGACTTAGAGACAACCCCTGAGCATTGCTCGTTCGGAGAAGAAATATAAAAACTTCAGGCTTGAGTTCTGCTTTTCCACAATGTGCCAACCCCCCATTGAGAGAGAATTTCCTACGTCATTTTTACTCATGTTGAAAGCATCTCGATGCAGAACTCGAGAACACTTTAATCACCACAGATGGAATACGTGTTATCTCTTGACCATGAGGTGTCCTCTCCATTGTCCACAGATTCTGCCCTTAAGCTTCTTTCGAATAGACAATCATGTATCAGCTCTCTCCTGGAATTTTTTGACCATTTTGCAAAATCTCTTATTTATTGAAACCGTCATCTCCTCCAGATTTGATTAATTTAGCAGTTTTTATCAAATCCTTCGTTTTTAGACGTCTTTTTCGTCCTGTTAGAAAAATTTTGAGAATAATGCAAACATGAAACCATTTTCAGTATCATGATGGAAATTGCTGATTTTTCAATGAAATAGACTGAAATATTTTGACCTTCTATGGATTTAGAGACATTTACTCTTTCAGTTTTATTAATTTTGCTTTGGTTTTCTCAAAATTTGTCTGCTACTACAGCTGATAGAGGATTTCCATTTATTCGAAGACTTTAAACAATGGAGGAATATCTGAAGACCACTTTCACTGTTTCGCAGCCATTCTTGAAGTTTGTTTCAGAGAGATGACTGCTTCGCCATTTATATAAAGTTTAGCTCTTCTGTTTTGTTGAAAATGATAGGAAGTCCTCTCTCTTCTGCTATGGTCAATAGCCCATCAGATGTTGATAACCTACGGTTGACTAACATCCAGAGAGAGAAAATGCAGAGCAAGATTCCTCGAAAACAATTTTTCGACTAAGCAAATATTAAATATTAGGTGGGATATATGTGGGCTGCCATGAGGAGACAGATCGACTTGTGCTCATAATTTCATCAGATAATCAGATTGACCACATTATTTAACCACTCAATTGTGCTTTACCATGTTCATGAGTACCTGTGTGAATGATATAAAAGCCAATCAGCATCCAGTGATCTGGGGTTAATATCGAGAACCCTATATGAGCGCTCAACGACCGACGATCTGTGTGGGACTTCTGGCATACTCATATTACCTTCTCCCTCCCATTATTCACGTTCAGACACTTATAACCTATTACTTCGTGAACCTCTACTGTATTAAACTTCTGTTCTACTCCGGTCACTTCAAATGTACTTCAATACAAACTGCCTTCACGATATCGATTTTTGGAGTTCTAAACACCACAGTACCGATAATAATTTTAGCCCCACACAACTGTAAAATTATGTAAAGTGATGTCCACACGCAGTGACTTGAAAGGCCAACTACACTGATTATTATATACGATTAAAAAGAGGGCTGATAAAATTCGAATTTTTCGTACGGTATTCACCAGTGTATTTGTGCTACCTCCAAGTCAAGAGTTTAATTTCCTAGTAGCGTTTGCATTTGATGACAGTAGTTTAAATGATAAAAAAATATTTGAAGTTAATGTGTTCGGTCGTGAAATTTAAAGACGTATCTTGTTCAATAACTAGCTAGGGGTTTATTACATTTGAGAACGTTAAACACAGTAAGAACTCAGCTTTATAATCTATGGAATGACAAGTATAGATGATTGTCAATATTAATTAGGCATTTCGTATCACTCTGACAGAATAAGAAACCACGCGACTGGAGCTATAAAGTTTAACACTTTGCGTCAGTTTTGCCACACATTTTTGAATTTTACTCTAAATTTGATTAAAATTAGGCATCAAGATAAAATTTTTAAATATAATCTTTGATTCCTATAGAGCTCATTATACGTGAAACATTCGAAAGTTTCATATTTGGTTTGGTTTTGCTTCAAAGTTAATTGAGCGATAATGACAAAGGATGGCAAATTTAATGAGATAAGAAATGTATTCTATTTTACTATCTTAATTCCTCGTCTCAAAAACCATTTCAAATTGTGCTTAGGCAAAAGAATGTATTTGCAAGGTGTTTTTTAGGTTGACAAATTTGATCAGCGTTAGTAGGTATAAACTAGTTACATTATTAAGTATTTTTATAACTTTCACTTATTCTGACTCCGCTTAAAGGATTGACGACCTGTCCATAGACTGTAAATTTTCAGTTTTAAATATTCTATCTAACTAGACAACCCTAAGTACTTTTTATTAAATCTTATTTCTATTCTTTACATTTAACCATGTACCTTTATTTCTTTCTCACTGAACATGAGTAATCTTAATGACCTGATTAAATACGCAATGTATGTTGCAGGCACTTATCGCCCGCTCAAACTGTGTTACATAATCTACAAGGATCCAATCACATTATCGAACCAACCTTTCTGTTATTCTTCCGTTCTTCCGATTAGTGAATATGTTTGGCAAGGTATATAAAAAATGAACCAATTAATCATAACTAGCCACATAAAGAATTCAACTTTTATTCTAACATTGTTTTATTATCTTAAATGTAGTTTAAATGAATGATAGTTTTTTCAAAATTGCCTTATATCTCTGAATAGCCTAATTTTAGACTCTTTTCTTTGATTCACACTTAGATAGTGTTTAAATGGTTCTTGATATTACTCTTCAGACATATATAATAGCCCTACTTTCTATTTAAACAGATATATAATCACCATATATGCGTCTTTATAAGAGGAGTAAATCTAAATACCTTTGTAATACTTAAATCTAGTCTCTGATTTTAGATTAAAACTTTCTTTTACTTTAATCGGTCCAAACTGCAATACACGTGCCATGGTACAAGGTAGTAAAGATCCAAACCACCGCCGAAGCAATGAAGATGTTATTTTTTGACCCATTTAAATTAAATATCAACGGCAGAATGGGTTTCCATGCTTTATCACTGACACTGATAATACTTTGCTTCTTATGGAAAATTCTTCCTTAACGTGCCATTGACAGAATACTATTTTGAAATATCTAGTAGTGATGTATTCCATTTTTCTCAGGTACCAAAAAAAACATATTCAAAAGAGTGGCTTCATCACCTTTAAAAAGCCATTTGTCTAAATGAATTCAATCACTCTATCTCAAGCAATTTACTTCTTACCTTCCCTTTTATCAGTTCATATCATCAAGGTTATTTCAAGAACCTCTTACGGCATTTAAAATACTCGAATCATAATATTAATTCCTAAACAGAAGAAATGCACCACCATTTCCTTTTTATAAAATGTCAAGTTAATAAAGGAATCGACAAATATGATTCAATCACACAGGTGATCTTCACGTAGTCCATTATTCTTACCAATAATACGGCACATTCTGCTTCTGATGCCTTGTCAGTCACCCATACGGTGGTCAACTCAACTGTCAGCTACGTAAAGACATTCATTTCGATAAACAGTCTTTGTTAAAATAAATAAGTGCGCTAGAGGTTAATCAAATTAGCCCCTTTTCTGGCGAATTATTTTAGACCTAAGTTCATTGTGGCTCTAGCTATCTTAATGTAGTGGTCACTACCGTATGATTGAATAATTTTTTAGCTTCAGCGGTTGACGTTTGAAGCCAATTCACTTCCCACTAGAAATATATAAGAAATCTTAGCATATTTCAAAATTCTGCCTTTTAATTGTTGTCAGCGTAATAATCATTTATCAAAATTGCGACTCCAATATTTCCACAATCCTCTCCCGTCAAAGAACACCACTCAAACAATGCTTTAAGCTAACTGGAAAAAATTTAGTAATTGTGGCTGCATAAAACTTGTTTTCTCACCTTTATTTGGGGAGAAGATTTAAATGCTGATGAGGAAATGGCATGAGTGGTTAGAATAGTGGAACCAATAAACGAGAAGCATATATTTCCTTGGAAATTATTTCCATTTCGTCTACATAATTTTGAATAACGTCAACTTAGCGTTTCAAATCACTGCATTAAGCTTGCAGACCAATAGTGCAAAAATTTAGAAGGCATCTACTGACATTTATAAATAGTATTCGGTACGAATAACATGAATTTTGGTTTAAAATTACTTGCAACAGGAGACCAAGAGAACTTTATTTTGTAAAAATTTAAAAACAGACCATAATTTACAGCGAAGAAGCCAAACTAACTGCCAGCTATTAACTACGTGTTTTTTATTTCAATTGGTCAAAACTGACACGCGTACGCATTTGTACTAGCTCTTCAACGGGTAGTCGTCGCACTGATGTTTCTCATTGGTTTAACGGTTAATTGCCTTTTGCCAATGGTTTTTCAGAATTGGAATAAAGGTGGATTTGCATTGGATACAAGCAGAGAAAGAAGAAATTGGCCACACAACCATTACTCTAAGATTTTAGGCTGCTGAATTTGTGCCTTCGCATGGTTCTTTCCAATGCAAAACCGACCTACGAATTAAATGCCCCCTTCAGAAGTAGACATTGCAATAAAATCTAGAAAAGAACGTCGTAATCATGCAGTGACCAAATAGTTTTACAGACCACTCCCTGCGTCTCCTTGTCCAAACTGTATCCTTGATATGATCATTGATTAAACTGAACTGGATGATAGTTTTAATGCACACTATGCAGTCATTCGACATGGGTGGGAGAGGTGGACAGAGACTCAACAAATTTAATTATGATATGAGGAGATAAGACTGGTACAGATCGATTTGAACGAACGTCTATTTACAAAATGACAAAAAATATTATATAAAAAATACATTTACACAAATTTTAAGAGAATTTTCGAGTTCAAACAACGCACCATAGCAGATAAAATAAGAAAAGTAGTTTCTCATAAAGAAATGTTCTTTCATTGCTTATTTAGCTGCTGGCCGACTAGAAGGACTATAGATGAGTATTTTTTGAGCCAGTTCAAGAATATTTTAGGTAGCCACGTTGGCATTTTCTTCTGATTGGCCAGGACACGTTTTTGGCATCTCTCAAAAGTTGTCCTTTACCAACCGATCGAAATATTGTGCAAAAGCATCAAATTCAGCCGTTTCTAATTTTGATATAACATCTAGAATGACTCATCTTTGTCTTCAACCAAGAAAATGCTTCTTCTTTTCAATTACGGGATTAAAAGCTTTGCTTGGTTTTACGTCGCGATGAGGAATATATTGTGTACACTATCACTACTTAGTTCGAAGACGATGTTTTCCAGGAACTGATATGTGCAAACTCTATACTAAGACACGACAATTTGAATTACAAAGGTTTCTTATTAACTGTAAAACTCTCTAATTCTGTTCGAAAAACTCTGAACTGGCTGGATCAACATGGAATACGCCAAAATATTGAATCATATTTGGCATTTCGTGAACACGTTCAGACATCTCTATTTCTCCGCTAGTTTTATAGCAGTATCCGACTTTTTGTACACTTTCTCAAATGGTCCCCCAGTTATCTTTTTGAACCTCCAATTAAAATCTTTAAAAAAGGCTCTGTGTCATTGTTTACTGGCGCGCAGAATAAATGTGGCTCCCTTTGGCACGTAGCTTTCGGAAGACTTAGTCATTAGTCGGTCTGCAAGGTCGAAAGTGGATCTCTAATTTGCTTAATAAATTTACTGCATCTTTTGTTAGTAAGGTGGTATTATTTTCAGACTTAAAAATCCGCTAAGATCCAAACTGTCAAGGAACGTTATGTAAAATTCAGAGCCACAACTCAATGATGGAGTCTTGAATGGTTTCAGTCAATAGAGAGTATATTAAGTTACGATTTTAATTTCAAGTAAAATGTCCTATATTCCGTTTTTTAATAAATAAAAAAATAAATCGATTGTTTGATTTTATATTAAGGAGTTGTTTTTTTTTCAATCACTCCATACAAATAAAAATTCATTGGTACGTTTTAGCTAATACAAATAACTATAATGTATTTATATGTATTTCTAAATGACCAGTAGAACTGATAACCAACTGTAGGAACTAGCCATAAGAGTCACAAAATATAAAGCTACAAAGATTAGGAAGATAGTCACAGGGCTAATAATGGTAGTTCTCACAACACTGGCACGATTACAACCGCCTCCTTTCTAAGAGGACGAGAAAAGAAATACTCATTTCCGATTGAGCTTGAATATTAGCATAACTCTGCGAAATATTAGCCTATAATTTACTTTACCTGAACTTCATTAGGTAATATCAGATATAAACAACTCGATGCAGTTCACTCGCTGAATCAGTGTGTACTAACTGATCAAATGTTTGCTGTCGCTTTTCAAACCACCGAGCTTTTCCTTTGTGTTTAATAATGCTCTTCAATCAGCGAAATTTCTCCTCTCTGTATTGTTGAGTGGTGAAGATTATAAGGAGTTAGAAAAGTGATATTTCAGTCGGAATCCAAAGTCGCTAAGGCAACTAACAATCGCCTATCCCTCCTGTAAAAGTTCACAAACTAACTACTTACTAGTGAAATTCGTGTTGTTATTTATAACATTACAAATAAATGCAAACAAAATTGAGGTTTATATCATTTTCCTACCGTGATTTAAATGGTTAGATTATCTTTTTTGATTTTAATTCATGATCTCCTTCTAAGTTAATTATGAAAGCATCGCGTAATTAAAATCCTGCCTATAATTAAATCAGCAAATTACGAATTTTGCGTGAACTAATCAGGGCAAACAAGTTCGTTTGGAAATTTAATTTTTCAGTTGTTATGCTGTTGAATTTTAATAAGAAGTTCGTTAGCCAAAACATATCGTATTCTTTCATAACTAGCCGCATAATTTTATCACAAAGACTCGCTTAACTTGTTTTGCACAATAAAACTAAACCTTAAGCACGCAAACAACAGACCTTAATTGCTATGTCTATTCGAAGTTTATAAGTGGAAATATTCATTCATCAATTGATAGATAAAAGACAAAGTATATGCTAAAGAAGTAAGCTATGAATAAAATCATTTTTTTGCAAATGTGTCTGGTGTTCCAATTAAGAATTCAAATCATATTCAATCGGTTAACGTTTCTTTGGTTTCAGCTGTACCATATCTAGTTGCTTATTGAAATAATACCGGAACAGCAATTAGCTTATTACTAATACTACCAATTCGACGATTTCTCAAGTGCATTGTGTCATATTTATATAGTTGAGTGAATTCAAATGAGGTAAGCTATGCTACTGAGCTTTTGCCATCCCATTCAAAGAATAAATCTCGCGGTCATACGGCTAACTGTTCAACCTTGAACTGCATCTCAATCGATAATAAATCGTTCCTCTCGTCTTATTTAGACCATTGAGAACCGAATTATTTGGTCCATCGACTCTTCCAGCATCTGGTATTAATATACATCAAAATCGCTTACTTTATCAATTAATCGCACTGAATAGAAAAATTTGACCTTGTTCGGTAAGGCTGATAATACTCGAGAGAAGAGATGGATTCAAAAATTTTGGAATCATTACTGGAATTGCTTCATTTTCCGTAAATGTTAGCATGCAACTTGAAGCGTTTCATATCAGTCTTGGTGGGCAATTTCTTTATGAATAGGGCGTTTAAAGCCTTCATTGATGCTTTGACTGATTTTCTTTGACAATCCCTTTGTTTGGATTTTTCTTCTATTTCTATCATCCCTAAACATAAGCCATTACCAGAAGTTTAAACAATATACGGAAAATTGTGAATTCGCTCGAAGCAAGTCTTCTATTGGAGTGATCGGATTTCTTCCCAACGTTACAGTAATGGATAAAGCACTTCGCTCATTAGCATCAATATTACTTTGATCTTAATGGCAAAGTGACAACTTCAAGTGTAGTTTGGTATTTCAATTTACTAATTAAATTAAATAAGCATAGTTCTGATCTATATATAGATATGTCTTTATTGAAAAGTATAAATTTCACCAGATCCCGAGTTGCAAATTGCCCCTTTTTATTCTTTATATCTTCAGGATACTTGAACAGTTCATTTATATTGAAAAATGATTTTCAAGACACTTGGGAGTTAATTTCACTGATTTGCTTGAAGGAAAATTTGAAGTCTTTTGTTGTTTCATGGTTAGATCCATTCAAATTTTTTTTAAATCAAGAAGAAAGATAGCAGCTAAACTTATATTAGACTAAAGAATGGGTGGTTGCGTAATTAGCAATTTGATTTCTCTATTCGGTGAGCTGGTGTTGGGTAAGATTTACAGCTTTGAGACCAAGTGGCGTAGCAGAGCTCACTACTCTCTGTTTTATCGTAAGATCCAGTACTAATATATTAGTATTAATATGCTCAGAAAGCACCTCATCGAATACTCTACACCTGCTCAAAAGCAAAGAAGACACAATAAGAGAGCTCTGTTATATTGCATTCTTAATTTTGGAAAATGGTGTAAAATGACTCCATACCGTATATACATATCCGGGTTTTAGTAGTCGACATAGCTGCCTTCATTAAATATTAAAAACTATATCAGGGTAGCCTGAGATTATGAAAACAGACAGTTTTATGGTTAATGCTAATTACTGGATAGGCAGAACAGCTAAGAATTCATTTTAAAAATTGCAGGAGAAGCGTCAGAAAGTATTTTTTGTCGACGAAAATGAGAAGTATTTTGCAATAAATACTAAGAGTAATATCAGAGGTCTCAAAGTATTTCGCTGTCTGAGGAAATGCTTTGATGCACTTGCATCAATTCTAATTAATATATTCATTGATTCACCTTGTTCGATCATTAAATATTTCATAATATTTACTCTAAATGGCCCTGCTTAATTATATTACATTCATACTGGCATTATGATAAACAGAAAACGAAATATATACTAATATATATTAAACATTCTTTATATGGTGTTAAGATAGTAGTTTTAAGTTAAATACCCGGTAACCTGACACCGTGAAAAAGGTATAATAACTATTTAAATCCCAGCTCAGGAAAGGGAAATGAGAATATTAAATAATACGCAAATCATTACAGGTCATGACAACAAATTAGGTCTTCATAGATTGCATAGCATTAGTTCATATAAACAATATGAAGGTCAATCGTTGTTGCAATAAAATAGAAAGAGAGAATAAAATAAAATAAAGAATTCGACCAAGAAAATTATTGACTGCATTATCTCTTTGAAAACAGCCTTTTTTTATCGATCGGTTTGTCACACACAAAAGTTCGAATTCGTCCCAGATAATAATTTTAAACAAATACGCGGTCACGAAACGGACCAATCACAAAACAGGTCACTCGTGTTAACACTAATAAAAAGGATGTACATCAATAAAGTAACTCAATCGTACGTACTCTGGCTTATAAGGGAGATGTCAGTGTTCAGTGCAACTGGTGGATTTAGTGTTAAAATCTCGGAAGTCTTGAAAGAGAGTCAGCAAGCGGTGGAACTGAAAGCCGTTGAAATCGCAAATGGAAATAGTTTCACCATAAAACTTGTACTAGATAGTAAACCGATGGATTTTAGCTCTGTATATGGACATTCTTCAGCAAAGCAGAAATCTTTTCTTGAGCAACTGGAAGAAAAGTATAAAGTCAAAGATGGATTGACGCACACCAAGTTCCACATTCAGCTCCCTCTAGAGACAGAAAACATGGAACCGTCCATTCAAAATCGTCACTTCGTCATTGAAAATGAAGTTGGCCAGGGGTCTTTTGGGTCGGTGTTCAAGTTGAAGGATATCGTGAATTCCCATACCTTTGCGGTAAAGTGCCTCAAAGATGTGGATCCAGAAATGATTAAAAAGGAGATACATATATTGGAGAAAATGCGAAACAGTCGAAACGTCATCCATTTTTATGGAGCAGTTTATATTGAGCCAGTAAGTTTAATAATTATTTTAACCCAAATAATCATCAACTTGAATATGTGTCAGAAACATTCTCACAATTTGTTCTACTAAAATATGTTTTTTTTACTTTAGTTACGAGCAACTTGTTTGGTGATGGAGCACATTAACTGCATTAGCTTAGATGACATTTTAGATTCATTAACACTTGAGGACATCCGATATTACAGCCATCAGCTATTGATAGCTATTGATGAATGTCACAAGCGAGGTATTATACACCGTGATATTAAACCGGACAATATTTTGGTCGACCCCCTGAAGAGGGAGTTGCGGCTAATTGATTTTGGAGTGGCTGATTTGTATGACGCCAACAAACCGCAAGAAACTGATATTGGAACTCTCAACTTTTATGCCCCTGAACTTCTTATGGATTATAAGGTGTGTTTTTTTCTTAAGTTGTCATGTTAATTTCCTTTATAGATGTTTGATCACGCAATTGATATGTGGGCGTTTGGATGTATTTTCGCCAGTGCAGTATTCCGAAGAAGACGACTCTTTGAGGGTGATACATTTACGGAGGTTCTGCAAGATATCACTTCAGTTTTAGGAAGTGATAAGCTCTTTGAATATATTGCCAACTATGGAATTCTAATGAATTCAATTAAAATGACTGAATGTGCCAATTATCCTGTACAGACGTGGGATTCCCTAATAACAGAAGAAAACTCTGATGTGGCTACCGCTGAAGCCTTGGATTTGGTCGACAAATTGATCGTATTTGATCACAAATGTCGCCTGTCTGCAGAAGAGGCAATGAAGCATCCTTTCTTTAATGAATAACTCTTCAGATATTATCTTGTTTTATACAAATATCGTGCTACTTTTCTATTATAATTTGTATATTCACTAATTTTTGAATTATTAATAACTCTTGTGTACAGTTCACATTGCATAGGATTGTGCAATCTAAAGTAGTTTAAGTTAATAGCTTCAGTTCATTTCAAAATTAAATTAATTTACCCTGCTAAAGTTTTTAACTGATTATCTCTAAATATGTGATGTAATGTACTTTTCAACACGTACCTATTAAAATGTTTAGGACTTTTAAACGCAAATAATTTCATATCGCTCCGTTATACTTTTGTGGTCGTTAAGATACTCCCCACTTTATAAAATAGTATAAATGATTCAAAAATTTAGAAAATATGCGCTTTAATTAATGTTGTCTGGTAATCATAAAGCTGTTGATCCGTTTTATGGTAGAGAATTGACCCTCCCAGACCTTCTTCAAATGAATAAAAATTATTGCAAATGTACTCTTAGTTCGACCGATTTCGGTGCATCAAATAATTAACTTACCATATGTTTCCTTTTATGAGTTGACCTGATGTTTTCGACATATTATTTCTTATTATCCATCTTTTACTCAGGTGTCTTATCACATTGAAATTTGAGAACATTTTTTATGATTCTGGTAGTTAAGAGGCTGACCTTTTAGTATTTAGCCATCTTTATATTCTTTTAGAATAATCCAGGTATTCATATTGCCTATTTGCGGTGCCTCTCAATTAAATGAATGAGCATTCAACTATGAACTTATGACCTGTTTCGATTGATAAAACAATCGGAAATCATGAGGATCGCTGAGTTCTAACTGGCATTTCGTATAATCCTTTGATTATCACATCACCTATTTCATCCTCTGGTGAATTTGGTTTAATATAACGGGTGATAAAAATAGAGTAAAATCAATTCAATATTGAACTTATGAAATGCGAAATAGAAATTTTCTAGGGTGCTCGTGACCCGCTCATTTAAATGGAAAATTATATACCAACGAACGTTTAATTTCCTGCAAAACATTGATTTTGCTACCAATTGCTGAGGCAAAGAGACACTTATGACCTTAAAATTGACCGAAGTGACCCATTAATATGTATTGAACTTATGACCAAATTTATTAATATTTCAATATCAAAGTGAAAGATAAAATAGATAAGAGCATCGAATGAACACCGATTTGGACTTCGAGTTTGGCTATTCAGGACTTTTGAATCTAATCAGATTATCAGAAGGCAAAAATTTACAAGTGGACATGCAAATCTTATTACCTTATATCTTGGAGTCTATTCCACCAAAATGTTTGATCAAGTTATCTCATAAAGAAGAAAAGGAGAATAGTAAATAAAATCATTTACTGTCATCCTTCTTCAAATAAGTATAGTAATAGTAATATCTGTTGGAAACCTTATTATTTAAATCAGTAAAATAGCTTTCAATCCCAATCTCCTTTTTCTAACTCCAAAAGATTCTTGAAAAGTGCCCCTATTCAACTAAAGTATAGATTTTGAATAAATTTGAATAATCAAACTAGTGTTATTAAAATGTGATAGAAACGTATATGTGAAGTATCGATTTCTCTGACGTAGCAGCAAACGTATAACCATAAAATCACAAGGTTAGTCGAAGCGTATACAATGCGGAGTAAATGTCGATAAACTTTGGAATAATTTGGTAGTAAATTCGGCGGAAATTCGACGAATAAAATTGTACTATAAATTTTTAGCACTTAAAACTTGCTCTGTATGGATATATTAGTTAATGATATTTCCGAGGTAATGTTCTCCCTTTGAGATGGATCAAAAGATGGAAATGACTAAAAATCGGCACCTGTCATCGGATATCAGTATCAGTTATGATAAATTCCTCGTAAAGCTTTCGTCCAATCGTAAGTTTACGGTGAGATATTTCTGACCATATTCAGTGACCGGAATTCCAAATTCACTCCGGATTCTAATACAGAGAATGGATAAAAGATTTTATTGAAAGAGGGGAAATCTCAGAGCGAGACGCACCAGAGCCAACCGAAAATCGAAGTCCGGAATTTCGATTACAAATATATAGGCGAAGGGAAGTATTTTTATTAAGAATTTTATGAAATTTACCGGCCTGTAATGCAAGTTCATAAATTTTCAAAATAATAATGCTTTCAGAAATCTTCAGTGAGACACTCTTACAGTCGCACGTGTTGCAATATCTCTGATGGTTTCAAATGATTAAAAGGTATTTAAACACGCTTTGATGCATACATTTGGTTGAACCAGTCTGGTAGTAATTTGCGTTGATTATGCTCATATCAACAAAAGATCCAATGGGTGGGAGTGAATACTGGTTAGGGACTCCGTGAAAAAGGGACACCTTTTCACGGAGTTCTTTCTGCTGGCATTTACGCTTCGACATGAAGTCAATTTCCTTATTCTATTGCCAAGATATTGCTTGATTTATGTGCCTGTGTGACTTTCGTGGAGTAGCTTCAATCCTGGTATCTGATATAGCTAACCAATGATCCCAATTTGCATCTCCTTCTTTTTTTCACGAAATCTTAAGTGATGCATTCCGTTTCTGTAGTCTCCATTGAGTCTGCAAAATCGTATACCATACTCGTATGACTTTAATGAGCATCTTGGCCAAAGTGACAGTTAAAATCTTCCATAATGATGATATTTTTGCATTTAAATTACATATCTCTCAATACAACATCCAATTGTCTATGAAGTAATCCCTTCTCTAAAAAGTTGGGAGAGCAGTTCGTTGGTGCATGATAACCAATAATACCAAGGGATATATTGCCAACACTAGTCATGATTTTAGCTAATCTATTAGAAAAAGGCCTGAATTCCTGGACCTAAAGTCGGAAATCATTGGTGGGAAATGCGATACCACTGATAGGTATGAAGTTGTTTTTGTACCCAGATTTGTCTTCAGAGTATCAGCAGATGAAAGAAAATCAAGATTAAGTAGTGAGTTTGGGCATCGATGACGTTTGTCTTGTTATTAGGTTGTCAACTTCTTCAAAATCAAACCCCGATGCAGCTGGGAAATGTAGAAAAATTGGACGCCTTTCAAATATTTCCGTGTTTGACCTTGTTCTGCCACTGCTTTCACAAAGGTGATAAAGAAAAATGTGAAGGTACAGCCTTGACTTTTGCAAGTTTAAAAAGATTAAGATTTAATAAAATCTGGTATGATTGATTCTGATTGACTTTAAAGTTCATTGTATTAAACTCGAAAGCATAGACATAAAGTGGAATTTTAAAACATCAAATTCTATACCCAACCATAACATGATGACATGATAACATGTAACGGTCACTAATGATTAAAGAACATGAAAGAAATTTCTAAATATCAATGTGATTCATCAAGATTACATGAGCCGCATGAGTTTTTTGACCAGAAACAAAAACGAATACCCATCAAATTCACTATCAGGTGAAATTATAATTATGAATGCCTATTAATTATTTTCACTTGGCAGAATTTCTTCCTCATTGTTATTGAAAATAACGCTTATCATTTAAATTTTTCATATGAACTAATATGAATAACACCATACTGTATACAGTTCGAGTTGAATTGCAATAAGTTTTCGTTATAACAACCGGAACTTGTATTTTTTTTCTCTTAGTGAGGATAGCGGCCTGTAGATTGTAAAAGTAAGTGAAGAAGAACTTTAATGTAGAATATTTATAAAAACGTCATTAAATATTGATGAACTTGAATACGAAAACAGAAACATTGGACATTTCCTTAACTAAACTATGCCAAGACTTTCGAGTTCTACCAGTTGATGAATTTCACTATAACCCAGAAGCAGATCCAATTTTTGCAAACTGATTCGTAATATGAAACATTTTCCAAAACGATCTAGATGATAGTCCAAGTGATGTAAAAGTGTGACTGTTATAACGGAGGTTAGGAACGGCTAACATTGAAAAGCTTAAAGATTTCATTCATCCCAGGATTATTTCGATTCTTACTTTTGATAAAATTGTCTTGATTCTCTCTAAAAGGTCTTCCGAACTTTGAAAGTGCTTTAGTTATCTTTGCCTCACCAGAGTACATGATGAAGACTGGATAACCTATGCTAACCGCATGAATAGTGTTCTTGGATCTTGCGATTTTTCTGCCATTTCAAAGGAAAACTTTAAATACCTACTATCTCTGGTGGTTTTAGAGTACTTTGTCAAATTGATGTCCATTGTCGAATTCTGAGAATGCTCAAAGCAAGTTAAAAAATCACGTTAGAGGATATTATTAATGAATGCATGAATTTGTACATCAAGTGCGACAGTGGCATGAATCAACAGAATTTTGATGAACACAATTATGTAAATCCAATTTCCAGTGAAACTATGTCCCAGAATGTTTCCACTCTCCGTAAAACTCTAACTGAGTATTGGCTTAACAACAATTCGCACTTTGTCCGTACAAATCGCTTATTTGCAACTTCTGTGGCAACCGAGGCCATAAGGAGACAATATGACGAAATAAATCAGATTTCGGGAAAAAGAGCGTTATCCAGATAGTCAAACCAATTTTCAGTCACTTGACAGAACCAGTAGCCAGGTTGAAGGATATAAAGCAAAATTAAAGTGGGCTTAAAATTCCCACAACTGTGTTTAAAAAAAATTATTAGAAAGCATGGAAATAAGAAAACACCATCCTGAACTAGTTCCTGTGATTGTCAAAACCGGCACTGAAAATGAATGGTGTAGAGAAGACAGAGAATGGAGGCATTTTCCAAAACCAAAGACGGATGCGGTGTTCTGTTTCAGATATTCCCAAGCCAATACCCGAACCAAGAGAAATGGAAAGGACTGACCGTACGAAAAATGGGAAGGAGGCATGCTAAGAAAGCTGAAGGCTGTTCTCGAGAAATTCTGTACGACTACCCATTCAAGAATTCATAGATAATATTGAGGGATGACTCAATGCATTTGCAGAATTACTTTTTATTCGCATTCTCTATGACAATACTTCGGTTTCGTATACGAAGTTGAAGTGACGTCTTTTATGTCCCAATGATGCAAAATCCCTCTCTGCCGTGTCTAAAGATGCTCATTGATCACCCCTTTTTTTAATTGCTTTGTTTCACCAAAAAGTACATCTGCGCCCATGTCCTCGCGCGTTCTTACCCAAGTGACTCATATAAAGCTGCCTTTGTTTTCCATTCAAGAGAACTCATGCTTGTCAGTTACTGGCTCCTACGCTTCCAGTTCATCCCCCTTTTCCACAGCACACTCCCCTCTCTATTTCTTACTTCAATCTGCGTTGTGGCTTCCTTGAATACATTTTGGCCTAATCAATTTTTGGTGTTCTGCTCCACGATTGTTGTTGCTCTTACTCAAAGAGTTATTATTTATTATTGTAAAGCGTTAGTTGTTATCTTAATTCCAACAATCTCACATGGAAATAATAAAAAAAGTAATTCGACGCTGCACCAATCTCCCGAATACTCCCCTGAAAAATGAATAATTCCCGAAAGGAGAAAACGGAACCAACAGAAGATTTTCAAACATATCCGAAAAAATTTCATAAGGAAGGCGTAGCTAAAAATGGGAGATGTAAAGGTGAAAATATGATTATGAATGATTATTAAAAATGTTCCTGTTATGATCTGTAGGATACCGTAACCGATTCTTAGATTCCCTAAGACATTACACTGGTTACAAATACGACCCAACAACGCCACAGTACA
The DNA here is from genome assembly GCA_900708905.1 of Hymenolepis diminuta. Classification (NCBI taxonomy): domain Eukaryota; kingdom Metazoa; phylum Platyhelminthes; class Cestoda; order Cyclophyllidea; family Hymenolepididae; genus Hymenolepis; species Hymenolepis diminuta. The sequence continues at coordinate 2,388,939 of CAADRB010000018.1, forward strand.
AAGCGACCCAAACCATTATGTCAATATAAGACGCACGTTTGCGTATCGACAGGTCGTTTTATATTGTGCGCCAATTACAATCGTAATGTAAGTAAATTCATTCGGGTATAAGGGAACTTAAAGAAGCAGAGATTAAAAGGTGGAAACTAAAGAATTCTACGTACAAGAATATATTTTTCCGAAATATTTCTTATAAGTAACAGTTCTGATGACGAAATTAATATTTTATATTTACTTTCCATTGTTATTGAAAATAACACCCATCACTTAAAGTTTTCACATGAATATATATGAATAACACTACACTGCACACGGTTCGAGTTTAACTGGAATAGGTTTTGGTTATAATAACGAGAACTTTTGTTTTCCCTCTTCCTGACTGAGATATTGGCTTGTAGATAATTAAAAGGTCATTACTGTTAGGCCAATTATAATTCATCTCAGTAGTTGCAAATAAATGGTAAAACTTACAAAGAAGAGTAATAGCAGGCAAATATAAGTATAAGAAACCGCGGATGATGACAAATTACATTCGCTTGCAAATCTACCGCACACTTAATAAAAACGTGCTTTGTTTTTTATGAAGAGTTTGAAGGATGAGTCCCTCCGTCTCCGAAATATCCACCTTACGCCATCGCTAATTACCAAAATTTAAATATCTTGCTCTCATAGTGATGTGTGAAATTGTCAACATCGTGACCCCGGGATCTCTACAGATAAACATGGTGTGTCCTCAAGTTGCCCATCCTCATCGATCGGAAAAGCTAACTAAGTGTACCTCGGATGATAGTTGTAGAGGCACCGCTGACTCGGCGACGTTAGAGAACCAGTTCTGTCCACACCATCCCTTCCTTTTCCTACAACCATCCCCTCCAATTAAAGCACATATACAATTATGTCCTTACGCGCCCTCATCCGAGTGACAAATATAAATAGCCTTTCAATACACACACAACACACACTCAACAAAACTTTCCCCAGACAGGCACATCCTCTTTCGCTACTTTCTAATTCCCCTTCTTCCTCAATTCTCTCTCCTCCTTGGGAGTCTGTACTGCGGTTTGTTTAATGCATCCTGGTCTTATCCATTCTTGATATTATTTCATTGCTATTAGCACTTACTCTAATCGCAACAAGTTCAATTCAGTTGGAACTCAGTTTTGTTCAACAATGATTTTCACTCGCATGGATATCCGAATATCCGATCCATTAACATTGCGGATTTGATTCCTCAAAGGGCAAATTTTCCTGAATAATTCATTTCTTCACACAACCAGCAACGTGAGTGGGATTTCTTATATGGAAGACTTTTTGCATATTCTCGTTCCCAAAGGGTTGTTCGATTCCTTGGATATAACCATGTTCACAGTCGTTCTTCTGGATCAATAAATTTCATATTTTTATTTTTTTCTTGACTAATGCGATTCCAAAATATTGCAAAGTGGTTAACATTAGTTACCTCGATTATATGAGGCGAATATGAAGAACATTGTTGGTCTTAAGATAGCAGCTAAGAGTTGGTAGCTAACGACTAACAACAGCAACACAAGTCGCCAATTCGCAGCTATTTGAGTAAGAGCTAACAACAGTCGTGGAGCAGAGCACCAAGAATTTCTTAGACTAAAATGTATTCAACGAAGCCACAACGAGGATTGAAGCGAGTAAAGGAGAGAGAGGGGAGAGGACTGAGGAACAGTAGATGAGGGAAGTGTAGGAGGCAGTAACTGGAACGCGTGCCTTATGCTTTGAGTGGAAAAAACAAAGACAATTTTATGAGTCACCTGGATAAGGTCACGCGTGAACATTGGCGCAGATGTATCAGGTTTTAACAGAAGTTCTGTCCAATTTTTGAGCAATGTGTTTAGGACACGATTACTTCAATTTAGCTTGTTAATGTTGTATGCTTATCTATGCTAATTAATAAAACATTATTTCTTCTCTCAGATTGTGTGATAATTATCCTTATTAATGACTATTTCTAGCCCCAATTCACACTCGAAATAAAGAGCATATGAGGCATATTTTACTGTTTCAATTTCATAAAGGAAATACGGCAAAACCCTTAATGTAAGCCGTCATATGACCATATACAGGGAAATGAAAGGACTTGGCTGGGAAAGTCTCAAAGGCTGGGAAATGGGTCCCACATGGAAAATGGAATTTGTCAGAAATCAACAAACAACAGCCTGTGACCTATTGTGCTCCACTGCGTTCTCGTGAACTTCAGGCACTTTTCTAGACCGAATCATAACTGACAGCGACGAGAAGTGGTGAATCCTTTACAACGATGTCAATCGCAAAAGCCAGTGACTAAGTCAAGACAGTGGTTCAAAGCCAATTCCACAAGTGAGACAATTCGAGAGTGCACCCGAAAAAATGCTTTTGTGTGCATGGTGGGATTTGAAAGGAACTGTTTGTTATGAATTAATGTGTGACAATCAAACAATGACATCTGAAGATAACCGTCAGTATCTAACTCGTTTAAGAGCAGTTGACGGAAGGCAAGAAAAACGGCCTTCTTTGACGAATCGAAAAGGAGTGATTGTGCACCATGACAATGCCAGATCCCACACTTCAAGAGCAACCAAAATTCTCGTTGAAGAATTTGGTTGGGAAGTCATGCGTCACCTACCATGCTCTTCCTATCTTGCACCAACCGATTTTCATCTTTTCAGGAGCTTACAGAATCGTTGAATGGGACAAAGTCTTACTTCAATAGAAGAGGTCGAAATGAAGCTAGTTTCATTTTTTGAGTGCACACTGGCTAAATTCTATGAAGAAGGAAACAGAAGGCTTATGACAAGATGGGAAGATGTAATTAATAAAAATGGTGACTATTGTTGAATACTAAAAAATGTATTTTTGACAAAATTTTCACTTTAATTCAAATTAAAATGTGGACAGAACTTCTGTTACAACCTGATACTTTTAAGTGTAACGAGGCGGCTATAGAAAAGGGAGGAATCAGTGGGGGCGTCTATGTATGACAGGGGTTTTGCGTCATAGGGACATAAAAGACGTCACTCCAGCTTCGTGGATGAAAATCGAAGTATTATGATATAGTAGTCGAGTAGTAGTAGTAGAAGTATTGTCTTAGAATAAAGAGTAAATCAACATAGCATGTGTTAAAATGAATTAGGACCCTCACAAATGCATAAAACGCACCGATATATAAACAAGTTCGACTTATCAAGTAACGAAGAGTTACATAGAGAATCGAATTCACCAAAGAAATAAGAAATAGGAGACATTAAACAAGAGCAAAGACCATCTAGTCAGTTATTTGTAAATATGAAAAATTATAGATTTCAGGCAGAAAATTTAACTGATCAACAGTCTAAATGTGAATGAGTTCACTTGAACAAGGCCGTTCAGCTGTTCGGCCCTAAATAACATTGATAATAACAATAAACCAAGCATGATGCAGTGGAGGTCAGAAATCAACAAATTTCAATAAATAAAGTAATAATAAGTTATGCATCTGATTATCTATAGGGTACTCTTGAAACAAAAAACAAACAAACATAAGATATCATCTACAGTTAAGAGAGTAGAAGAACCGCTTTGGAAAGATTAGTAACACAACCTAAAAGTGAATTAACGTTTGTATTTTAGTGGTGCTGAGTAGGATATATTTATAAATTAGCGCTAACCCCTGCAACCTAAATATTACTGCTTGCGAACTTTAATAGTCACGAATTTATCAATTAATGATGGGTCATTGATAATCGTTCACTAGTGTTTTCGCAAGTTACCGACAGTAAAATCAATATTGTTTGCATTAACGCAATTTTAATACATGCCGATATTTATCTATTGGATCGAATAAGTCCATTAAGTGAACCCTCACAAATTCTGAGGTCACATGTCGGCACAAAATTTTGAGATTTCATCTTTCAAAATAAATGGTCTCGAGGTCAATTGAGCGAGCTCTTTTACCTACCTTAAATCAACAGAATACTGCCGGAAGAATGATGTTAGCAGGATAAAAATGAATTCTAAATTCCTAGCAGAAAAAGCCCTCTGAGAAACCTTGCCACACCGTTGCAATGACGAATATTATATTCAAGGACAAGTCATTTGATTAAAATGAGATATTAACAAAATGGTATTGCAATCTCATCTGCCAAAAGTAGGTGTCTCTAAATCAACATATACAATAACCACCTCAAGCAGATGCAAAACAGGCGCTCATCAAGAAAAAGACGAAATTTTGAGGAAATATCCTAACAAAAGTTCAATTTTTCGCATTGCTGAACATCAATCCCAATTGAAATGTGTGCTCATTCTCTGCGCCGTCGACTCCTTGAAAATGAAAGTGAGATGATAAAACTCTGTAAGACTGATCGCTAAGAAACCAAAGATGACTTAATCTATGGAATATCCGGGAAATCTATTTCGACCGCTCTTCTGGAGAAATTTGTGTCTGTACTGAATTTTATTATATGAAACCAATAGTTATCCCCTTACAATAAGCAACGTTCATCAAATAACATTTAGGAACTGTTATATTGATTCTTGATCTGAATTTTTAAGTCGATCCCAATGACCGCCATATTTCTATCGACCCGTACAAAGCAGTCGACACTTAGAGATGAAAGATGAAATTTGATATCTGATGATTACGGTGGTAACTGGGACCCAAGATTTGAACTATCTCGTCTGCAGAAACAGGAATATGGAAATTATCACAGCCACTACTTCTGACCGTAAAGTATTAAATATCACATGAGTACACAGGCTAAGATAATTTGATGGGGGCAATCACCATTAATCATGTAATCCCATTACAAGTTATATTTTACTATAGTTTGTTATATTGCTAAATATCTTTGTTATCATTTATAGGTGCAAAATATCGCTATATATTTACAGTATCATTGAAAGTTAACGTGATATCTAAAGAACATTTAGAGTTATTCCTTAAAAGAAGGGTGCTTCATTTGCTCCTCCGCAGAAAGGCAACTTTCATGATCAAATCCAATCAATTTTCGATCGAATCCAGAACTTCAGCAGTCATAAGAGAATCCCTCGGTAATATAGGGTACTTGGTGCATTTTACCAGTTCACTAGGACGAATCAGAACACCATACATTTTATGTATCCGAAGAGCCAATCATTACCCAATTTTGATTTGATTTCTAGAAGAATCGCGTTAAACATTGATCCCTCAAAGAGTCGCTTTTTTGCGAAAACTGCATTGTCAAAAATGCAGCCGAATACCCATTTATCAGTTGGATAATCGAACCACTAAAAACAAAATCTGGGTAATTTTAAAATTAGAAACGTACCTCATAATTCACAAGAAGCTCTGGGGCGTCAAATATGTGAGTTCCGATAGCACTTTCATTTGAATCATTGGATTCATACAACTTCAAATTCACTGATTCGCAACTCTCTCCACGAGGTAACCCGGGAACATTCCCGGGTTGTTTATGGCAAACAAATAACAGCTGATACCTTCAAATGTCAAAGAGTCCTAGACATCGCCCCATTTTACAGTCTATGAACTCCGTCACCAAATAAGTTGTGAATGGAAAATATATATCATTAATTTTGAATGCAAAAATGATTTTTAAAATTTCCAGTTTAAGAGGAATGAAAATGGAAATTAAATGTACTAGTTTTAATATGAACTGCTTCATAAAAGTTGATGGACATTACGACCGTTTCATACCCTCTCCAGAATGTTTATTTTCCTTCTAATGTTTTCTGGATACACGTCCATTGGGCATTTGATCGGGAAGGTTTGGTGATTCTCGGTGTCTATTGTCCTGAAACGGTAATCGAATATGGATTTTTTGTGTCTTCTAATCCGTTATTGATTTTATTCCTTTAATTAATTAGCTCAAAGAGGTATTTCTGAATTAGATTAGAACATTCATATATTGGATTTTAAAAAAACATTGACTTAATACCCTTCGCATTTTGATCTTTAAGCTACTTCCACTTTCGTATCAGTGGTATTCAGCTCAACCATTTGACGACTCTCATTCTAAATATCCAGGATTTTTATATTAAATTCGCCTTTGACATTGAATATTGACAGCTTATAAGCCTTTTAATAAACTAATGAATCGTGCTACTCGTCACTACCCTTTTTTTAATGTCTAATTTATCAGCCAACCTTGTTATCGGTCTTTTTAGTGACAATTTATTATAGTGAGAATCTTAACTCCAGTCGACCTTACTTGGCTAATGACTCATTTTCGAACTGATTTATTGATCTTGTTTGTGTTTGGAATTATCATTATGTAGTTCTGTCTGCGTTTTGATTGTCTTACTCTTCAACGATCTATAACTGTTCTTATTATTACCAACAGTAAAATAAAAAAATGTTACAATTTTTGATTGCAAAAGCAGCTGACATCGAATAAGAGTAAGTTCAACAAATGTTAAAGAAGAAGAATCAAACAGATACATAGAGCAACATCAAGGTATCAAAGTCTTCATTGAATTTTTAGACTTGAGCTGTACAATATTCGCTAAATGGGCAATTCACGTTCTAAAATTCTAATTTAACGAGTCGTCAACTGTAAAGTAACAAATGCTCGTCCACAATTTTCAGTATTTATTGGCTGGTAATATTTAATCAATAAGGGTTGGTCTAGCCGCATCAATTATTTTTCTTCCAATGGTTGAGAAGGCAAATGAACTTTTATGACATTTCGTAGTTTACAGCTTTGGCATAAATGGTCTTAACATAGCATATTATAAAATTGTGTATCTATTTCATCGTCAGATGTAGAGCACGACAAAGTTCTATTTAATTGATTGAAAATTGAACCCCCAAACGCACCTCAATATTCTTAACAATGGCTTTCAGAACTTTGAAACTATTTCATCTCTACTTATTATTTATAATTAGAAATAAAATTATCACCACGCCCATGTTAGAGAAAATGTTTAAAAGTACTATCTGAGTGAAGCATCTTTAGTAAGAAGGCACGTTAATTTGAAGCGTGTAAATTTACGAAAGATAGAAACGTGACCAAAAAGCAGTAAAAGGTACAAAGGTGAGAGAAAGCGATCACTTGGCCATGAAAGCGATCACTATACTGTGACTGGCAGAGGACCGTGTGGTTATATCCGTTCCACTTTCCTCCCATGTTGATATCTTTCTGTTCTGGCTTACATGAGTGCTAACTTTGCTTACTTCCAGTCTGTCAGAAGCGGCGTATTTTATGACTTAAGCATTGCTCATAATTGAGTACGTGCTTCTAACAGCAATAAAACTGCAACAACTGTGAATTTTTTGTGATATGTGGGAAACTGATCGATGTCTTTCCAAAACAAACAAATCTTAAAAAACTTTGTGCAGTGTGCAGCAGAGAAATAATAGACAAAACATTCATGGCTCTAATATAACGTTATGTAATTTTCAGCATTAATGATACCTTTTCAGCTGACTCAGACCCGAGAGAACTAGGTAAAGAAAGATAAAATTGCAGAAACCTAAAATAATCGAGCTAACTGTTTATATAAATAATTTTTTTACCTTAACCGAATATTTACGATCAGATCATAGTCGATTTCATAGGTGTCATATATAAACAAAAGTGTCGTATGAAGAATGTGCCGACAAGCTGATAAAAATGGCAGGCGATTTTAAATAATGGAGTGCATGCTGCTCATTCCAGAATAAAACTTTTTTGGAAAACGACTACACCCTAGAAAGTGTCCCAGTAAGCTAAAGACACTTACTAAACTTCTGCCATTCAAGGCTTTTCGAACCCTACCTTGAGAAATTGGGAAGACGTCAAAGGTGTTGACCGAATACTTTCATTTTAAGAAAACACGGAGCATGCAGCCTTTAAACTAGTGAACCGAAATTTAATTTAGTAGCAGTGTAAAATTCAAAGCTCTTAAGTTAGGTAACAGAGGAAAATCGTGAAATGACTAACGGGCCAAGAGATGTAATGTTTGGCGCATCATGGTGATGCTAAATATTCGGAAAATGTTTGTTGGATTAAAATAATACGACAGAAAATGAGAGAAACTTATTACCTATGAATAAGATCTGTTGTGTTTAAACTAACTCAACTAATCTCGCCATCGTAGAAATGTATTAAATTGGAAATCCCGAATAATGTGGACATGAGCTTACCCAGAAACCGCGGGATTATACTGTGAACACTGAGCTTTCAATGTGGACCATACCTCTTACGGGAATTTACATGCTATCGCATGATTAAAACTTATTAATGTATTTTTTTATGGACAGTAATAATTATTAACTGCAACCAAATAAACTACCAACTTTTTTTCAGAAACTGGGGAAATAAGATTTATTGATAAGACTCTCAGCGACCCAGTGAAATAAAGCGGTCAAAGTCTCTAAATTAACATTAAGAGTCAGGGTATATGAGCACACAATGAGTATACAACCACCATCCTAGACTGACATATACATTGGGGTTAATGTATACAATCGGATGTAAATGTTATTACATTTGGCAGAACTGTTCACCTTAATTCAGGTCTTTCAAGGCCCATGACAGAGTAAATATTCGGATTTTTTTATTTAATTTAGACAAATACCTGTATTTTATTTACTATTTTAGAGTAGAGATTTGGCAGTACACCGATCAGATCCTTCGTTGTAGTTGAGAAAGAGGAAAAATGTCTTAAGAAAAGGAGTTGGTTTCCACACATTGTAAATCTAATAAAACCATTATTGAGTATTTCCCATTTCTTAATGCTCATTGGATATATCTTCTGATCTGGCTCTTGCCACCAATGACCGCTAGCCCTAGTAACTATGTTGGTTATAGCCATCTGCCTAAATTATAAATAAATTAAATTTAATAATTGACAATGGAGGCGAAAAAGGGACAGGTGCTGAAACAAAAATGTTCATATTCTTACAATGGAACAAATAGTGTTGTAGTTTAGTGAAATGTGCTTTTCTGGGAGTTTATATGAATGCAAAAGTTAAATTTTAAGGAAATAACGTCTGGTGCAATTTTCTTTGAAACCACTCTAGAACTGAATATTATATTTTCAATGTCTATACCGACGATGGTACTTAGAGCAAAGGCGTCTCGAAGAACCCGAAATAAATCTTAACTTTCATAATCATCTCTTCTCTTTTCTCATCTTAAAAAGAGCCGTTTTTCTATATGACTTTATTGTTCATTTATTATTTAAGCAGATTTAATAATTTAATTTGCACTTCTTGATATAAAACACTTGATAATGTAAGTTTCACAATACCTCAACCAACTCGAAGTCTACCAAACATTTGTAATGAACTACCTTTAATAAAATTGGAAGGAAACGTCAAAATAGATCATCTTCAGACCAGTAAGACAGGTGCACTTAATTATAAAATGCGCCTCCTTTAAGCCCACAATAATAATTCATCTAGACATGTAACTCCATGAAATCAGGACTTTAACAAAGTCACGTAATCAGGCCATATATGAGTGCATTTACAACGTAGTAATGACGTAGCATGCTGCAGAACGGTGTTTTGAAGAAAATCACCTTCATTGCATACTTGGCTGCATTACTCACTCAAACGATCTGATTTGTTGACTTTAATTTACGTCTCATTGGTTCCCACCACTAAAAATCGGAGTAATTGTTTAAAACAAATTTAATATTGAGGTTAATTTCTCACAAATACTTATTGGCACTACTCAAAACTCTAAATTCTACACAATACTTGAAAAGTGAAAGAAGACTTTCAGATTTCAACTGTTAAAACTGAGAAAGAAATTCGTAAGATGGTCATATGAAAAATTCTGAAAATGTCATGAGACGTCTATTTAAAATATTTTGAAGGAATCAAGACGGATCAATCTCACATCAATCATTACTTTAGGACGTGCCCTCAAAAAGGATCGTCCCAAACAAATATTGGCGGGAGTCGAATCTCAAAAGTTCTTATAGGTAACACTCAGCTGTCCTGAATTTGACTAGCCTCTTCACTCTTCTAATCTCTTATGTACAATCTGCACTATGAACAAACTATAAAAATTTCTAAACGCTTCGCTTCTATGGGTCTTTTGTGATTGTCAGACTTGAACCCTATTTCAGACAAAACTATTGTGAGTGGTGCCGATTCTTTGTAATTTCTATAATAATAATATTCGAAAATTGTTTTTTAGTCATAAGAAAAATTTTTACCAAGGTGAAATAGTTCAGTGAGAGCTTTTCTTCGAAAACGGATACCATAATCCTGAAGAAAGACTAATTACAAATGATTCTTAACTACATTCGGGAACACTTGAGGTGTTTCATAAGGAGGTTCACACAGATTCGAGGTCCATTAACACCATATAGAGTTGCAGTAATCAATAGGAAGTTTATTCAGTTAAATTAGTGTTATTAATCAATTCCTAGATTTTCGCGGCTTATTGACAAAATGATTAAACTGAATAGAAGTGGTTAGCTGCTACGTCTCCGCAGATCATATCCTCCTCATTTCTACCAATCTTCATTAAAACGACATGATAGAGCAGACGGTTGTGACAAGATGCTTAATTAGAAAACCCTAGGAAGAGTGAAAGAGGACCGAGAGAAATGAAGTGATCTTTAAGGGCTTGGTATTTATGCTGAAGAAGTAAAGGTATCGCGGTCTCGGGTGTGCTTACGGAGGGTATCCATAATTCAAGGGAAATCAAATAATTGAAAGGATTTTAGGATACACCTGTAAGGATTAAATGACTGGAAATATTTGAACCCAAGATTGATTGAATGCAAAACGGAAGCTAAAAGCTCAATAAGGCCTCAAACTTTTAAATGCATCCTTCATCGTAAACTTTAGAGGATCAAACAATTAAAAGTGAAGTGCTTGCAAAACTCTTAAGCAGAAAGAATTCCAATGTGAAAACTCAACTGAATTTTTCAACTACGGTGTCTACCATAATATTAAATAACGCTGTTAATTCTACTCAGGTAGACAAGGTTGGATACTTAACGTACGCTTTCATTTTAAACTTTCGTAGCATTATTTAATCGATTTACTGTTCAAAGCAAATACTTCCAATTGTTCGTCAATATAGGCACAAGACAAGTTTACTTTAATCAGTGATATTTGACTCCGTGTTCATCACAAGCTCTAAAATCTGGACCAACAAGGAGAGTTGTAAGTGGACGCTTTATCAGAGCTACTTTCGAGTGTCTTCTTCCAAGTTAAGAACTCAACACGTTCGTTAACAGGATGGGAAGCCTGTATTTCTTAAATTCTTATAATGTCATTCATAATTCACCTCATCCCCGCTCTGCTTTTTCCCCATTTAATTAGATATCGTACTTTTCCGAGTACCTTTACGGAAGGACAGTTCTCACTAGAAGACATCGTCGTCACGTCAAAAAAATTACAGGTAGATTGGAGTCTTCGACATAAAGCATCGCCACATTTATCAGTAAGATTATCCGCACTTAGTAGCAAACTATGAGAGATTTCCATTCAGACTTACTATTTATTAAGTACTAGCTACAGCAGCAGAGGTGGAAAACTACTACATTAAATGAAAAGCATCTAAGATGGAATATTTTAGTAGATTTATGGCATCACCATCTGATTGAATAGTTGGCTTCTAGCCAAAGTGGGATAATAACGACTCTCTGCAAAACTTAATTTAAACAATTCGAATCTATTTATCTAATCATATGAATAATGTCGATTTCAATAGAGCATGTATTGATTTTTAGACTTTCGCGCTTCAAATTATTTCTTAAAAGAGGAATTTTTCACCCAAAATTTCCTCTATTTCCATAAAACCCTTGAAAGTGTAACAGATAATTAAAAGCGAAAATACCGTAAAAATTTCCTATTAGCACGAGTTGTGACTTTTCCTTAAGATCTGTAGGGCTCAAGATGTACAGCTCTTAAGAGCAAAGTTTCCTCATAATACAAGGAAGTAAAGAGAGAGTTTACCTTTAATTTTAACACAAGTTTTCACAAAAATAATACCGCTAATAGAATCGAGGTAGGGGAGGGACTGGAAGAGACAAAGAAAAGGGAGACAGTATAAGCAGAGCCTAATCGAAATGAAGGATAGAGAACCACTTTAGGCCCATTTCGTCTAACCGTTGACCTCCTTTGCAAGGCACGATTTGAAGTAAAACACCAGCTCCAAGTACCTCCAAAGAGGCCTCTCGGCAGAGTTTGGCAGCGGCACTCATTGTTCCACCAATTGCCAAGACGTCATCAATTATAACCACCTTAGATCCCGGTTTGAGAGCAGATATCTGCAACTCCAATGTTGCCTAAATTTAAAAATAGGAAAAAAAAGAACAAGTTTGCTTTTAAGCGTTATCTACCGATAATGCTTCGAATGAAAAGCAGACCTGAACAATCTACAGTTAGTTATAACAAAAGTGATAAATTGTGCAATTAAAAGTCAAACTAATGAAACGATTTGAGCTAAAGTTAGATTTTCTTAAACACCCTTCTCCAAGATCAGATTAAGGACATCTGATCGACAACAAAACACTATTACTTAAAAAGTGAACCAACAAAAAGGTAGTAATTAAAAGTTAAAAAGAAGGAAAACTGAAAAAAATTATGAACTCAAATGAAGAAGGAATCCAAGATTTGCTTAACCTCTAAAATAAGTTCCAATAACATTTTCATTTACAGAAAATGAAAAGCGTCGGACAGCGATTTTGGATTCGTTATTTGGTTAGCTTCTATAACTGCAAAACCCATCTAATGGCAGGAATGTATACGTTCATCAATTCGCAAGGGACAAGATATGAATAAATGCAGGATGTTTGAAAATTGACTTCTTATAACTATATTCAGACGGGCCAAATTATGGGCGGACTTTGCAGTTAAGAGAATAATTGTAAGAGTGCAACAACGGTATGGACCATTATAGAAATACACGTTCAGATCGATGCAAAATCGACAAAATCTGTCATGCAAAGCAAAAGATCACAGATCTCATAATAGTCCTGATTACGTTAAGAAAGGGACGGTTACGCATATTTCGAATCTCAAATAAATAGCGTTAGATCATATCCCAATAACTTAAGTAAATTAAATAAAAATCAGACAACTTCAAATGAAAATGGTGATGCATATTTAAAAGTTTATGATGTGGTTTAACCGACAAAACGTTGAAATACTTAGGACGGAAACACCTCATAATAAATTTTTGCAACAAAAAGGGGAGAAGATTTTCAATAATGAAGTGAAGAGACAAATAGTGATATACGAAATTAATATTAAACGCTTTTGCACATGATTTCCGCCGCTTTATAAAATACAGAGAAATTTGTAATGAATGCACAATAGAGTTTGTGAAAAAGTGCACTCCTTTATTTGATAATCAAACCAAGATGCCGAAAGTCAATGAAAAAATTTTAATTTGAGATAAATTAAGAGTAAATCTTGAAGAACGAAACTCGAAAAATTCTGCAGATCAAGTACATGACAGTATATGTTATAAAACTGCTTTTTTCATTATTTATTAATTGCTGAAAATAATGTACTTTGTATTATAATCAAGAGTAAAAGTGCACTGATAACACTGTCAACTATTACCAAAAACAATACAAAACATCTAACATCAATAACCCGTGACTTGTTTGTTCCAACTACAAACACGCAAAAGAACAGTTACATTTAAGTGAATGCCAATAAACAAATCGAAGACGAAATAATTCAACAGAAAATGGAAAACCGATACCTACAGTAATGTATAAATTCAAAAAATATGAATGAAAGTAACTACACGACATTTTTGTACGGACTTTATCTGTAACAGCAGCGACCGTGATAAGTGGCCTTTATTGATAATGATAAGATACACTAGAATAAATATTAACAAAAAAGTACATGTTTCTGAAAGTATATTTTTGACCATAACCAAGCACAAAATGAACACAAGAACCGATATGAAAGGTCCCTTATGTTTTGCGCTATAATACATGCAATCGCCTACCCAAATTGTCCGAAATCGGCTACGTTCTTCCATTTAAGAATATTTAAAAAATTTACAGAGACATAAAATCCATTTCACTAATCCAGGTAAACATGACGACATGAGTTCAAAGCATACAGATACCCAATCAGTGGATCCATTAGTAGGTTGGACCAAGGCTATATCTTAGGCGGTATCAACATATGAGAGCAAAATCCGACTAAGTTATGCCCATCCGACCTCTCAAGATCACAATAGACTTTTTTGGAAGTTTAAATTAGAGAACGCAGAGAGGGCCAGAGCTAGTAGTGGGATTAGTTAATCGAAATTGTGATTAATTCGCTGAGTAAAGCTCAAAATGGGAAAATTGATAAATCGCTTAAAGGTAGGAGAAAAAAAATCATGGGGAAAGAGGGTAAAATTTAATTGGTTTAAGTTAGAAGGCCTGATAAAACCAACAAGCGAATTAAAATAACAATTAGACACTGGTAGGGAGTAAGGTCACTGGAAAGAAACGGGATATGGGACCTTGTTTATGCTTTATATTTACGATGGCAAGGGCGATCTTTAATTATTATTGAAAATGAGCAAAAATATTAAAACCCGTGATCTGTTTATCATACAATGAAATGTAAGAGTTATTTTTTCAGTAAGTATTTATTCTATAAGGTTAAAATTATGAGTAAACTCCAGAAATCGTCTTCTAACTTAACTTTAAATTTCACTCGATCTCATTTCCTTAACCAACATTGGACTGTTTCAGACGCTTCGTACCAAGAATACCCGTAATTTTTGCCCTGATATGCGTAATTAAAAAAAAACATTCACATTGTTCTGAAACAATGTAAGAGAAACGATTGGCAAGGAATGCAAGATTATAGTATTTTCCGTTATAACACTACCAGAAAAATTTAATCAAATTCCCTGTAGTAGTGTGCTATAATTTAATTAAGTTCACTTCTGCAATTTGTCGCTATGTCCCAGAAAAACACAAAGAGATCATCAAAATTTCATCACTATCAAAAATTACAAGAAATACAAGTTTACCTACTAGAAATAGGATAACATGCACTCATGTACCATACACAATTAAAGTTATAATAATTAACATCATTAAATATTAAGAAAGTGTGACCTGTAGGGAGGGCAACGCCAGATTAGCTTAAATTTCCTCGACCTGGACCAAAATGCTTCCCTCGTTCAGCCACCTATCTTAATGGAGTGAGAATGATACTAATACCGAACCCAAATATCTCCTTCAGTGTGGCATAGTAAAAATTGCTAGTTCCACATGCACAAAATCTAGTTTCACCCCTAGAAACCAAAACTACCCAAATTATGAACCTTTACCGAATCTTTTGAGGCTAATATTAACGACCAAACGTTTTTTGTCACTCATCTTCGGTAGAGGATTTGAATCATGGAGTCTGGTGGAGAGAACCTCCCCCTCTGCCAACCCTTTCAATAGCCAGATTTAATCAGTGCTTCATTGGGTTGGCATCAAACCCGTGACCTCTAACTTAGTAAATGAATACGTTAACCACTACACTTATGTCCCTAATATGCCTTCTTGCAACGAGGTTTGTGATAAATATAAATAAAATTTGGATGAGTAATAACCAACCAGAAAATGCTCCCTCTAGATGTAGTAATTCTTAGATCTATCATTAAAAAAGTACAAAGAGCTAAATCCGCAATTCTTATTTGTAAAGTTGCTTTTGTAAATATCGTTTACTAACGGAAAATTACAACTACAATAAATTGGTTAATTATAATTGACAGTGGATGCATAACCCGTGACCTACTTGTTCTAACAACAAAATGTGTAAAAGAACATTCTCAGGTGCTAAAACTACACTATAATCGTATTTGCAAACCCGAATACTAATTAAAAATGCAAGAGAACATTTAACCAGCCTAGAATTCCTAACTAGTAGATAGACAACGGTTTAATACCCCAGAACTAACCTCACTTTTAACGTTAGAAATTGTGATAATTTTAGTGAATGCTGACAGATAGAAGATAAAAAAGGTAATCCTAATTTCTAAGCTTACAAACTTCAAGCAATACCAAGTATATTTAGGAATCGCGTGAAACTATCATTATGTTT
Organism: Hymenolepis diminuta; assembly: GCA_900708905.1. Taxonomy (NCBI): domain Eukaryota; kingdom Metazoa; phylum Platyhelminthes; class Cestoda; order Cyclophyllidea; family Hymenolepididae; genus Hymenolepis; species Hymenolepis diminuta. The sequence continues at coordinate 2,404,933 of CAADRB010000018.1, forward strand.
CATCTAATTGACTATTGGTACTAAAATAAAGACAATAGAAGAAAGAAAATATTATTGATCACTCCTGGTTTAATTTGTCTCGTAATACCAGAACTGACTTTTCTTGAGATATTACGATAGAAATACTAATATCTAAGAAACAAATTTCTGTGTGACTTTCACGTGCATTCAAAGCTCATATGTCGATATCTTGAGAAAAACCTTAGGAGGACAGAAAATGCTCGTACATGACATATTATCTTTAAAAACCTCTCTTCGAAAATATCCTTCAAAAAATAGTCCATAATGCTTAGGTTTGGGAGAAACTGAAGCATGATTATATATTATTTCTACAAAGAACTTGGGCTGCTTTGAAAACTACACTTCACAAAAAAAAACGAAATTTCCATGCTGTTTTACAAGCCGTACTTCAAATCTCTCAAGAAATGTTTTAAGTATGAGATTTGGGCAAGTCAATAAACTCATTCAATGAACATAAAAACGTAAAGAAGCCAGTTAAAAGGTGGAAATATTTCAAAACCGAACAGACAAGACAGTAAAAGCAAAGTTTGCCCCCTCTGCATAAAAGACAGAACCTGTGAATATTAGAAGGCAGCCCCGTTTTGCATATATACTTTCTGTGGATGCCTGATATGCCTACACAGAGGAATTAACAATGTAATAATTCCATTGCCATTGCAGAAGACAACGAGGGGCACAAATGCCTGAAGAAACCTGATTGGTAGAAACTGACAGCTGAATCTTGATTAGAGGATCATGATCAATTCAGGAACAAAGCGGTCACGTTGCCAATTGCTACCAAGGTTAATTGGTTCTTTTTCTGAAGCCTTAAATTTAGACTTGAAATCAAGGGGAAAAGGATGGACATAAAGTTACTTAAATAAACATTTTTCTTGAAATAAGCAATTACTCGATTTGACACAACACAACAGTTTTATAATAAAAAAACATTAGCAGATGAAAATGATAGAAAAAGAAGGCTAAAATCAAAGTATTTGGATAAAGAAATTTTGGTTAAATAAAAATGTGTATCTACTAATCCTCCAACTGAAAGATGATTATACAACCATATTAATAGCGACAATAGTTAACGAGCGATAATGACAATTCTATTGGATTAATGAACGTATCAGCAAGATCTTACCAGATATAAAAACTATTAGAATACAAAAAAACAAGCATCAAATTACCTCATTTACGTAAGACTTATAAAACCACTGTTATAATTGTAATGATTCTGAAAATAAAGTCGAACCGGTCAAATAACATCAAATGAATAAAAACTAGGTTTCAGAGAGACATAGCAGAGCACGTAAAAAATTTCAATTGCCTTACTGAGCCATATTCAAGATCGTATGAATATTTCACACATTCGCCGGGCAATTTTCCGGCTTTTCGAATAGGAATGAAGGGGACCTTAAAATGCGTTGAGAGAAGAATTCCAAAAATGAAGCCCCGAGACTCTAAGCCAACAATAGCATCGATTTCCTACAAGGGAATTAATTAAAATTGCAAGTCATACCTGGCCCTCATCTAGAAAGCGCTTTTGAATTTCCTCTGCCATCAGCGCGATGCAGTCATTAATGGTGGTCTGGTCTTGAAAAATAGGGAAAATGTCTCTAAAAAATAAGAATTATAATAAAGACTGACAGAAAATTTATTCCAGTCTTTGGAAAATCAGGATAAGTTTTTATGGCTTTCTTAATTCGCTCGGCTCTTGGGTCCTGAAAAAATAAGGCCCATTATATTAATATTCAATAAAATAAACGAAATTAGGAAATCTCCCAGCTTACTGTCATCCGTGCACGCTTCTAAATCGATGCAAAACTTTGACCCCTAGGTTGCGAAGCAAACCTCAAATAGGCTAAGCTAGCAACCACGCTGACCAATAGAGGACTGCCCTTCCATTAGAAGCACCCAATCACCCGCTACCAACACATAGATGAACCAATGGCAACGGAGCACACCAACAAATGAATTTATATGGGACCAACCTCCGATTTCGCGCCACCCTGTGAGGTGTACTGATGTGTGAGCGACGTTGTCATCTCTGTGTCCTCATTACCCGTTTGTTCTCCTCTCAATAACTGCCTTTACTTCCAATCAACTTTTCATGTAACTTGTCTGTAATTGATCCTCCTACCCTCGATCCGTTTTACAGCAGTGACGACCTACGGATCCCAAGGTTGATTTAAGGTTTAATCATTTGTAACAGTAAATGCATATTAACTGCGAGAGATGAATGAAATATTCAAGCAAGAACTAATGGCAAAATATCAAATTAAGGATATATTTGGAATATTGAATTAAATTCTTTTAATATTTTTAAGTTGACGCAAATCTGAATGTAGTATGCATTAGCTAGTGCACGAGCAAGATCTTTCGTTATTGAATTTAGCCGTTTTCTTTATAGTTTATTCTTTTTATACGAAAATTTTTCAGTTTTGTAAATCGTCTATGATACGTTGGGATGGGTCAATACTGATTCAAGTTTTATTTGATTGATTTTTTGTGAAATGAAATTTGGGTATCTACAAAAGTCTGCCATCTCACTCATAATTAGTATATCTGCCTTTTTTGCCAAGCAATAAACATTAAATGAATTTAAAAATAAGTCGAAGTCTACCTTAATATAGAAAATAAATTCTTTAATATCGTGTTATGAACATTCAAGCTTATTGGGAGAATTTAATTAAAATTAAATCTTATTTGAGTGATATACTGATAGACTCTGTAGGGTGTTAAAAGATGGAAGACAGACAAATATATTTACTTGATAGCATTAAAATGAGTCACTAGGAGAGACTAGTTAGGTGACGTAATTGAATTTGAGCTCTCTGAGGCACTCAGTAAGATTACAGAATCACGGTTTAGCAATACCGAGGTCATGTGGACATGAGGTAGGGGGTACCTCAGAGGAATAGAAAGAATAGAGTGTATCGTAACATCATTGAAGAATAGAACGGAATGTTGCTAGATCAGTATGGAGTTTGCCTGGAAGCCATACCTATTTGTTGCTAAACGAATAAGGGTGAATGTATCGTCATAGGTGTGTTCGTGTGATAATTAGCACCTGTGTAGATATCTGCACCAAGACTTTTGTGGATACTACTATCGAGATCGTCCTGTATTAATTTTATATAAATTAGAACATTGGCAGACGCTTAACACTAGAAAACAAAAAATGTTGAAGGAGAAAATAAGGGGATAGGAGGAATTAAGAAATTCCTTTAGAATTAAAATATAACCAAGAATGTGCTCATTATTTTCACTTAACTAAGGCTATAGCTAGAGATAATACGAATTTACTGAAAAGTAAAGATTAAATACTTTGCTGACGTGGCCTCTTAAAAAATAAAGGTCTAGATTTATTTTATTTATTAAAAAATTTTTATACAATAGACAAGCAATTCTGTTGTAAACATAGCGTACAGTCGGCACTATTTGACATGTCTGGCGCCAAACGTTGAAGTATCTGTATATAAACTAAATTTTTATATATAAGTAAACCGAGTTGACTTTCCAAGGCACATGAATGATTTGAAATTTATTTAAATATGGCGCCGGTTTACATCACTCTGGAGCACAAAATAGGAACCTTTAAGTACATGCGAAATGCAAAATAACTTATAAATGAGATTCTCTTGGCTACAAATTTTTAAAATTTGCAAATTTTTGTGGAAATTGCCGTGATGAAATAACGGGGATCCTCAATCGAATATCAAGACTTGGGGTGAGATTTCTAATCTAAAATATAGGTATTACCTTGGCGTTCATTAATATCAGGTATGTCACCGTTAAAGTGACCAAAGGTAAAGTTTTAAAAGAAATCTTTTGCTGGGTATGATTTTGTGAATATGTCTTATGAGATAACTCGTTTTAAGAATTGCACTATATGATGAAATTTAATATTGAATAAAATGTTTTAATGAATTATTTCGATAAATTTATAACTATTAAGACCATAAATGAACATGATTCGATGTTTTATAATTCTGTTATTATTCACTCGTTAGTTAAATTAAAGCATATAAAGGCATTTCCAAATAAGTATGATGTTAAACTTCATTTGAAATAGCTTTTAATTAAAAAGATTAGATGTCTAGATTATAACTTTCTTCCTTTTCCAATGATTATGAAACTCACATCCGTAAATAAGTTAATTTTTACCAAACAAGAAGATTCCCAGATACTGGTTTGTAATAAAAAAAGGATGGGCAAATTGCATTATACATTTAATGTTTGTGAAATATTCAACTCCAAAATTAATTTTAATTGGACGTTTTGGTAATTAACACGTACAAGAAAGTCCAAGCAAGGAGTATCGTAAATCAGTCCATAAATACGGCTAGAATAAATAAACCAACAAATAATTAACGAGTAATAATAATGTGGAGAGTTACGTGACAGCTAAAATTAGCAAACGGTGCTTTAATGAGAAAATTGATAACGATTTATTTAATAACTGTTACTGTTCAAAATTTTATTTATACAGTATAGATTATTATCAGGCTAGTTTAACATATTACAAAATCTATTAATTATATTAAAATTAAAAATTTCTATTTATTTTTATATACATGATTCTCTTTTTGTTTATATATACAAAATGACCTACGACGGTGCATCACCAGCTTGATTAATTAACAACAATGATGCATTCATTTCTTATTTTTCCAGTCAGTAGTTCGTTATATGCATCTGGGCGTTTATAATGTCTACCTCCGGTGACAAATCTTTTCCATATTCGGAGTCAGATCCAACTTACTCAGGGGCATCAAATGAACTACTGTTGGAATTTCTCGACAGTGTAATGTACAAACGCTTTGATGCATCACTTCTACTTTGTCAAAAAATCATCGAAGCTGAACCGGATAACTATGAAGCTCGTGCATTCCTTCCAATGCTTGAAGAAGCAAACATTCTTAAATCAACAGGATATTTTACCCCTCTTGATGTCGAAACGTCCAGTGAATCCAGTGAGAGCAGTATTGAAGAAAGTGAACGTAGGAGGGAACGAAGAGAATCATCCTCCTCTTCTGATGAATGGGATTACAGTACAACAACTTCAGACTCGGACAGTTCAGACGATGATGGGTAGATATAAACTCGTTCCATGTACGTACATTAAAGAAAAAATATATTTAAAACATAACTGCTTGTTTTGTAATTTTCAAATGGGTTAGGTAACAGTTTGTTCATCTTATAGTTTTCTGTATCATTTCAACTAATTTTAAATCAAAAGATAAATCAATTATTTATTTTGAATGTGTTAATAAGTAAACTTAATTATCATTCTTTTATGAATTTATATATGCTGGAAAGTTGTGTAATAAACAGGTCACATCAACAGAAATTATGGAAGTTGATGAAGTGGCCGCATATATATTATTATTAGGAGATATTTCAACGGAAATTCCAAATGAGAGAGTATCTCAATCAAAAACTGATAGATTTGCCTTGGATTTTGATTAATTAAGGCTTCCAATTGTATAAAATGCGAAGTGTACAATTAAATGAAAGCATTATGCCTAATCAAAGGAATTTCGCAAGATTAAAATGATTTTTTATTGTACATTTAGTCTAATTGAAAAGGAGGTGGCAAATGAAGTAATTTTAAGTACGTAAGCAACAAAAGACTTACTTGGTGATGACATCGTGTTCGAGTATTTTGCTGACCACCAGATACCAAGAGAAGATTCTGAATCTCTCGAATATGTTGCATATCCGAAAATCGAAAGCACCTTTTCCAGTTTACTAAGGGCTTCTCGTCGCAATCACGACTCATTTTTACATTAACGATCTGAAAAGTGTTCTTTTATACTAAATTATTGGGGAGTCTCTAGTAATCGGAGGAAGCTTAATTTTGTCAGCACTGTACAGAAATGCTTCTTACTAAAAATATTTGAAGATCTCAGAGATGAGAGCATTGGTGGGATGACTTAATGCTTTTAGACCAAAATCATTGTCCATTTTGATCAGTAATATAGGCTATTCATTTGAAACTTCAATTAATTTAGTACTAAAGTGGTTCAGGAAATAAGATATGACTTTCAATGTACCTGCAAATATAAATTGTAAACAGTGCCGCGAAGCCGCCTTTCAGCTTGGTCCTATTTATTTCACTAAAATAAACCGAGGATTTCAGGTTTATAACTCATAATGTAATTAATTTCTGGACAGATACAACGCAGGCTGTGATATTCCACCGATATTCTTAGGTTATTTTCAGTTCTTCTTGTTATTAGCCTTAGTTTACACCAAATCCTGTTCACACGAAAGTAATTGGCTATTGGCTATGCAGAAATAACAATTGTGGGCTACTATTATTAGAAATATACGGTTGGCAGCGTTATATGTTAATAGGCTTTAAGTGCGGCTAGACGATTATAAACGATGCTATTATTTTTTAAATCCCGCTGCAATTTACTACACATCTGCATCATCAAGTTAAATGTAAAAAATAATATTAGCAGGAAAAATTTTAAATTGACTAATTAAAAGGGAAATACAGAGAAAAATAATTTTACTTTCTCATGTTTGAAGGTATCCATTTTTTTTGCATTAAAATAAGAATTTAGTTGTAGAACTCCTGGAATAAGTTATGACTATTGCATTTCACAAAGCATCTACAATTACTATAGCGTAATATACATTTGGGGCATATGAATAGCACTTCCTACTGAAAACTGGGATTTCCACAGTTCAAAACTGTTTATAGTAAAGATTAGAATGAGTAAACACACATCAACGAATCACTAAATAACTAGACTTAATATATCTAAAGTAAGATTTGGGAATAACTGATGGGATAAATAAAAAATTGCGTTTTGGAGTTATATTACAACTAAACTGTGAACCTGACTGAAGTCAGCTAACTGATAAAGTGCGTTTAATCATCGATATGCTGTATCACTACAACAATGATGAAAGTTAATTTTTTTGATCTTATTAATTTCAAGCCACTTCTCTTTCAGAATCAAACTTGACTCCGTTGCTTAATCCCCATTTTGATTTACTTTTTGCTCTATGCCCTGAAAAAATGTTAGAATTTCATGACAATCGGTGCAGTAGCTGAGCATAAACCAGCTTGCTCCAGTCTTGCATAAGGACCTCATCAGTTTCGAAAATTTTTCAAATAGGCCTTACAAAATGAAGAAAACAGTTGAAAAAGGCTAAAACCAAAATAATAACTAGGTTATCATTAATTGAAATACAAAACTGATGACTTAGTGAAATAATCGGCAGTAAAGTCACTTGCATATTCACAAGCGATGTGTTTTTTGTAACCGGGGCAGAATTTACTATGCATTTTAGATATGGAAATGAATTATGGTGGGACCGAATTTAAAAGAACGTATACATTCATTTATTCAGAGACCCATTTCCTACGCATTTAAATAATGTTCTAACAGGGAAAACAAGGCAAAATTTAGTTATATATCGACTTGAAACGTGTAAATTTGCCAAAGTCTTTTATGTTCTTTCATCAGTGCCAAATTGAGCAAATTGTACAAGAAAAACAATGGGCAACAACAAAGGATGTTCATTAGAGTAAGTACTGCTAGGCTGAAAAATTTTATCTGGTTCTGAAGTTGTAGATCTCAACTTATACCATCTAAGCGATCTGCAGAAATGAAAAAGGAAGCAGTGTAACCCTCCGTTCTTTAAACCTTCACAATTTCATCTGTTAGCTTTCTTCTGCCATCAAATTAACTGAGACTGATTTGTGATATATGTGATTATGAAATTTCAGAAGAATTCAAATCTCTATTCATGGAATCAGTACTATTCATCCGCTAATGTCTTGAAACCTGGCCTCTAATGGGGAAAAATTTTTCAAGCATCCTGAAGACGGCAAGAACAAAGAGGTGTAAATTGCAATTCAGCTCCAGAGATGACTTTACTTTTCAAGTAAGGAATTTTTATATTTAACTTTCTGCTCTATCTAGTAACTACAATAAAATGAAGCTTTACGTTTGTATGTATAGATTGTGTTTATAATGCTAACATTAACTTATGAATTTGTCAGCCAAATAAATTTAATAGATATAGTATAACAGCGAAGCTGCCACAATAGACTTATGTATGTAAACAGAATCTGACCAACTCAGTCTGAATTCTAGTCTGATTCCTTTCTTTGAGAAAAGTATATATATTCCAAAAAGATGCTTAACAAATGCCTAAGTTCAATTCAGTAGTTTGTTTGAAGTCATTTGAAATTTGAATAATGGAATTTTGTCTGCTTTTTGCATTTCAAAGCAGAATTAAACTAAATTCATCGAAGTTATAAATTCTTGGTTTTGACATACATCAACTACTTTATTGATGATTATATAAATTCATAGAATATATGTTTAATTTGTGCTTTTTTTCATAAAAATCTAAGAAATTTAGTCTTAATGTCTTATATTTATCAGGTTTCTCTATTATCAACGAAGATAAAAAGTAGATTGCACTGATCATTAAGTGTGGAGGGGATTTCAACGTTCCTTTTTTCGAATTATTTCAGTCAAAATATCATTTTAAAGTGGACTGATAAAAACCAAATTTGTTAAAGATACTGTTTTAACCTATAACTTAATTGTGGTATTGTGAATTCAAGACTCTTTAGCCGAGCTTTACGATTAAGTTTAACTAAAGTTCATTAGAAGAATAAATTTTCTGGTTATACAGGAGACCTGTGCTTAGTGTTCCCTAAACAAAAAAAATTTCTCCCACAGAAAAGAAGTAATTAGAAAATTGTGGTAATAAACGGTGATTACAATAATTTAAAAATGCAATTTACAAATAATAATTATAGGGAGTATTGTTATTGATTAAAGTGCAAATTCACCATCAAGATATGATATAATATTAAATTAAAATTGGGTCAAATTTTAATATGCAACCAAACAGCTGAAGCTTATTTAAGCTTTTAGTTGGCAATGTTCTCATTCATCAGAATAACAGTCTGAATGAAAAATTGATTAATGGAGAATCCTTGACTAATAAAGTAATTATGAAGATTTGAAAATAAGGACTTAACAAAGATAAGAAACATGCTAAGATATTAGATAAAGAAAGATTTTCAAGGTAGGTAAGCGAATCAAGAAGAATAATATTTTCATATCTTACTAGTTAAATGTATTTCTTCTTCATATCATATTTCTGTTACAATTAAATCAGGACAATCACTAGAAGAGATAATGCTCTATCCTACTTTAAATAATGTCGCATTTCCAGCGTATTATTGGTGATCTAAACTTGTAGATACATTAACTAATGTTTGTGAGGGATAATGACAAAATCACCCCTCTTCCCTAATTAGATATAACAAATGGGCTCAAAAATTAAATGTTTACATGTGTTTTAAATTAAATTTTAATATTTTTTTGGTTAGCTCCATTTGAATTAAGACTTTTTCTGCATATCTTAGTTTGTCGTCCATTAGAGTATATCAAAAGACTGATTAAGTTTTAAAGATCTCATACTTACCTATATCCATGCAAAAATTGCCCCTCTTTTGATATTAATTCAGACATTGCAAAATCAAAAATCAAAATTTAATTCTATTTGACAAATAAAATATCGAAATGAAATTTAAACTGGAACTGGTATAAATATGACGATATCAAAGGAACAAAAGAATATCTGATTGGTCAAAATAAACTTTCATTCAATAATTTCCATGAGCAATGCTTAACCGAGCATTTAAATAAAGCTAATTAGAAATAAAGTAACTATTAGAAGCATTTGAAAGCTGTCAAATTGTACAAACAATAGACGCTTTTCTTTAATACGGAAAATTTCCCGAAATAGTTCACTCTATTTAGTTTCCAAAATGTTGCAATTTTCTCATTTATAGGCTCGAAGTTATTGTTCAATTCCCATAAAACTTAGACAAATAATGAAAGTAAAAACATACTAAAATGAAAATAATTTGTTCACTCTGTAACTTTCTCAGTCTGAATTCTAAAAGAATAGGATTTTATAATGGTTAACTGATATAATAATAGACAAATAAAGATAATATAATTCTGAGGGGGTCATTTGATAAAAACGGCTATTATGAATACTTAATAAAAAAATTTTATGATTTTTCTTTTGTAATAATATTCCATACATCATTTAAAAGAAATACTATCAAAATGTTAAATTAAGATAAAGTCTATAAATACCAACTTATATATCTGAGCCTTTCCTGGAATAACAAACAATCTCTAAAATCACTTAGATTAAAACTTTCTTGATGAGCGCATTGATTTATTCAGTTAATTAATTAAGAAGAATTTAAGAGAGGCAGCAGGTTTTCTGTAGTCAATTATATATAATGATCGTATAAAAATTATTACAAAAAGGGAAAAGTAGATTGCAACGCTTCCACGTTCGATTTATTTATCGGGTAGATTGCGAAATAATGCTAAACGGTTGGCCGAATTCCACCGTCTCATCATCGGCTATGCCCATAACAAGTTATCTCTTCTACAAGAATGTAATCCAACCACCTAAGTTAAATCAAAGTTGGAATCTACGATCAGTTTAGGTAAATCTAGTTAAAAAAGGGTGTTAGAAGGTGGTAAGCTTATCATTTATTTGCAATTCACATTATGGCCTCATTAGTCTATTCACTTGGACGATACCGACGCGAGAAAAAGTGAGTGAAAAAGAAGAGTGTCGAATTGACATTTAAGATAGTATTACTGCAAATACAAAAATGGCGGCAACGAAAGTAAATAGGTTTAAAGTAAGTTTGATTAATTATTTGGGATGTTCATATTTAACAATTTTCGAAGTTACTTCCTAGCTAATGCACCATATTTAGTTGAATTAAAAAATTTTAATGTTAAAAATATTAGAAAATGCTACAGAAAAGCATAAATAAGGTCAAATTTAGACGATCATTACGTAATAATAACTCTTCTTTAAGTATGAGACATAGTGATCACTTATGGGAACTTGTTTACTGCAAAGGATTTTTAAAATTAAACTCTCTTGCTATTAGTGTAAACTTAGGAAACCTCTTAAATTAATGCCAAAGTTTGACAGACAATGTTAAAATGAACGAGATCAGACTCAACATATACATAGTCTACAGTCTTATCAGTCTGAATTGTAGAATAATTACTTGTATTTGATTCTTACCTGTTTTCGTAAATCAAAAGTAGATCTCGTCTTATAAATGTATAAATTTACGGAAAAAATGCTTAAAGAAAATTAAAATATCTACTTAAATCTACTCTATTGCATAAGTAACATTCTAAAAATTGAAAGAAATATGCAAATTTCCTTTCAGATATGATTTATCTACTTCGTTATATTTGAAATTTGATGCGCTATTTTAATCTCATTCTCGTAGACATCTTAATTAATAAAAACAAATTCATATGAGTAATCGATATAGGTGAACTCGAAAGAACTGCCCCAACAATCACTGGAATAGTTGTTTTATAATGACTAAAATTCGAATATTTTTAAAAAAGGACAGAATGCAACACCATGAAGAAAAAGTAAAATAATTGATTGATAAATTGCAACAATTTCTAATCAAAATTCAATCAGTTTTAAGGAAAACTTCAAGCCCAAACCTTGCCCATAATTCTCGAATTCAACCTCCAATATTAAACTAATTATTTTTGGTAATGCCCATAAAACATCTTAAATGTTTGAGATATTAATTTATATCAGTTCCAGTTTTTCATTCTCATTAAAAGATAAGAACGACTAATTTAGATATTAAAAAAACGAATACCAAATTGAAATAAGGTGGTTCCGATGAGGCATTTAGGCTAGCATTTTTAAATAAACATGCAGAATAACGAATAGGAGAAAAGTTAATTCATTTAAACATATTGTGCCAAAATTCCAATTTTAAAACGGAACATAGTATTTATTGAGAGAAGGAGAAATATTATGAGACCTGAATTTCTACATAGCCATCGGATTATCATGAGTAATAATAACTAGTATGAACTTGTTTAGCGACTCTTTTGTGGCACAGGTCATCGACATGCTTAATGTGCTCAAGGGTTTAATCTCTTTCAAATGCGACTTTTATCTTCAGTTTAAGATAGTCGTATTTAGATTAAATCCCTTTAAAATAAATTAAGGGTTAATTTTAAAACTCGGGCCCTAATTCTTCGGAATCTTATCAAATTCTCCGTTGCGTAATTAATAATAATTATATTTTAAACTCTGAAAAATTCTGAATAACGCACTTTTATACAATGATAAGAGAGGTTATAATAAGGCATGTTATTAACTGCGTCATTCGTTTAAACAAAAATATGTATAACACAAGTGAATTTATATCATTTACTTTGATATAGATTTTGGATTGAGAGATTTATATGAGAGTTGGAGAATTTGCACCAATAAATCATGAATTTAGGTATTAAGCTTGAATAAAGATACGCCTTTATATTTATTTCTACTTTATGACGCTATTTGCATAAATCTCTTGAATAAAAATAAATATTTTTTATCTAAAAGAAATTAACGTAACAATTTTACATGTTTTATTCATTTTATTATTAGCCATTTACGAATTATATATAATTTTTTAAATCATTAGTCGCCGCTTGGCATTATTTCATGACCAATGACCTCTAGGAATCTATATTGTCATGCTAACGGGTTTTAAGATTTGTGGGTTGATCTTGAAGGGTGATAAAGCTACACTAGAAGCTGTACTGACAGAACAGACTTCTTCTCCAAATCACTAAGAATTGAACCTATTCAGATACCATCGGTCATTTTCATTCGAATATACTAAATGTGTTCTTTTGAAATACGTAAATTGCAACTTCACGAATCTAAATCTTTAAGTGAATATATTAACAATGCAGATTTAATCACCAACCTAAGCTCTATCAACTCTGGAAATTTCAAAGGTTAAAAGGTACATTTTGAACAGATATTACCAGAGTCTTAGACGATTTTCACAATTTGAGATCTTAATCTCACAAGTTTCCTCATTTTGATCTTCATTAAACGTCAAAGCCATGCCTCACCACGTTCTGGACGTACCCTTAATAAAAAATTTTACTCATAAGGAGTCCTTTTATTTAGTAGCAATATCAGTAATACGAATCAGTCAGCAGGATGTATAGTTTTCAAATTCTAGCGCATTGATAAAAACTATCATTGGGAACTAAACATTATGTTTACTTCATCTTGGCACTCTTTCCCAGATTTTTCTGTATTTTGCAGTTCTGAAGGTCAAATTTATCGGATTTTTTCAGTTATTCCAGCAGTCTAATATTTTGAATATTTTTTTAAAAACTCAAATCGGACGAAGCTTTTAAAACTTTATTTGCCTACATTTTTATACATTAAACTTTATTACATATGCTTAATCCACATGCTTATTTTAACATTTTCCAGGGAGTGAATTAAAAATAACAGGCAATATGTCAAACTTATCATAAATTACCTCGACGTTTATGTAAATTTACGCAAATAAAACTCCGCTAGGAAGGTAAACGAGTGTTTTACCAACATTTTTCGGCTATTTATTTAAAATTAACGTGCCCTCATAATTAGTTAATCGATATTTGTTAAGGTGATAATATTTAAAATGGATAATTTTCTAACATAACAGAAAATTCACTTTATTCGATCCTGTCAAGTTCATAAGAAATGTTTTCCTACAAAATTTGACCTTTATATAATTGATTTGTTCCCTACATTCTAAACTGGTCTTTTATTAGGTGCCATTTTGCATGTAATTTTATATATGGTGCAAATAGAGTAGGTGATCGGAAAACGTCAAACAGCAAAATACTCGAATCCTTCAATTTGAATATTTGGTAGAATTATTTGCAGTTTTTGGAATAAACATATGATTATTACTTTTTAAGAAAAAAAAGAATCCAACATTTAGAATTAAATCACTTTGTCAGAAAAATTAATCGCGTTTACTTAAAGACGCTTAAATAAGTTCAGTGAGTTTTATTAAATTTTCGAGAAATAAAATTTATAAAGTCATTAATCTGGCTAATATAGGGAAATATTATTTGATAATTACAAAGATTTATTTCAAAGGAGAATAAAAAAATATTAGGGAAATGATTAAGCGGAAGAAAATTAATAAGGTATGGCGAATGACAAACTCTTTTAGTCAGATAAATATTTGTCTACTCTTTAAAGTATCGATGAAATAATATCGCTGAAAGTTAAAGCTGTGCTCAATCTTAAAATATTTACAGAAGAATTTCCTTTACGAAGAATTTCATTCCATGATTAATCTGGAGAGACAATTTTAAATTACAAATTAAAAATTCAAAAACAAAATTTTGACGAGTTCACTCTAATTGTAACAATAGTTTTGCTATTAAAAACTAGCTCGTTAAAAGTAAATATGCCGAATTCTTAAAGCGTTCTTTAATCTTACTTATGCGCTACTTATTACTTTATTTACGTTTAAGGAGGAATGAATCTTATTATAGAGACAACAGAGGTGGTACAGCACTACCGATTTTTACCTAAAGCAACTTTTAGCAAAAAATTCAAAATATTACTATATTGTCTTAAATAAGGTTTAGATGCCACTGGCTGATCTTATAAATTTCAAATTTAATTTCGTTTCAAATTGATCAGAACTGGTGTTTGTAATATTTAACTACACAAAGCCAAAATAGTTCTCGATGGTCTATAAATTCGTTTTTTCTCATTAAAATACTATAAAATAAATTTCAAAATGATGGGTAACCCAGTTTTTAAAAGCTTGTAGGAGATCGGCTGGACTATGTTGGCTTAGTTAAATCTCCCGGCAAAGTTGAAAGTCATGCATATGTCTATGCACATTTGATTTCACATATCGCTTCTGGAGAGTGGTTTTAATTTCATGCTCTTTTGAATCAGGAAAGTGCGTTTCCATATATAGCCTCTTTATGTAGCGATTTTTTCCTCAAAATGGCTAAGACTACTTTGCCGTCTAGTTACACATGATACAGTAGTCAAAATTTTCAGGTGGTAAAACACAGTGGAATTTCCTGTAACTGAATAGAGAAGGCAAAATTTGAGTAGAATTAAATACATTAACAACAGATATTCTTTGACAAAAATTAAACATTTAGGCAAGCAGGTTTGCATTCAAAACAAGGCCTCACAAACATTGATATTGTAACATATTGGGAACTAAGTAAAATGTCCTGAATAACCCTAGGAACAAGCACTTTATTTGGACCACGTCATCTCATTCTGGGATCGCAATTGGAGGAGACAGTCGAGATAAAAATATGATTATGAAAAAATAATGAATATATCCTTTTGACAAAATGAATATCTTATTTTATATTTTCTTCCCATCATTATTAAATACTGGCTGACCCCTAAACTGTTCATTTGAACTAACATAAAGTACACCATACTCTACATTGTGCAAGTTAAAGTGTAATGCCCTTTTGCTAAAATAACGATATCTTGTATTTATCCATCTTTCTAGCTGGAATATCGGCTTGTATATTGTAAAAGAGACAATTAGAAAGAAGTTAAGAAAAGTAAAAACGTCGAGATTTTAAGTGTATGGAAACCACAGTTACTAATTCTCGGCGGCAAGTGATGAGTTGAAAACGACAACAGTAACCAGAATAAGGAAGAGAAGGAGGAGGTGATCGCTTAGTTAATAAATAAACTGAGTACTATAATTGATGGAGTTGAGCTGAATCAAATTTGGGCAATTCAAGTTTAGTCACAAAGTGAGGGAGAAACAAAACGACTGGCAATAGTGAAAACACGTATATGATTCCTGAATAATTCTGCTATTTGGATGATGTCTTGTGTATTGCAGTTAGTATTTTATTTGGTACTCCTATTTTAATACCTTATTAAATCAGCAAATTTATAAAATTAGGTAAAAATAACAACAAAATACAATGAGCAGAACATTTTATGCTATTACACAGAGGAGAAAAATATGCACATGCGAACAGGAATCTCAGATTTATTTACAGATATTCCTCTAAAGTAAAAAATATTGCTTTTACTAGAAACTCTGGGAATCCAAGCAGTCTATCTTTTATCCTGAAGTAAACTCGAAGCTCTTTCAATAAATGACAGTTGTTAATGGATGCGTAAGACTATTTTATCTTGTAAACGACTTCCTTAAATTTCCAAGGGAAATTAATATCTGTAGCTACCGGAATAATCAGAATTTTTTTGACGTATTCGTCAAATTTGATGAATTTAACATAAACTTATTATCAAACTTAAATTAATTGATTTATTCTCTCCGTTTTTGTTAGATTAGTACGTATTTTAAGACCAAACTGATTACTACAAGGAAATAAACATATCAACAGATAGTCGTGGATATCCAAAGACCCGCTAAAAAACTCGTATTTATAAACGTTTACAATTGAGGATGTTTTCTGTTGTAATTCGATAATGAGTTATTAGCTAATGTTTTTGAACAAAGTAAAATTGTGTGAAAGGCCCAAGCATACAAAGATTTTGAATTAATTAATCAACACTGTTACATTCTCTGAAATTAGATTCGTTCCGACTATAGAGTAAACTATGCGGTAATTAGAAAAGTAAAAAAGTTAAAAATATTTTTAATCATATAATTATCCCGAAAAATATACCCGTTTTGTTCGACTATATTAACTTTAATAGGAGAATTCAAGAGTTCGAATTCGTCTCTAATATCTTTTCCGTACAAGTTTATTGTGATGAAGACTTTTATGAAAAGTTCCTTGAGTTGATTTTAAAACCTGGACGGGTTGGCTAAATTCTTAAGTTTAATTCGTCTAAATCAGAAAATCGTTTTGAATTGAATTGGTTGAAATAAATGTATTTAAATAACTGTTTTCCACTCCCTGAATAACTCCAACACTGTGAATGCAAGGCAATTGGGCCCAATTCTGCGTTCTGTTTAAGTAATATTAACCAAGCTCTCCGGTTATAAAAGAAAATTCATTTGCTTGTTAACACATAATGTTTATTCCCTGACTTCACTAAAAGATTTATCCCTTGGACTCTTCTACAAAAGAAAGTAATTTGATAAGATTAGCGACAAAACGAGGTTCACGTTAATGTGTAACTTAAATATGAAATTGGTGGCAGCATAAGCTTATGTACATATTGCATGTTGATAATTAAAAGTGCGATCCAATTACAAAGTTAAGCAATTTAATTAGGTTTGGTTTGGGACCAAACAAGAGGTAAATACGAGTAGATGTATTAAAAATCAATACCACGTAAGCTGGTTTATATGAGTTAAACACATTATAGCTACGAGAATGAAATACTTGCAACGATAACTGGCATTTCAATTTCTGTCCACTTGATAAATTCTCTCTGATACAGATGATGCAATTATATTTGAATTCTTTTTTAGCTATCTAAACGGGTGTTATTGACAAAAAAGTATCAACCACTAAAAAGTGGTCTAGTTAAGACGTCTTTTATCTGGGTTCTTCTAACAAGTAGTTTCTAACAAGTGACAGTTATCACAACACAATTAATATGAACTTGCCCGTAAAATGATTAAAGTTGTGGTAAAAACTCAAACTCACTCGTACGTGAGTGCTACTTTTATTGGAAGTTGGCATCTGGTGTATTTAATTACTCCATATTCCCAGTCTAGTCGGTAAATATATTTCTATAGTATTGATGATAAAATCCAAAGATATAAGGAAAAATTTTAGTTCACAAATTAATTAAACTAACGCCTTTCAATTTCAATTTTCATTCAGTACAACGAATGGACATCTAATTGGATTTAGTTGCCTTTGGGGAATTTCAATCTGGTTTCTCATTTTCTCATAACGAAATTATTAGAATGATATTTGAAAGTTTTATTTCAGTTTAGCTCATTAAGTTATATTTTTGGGAAGACTTTTTAGTCGAAATTCATCTTCTTTAGAATTCGACTCTCAATAAAAGCGAAAATATTTTCTGAGTAAAAAAGGAATATTTGCTTTAATAATGGCAATTAGAGGGTCACTTATCGAATATTATACCATTTATTAGACTAAATAAGTAAGTGTGTGACCCCATGGAATTTTTATTAAATTCAGAAAAATAATCCCCTTCAATATCTGACCTTTAAATAACAGTACTTGAAATACTTGAAAATAATTTATTGCTCAGGGTGGCCATTATTTCATTAGTCGTTTAAAATATGAAAAAAAAGAATTATAAGAGATTCGATTTGATTCGAACGAACGAAGTAAGTGATTGAAAAATGAGCACAAACATGTTGAATTCGCACATGAAAAGAAATTTTCTCAGATTATTTTGACTTTGGTGCCTTTTCATAAGAGACCTAAATCGGGAGATAAAAGGATTTATTTTAAATCTAAAGAAAGCTAAATATTTGAGTTGTTAGAATTTTGTGTTTCGACAAGGCGGTGAAGCTCTATTTCAAGATCGTATCAGATATAACATAAATACCCATAAAGTTTATGGAGAAAGATTTCCTATACAATATTTTTGTTTGTTTATAAGAAACCAAAAACAATAAAAGATACATTTAAGAAAAAGAAAAGAAAGAATTTAGATTTTTATCAACTTTCTCTTAAAAAATACGATATGCTCAGGTCAATGTGTACCAATGGGGAAACAGTCAAATGTCTCGGTCTCAATGCTTTTCGGCAAATTCAATTAATGGTTCTGCCATCTGCACTTTTTAATAGCGATCATCAGAGGCAACAACGTTATAATTGCTGTTCCTAATCAAAGAAGAAGGACGATACGTGTGCTGTGAACCCCTTCCCTTCCGCAGGTTAGAAAAATAGTTCATTGGCATTTTAAATATTTCCATGCAAATTATGTCTCAGGTGCAAATTATTCTATCTAACGATATTTGTATGATAAATAAATTTTTAGCAGTAATAATAAGATTTGAGCAGAGATTTTATTTTACTCGAGATTGCGCTCTAATAAATCCCAGCGTAAATGCCTGGAAGAATGCTAGCTCTTTTATTTATTTTTCAATAATTCAACTAATTAACTAAATGTTGCATTGAATTTAATGGAAGTCTTAAAAAGATACTCAAGAATCAAGATATTTGGTTAAATGGATGAGATCAATTATTGTAGTAACAATTTAATTATGAAGCGACAGATTTAATTAGTAGCCATTAGAACCTGATTCTTAAAATAATGCTATTTCTCCATGTTCAAACTAGACTTCAGCTAAAGCAAGTAATATATTACACACTAATTAGAATGTAAACAAAAGAAATTACTGGAGTTGTCATTTACCCAATTAGTCCTATTTATTTAAGTAGAAAAGAACTTAACCAATTTCAAATTTAAAATTCATGACAATATATATAAAAGGCACTATTTGTAAAAAATGAATGCCCTTAAAAAAATATTTCTTATAAATATTTTTTGGATTATATTAATTTGAGTTGATTTGATGAACAATCAAGTTTAAATTTTTGCACTTGCTTGAACTGCATTCAATATATTGATTAGAAATTACATGACAATGATACAGACGTTCGATTCTCGCATTTTCTTGATATTCGTAAATCTTCTTTGTCCTATTTTTTGACAGGTTTCGACAGCTCTCACACTCTAAATAGCTCGGCTTTAATTGTTGTTGCTCAATAAATTCAGCTTCTCTCTCGATTCTATCCATCTTTGTATCACTGACTGATTGTCTGCTGTTAGCCGATACCTGTTACTCTTAGCTCCCACCAAATCCGATAAGCTCAAGTAAACATATCAATGAACATTTGATCAAATTATTGAATAATTTAAATTAAGTTTATATTTAATTTATCTTCATGAGTAAATCAAAACTGAGATGAATTTGTTCTAATTGTACTAATACTTTAGCTAATAAAAACAGTACTTCGCCGATTCATCAAAGCGTGCTTTAACTTGGTCAGAGGTTTAATGCGAATTCTTTTGCTGATTTTAATTTATTTTGTGTTTAAACGATTAATTTTGTATTTAGAAATGAGAAATTTTAATTTTAATATATAACTATCGAACTCAGTCTGGTTAGTACATACAGGGAATTTCAACCATAACGACTAAATAAATTGAACTGCAAATATGCAATATGATTGGCGTCTCCTCTTTTGAAATTTCTCTATTTAAGCCTTTAATCAATTTTGCTATCCCTATAAGGTTTTACAGACTGATTTACTGATAACGTTCAAATGTTTTTCCCTGATTAAACCTTGTGGCAAAATTATGTATTGACTTGAAAATTGCTAAATTTAGCCTTTATTTGGCATTCGTTATCTCGTTGATTTAACTTTATTTAACATTTAGCAGTAGCTGATATAAGATCAGTAATTATTCACCAAATTAAGGATGTATTAAAATGTAATTATTAAACTTTAATTTATTTTAAATTTTTTGTGAAACCCATCTAGAAAAGTCGTTTGCTATTTGCCTTCAGCCAATTATTAGAAAAGACATGAAATATTTTATCTAGACCCTTACTCTGTTCTTTAATATTAGTTTTATAATTTACTGCCTATATATAATTATATCTCATACGAATGAATCTATAAGCATTCTGAACGGATTTCTCGGGAAAAAAATACGTCGCCCAATAAATGACAGTTGTTAATGGATGCGTAAAACTATTTTATCTTGTAAACGATTTCCTTAAATTTCCAAGGAAAATTAATGTCTGTAGCTACTGAAAAAATAGGATTTTTTGACGTATTTGTCAAGTTTGATGAATTTAACGCAAAATTTATTACGTTAAATTTAAATTAAGTTAAAATTAAAACTAAATTAATTGATTTAGAAAGCCTAAATAAGACTTCTGGATTATATTTCTTTAATAAAAAATTACGGAATAAAGTTACAAATGAGTTGCAGAAAATGTCTTTAATATACAAATATCTCATTTGTTTCTTCAAATATAATTTTTCGAAAAGAAAAATACGTACTAGTATTTCCTCTTACAGTGATCTTTTTTATTCTCTGTCCAATCCGGGTTGCAAGAGTGTTCCAACTGCGTGAAAAATAACATGCTGTTGACTAAGTTTACATACATATTAAAAGACTTCAGTTGTTATGACTGGATTTATGCGAGTAGGAGTTAGATATTGTTAACGTATTTTTTAAAATTGACAGAAAGAAAAACAGTAAACCACAATGGTGACCAGAAAAAATGTTTTAAAAGGCCGAATTCATCGAAAGATTTTGATGAACAACATAAATAATGTTACTTATTAATAAAGGTCAATAAAGTGAAATGCGGGTTTCTCGTCAATAAAACCACTAATAAAGTGGCTTATGACTTAAGTTTGGGTTTGTTAGGTAACTTTTGCAACGTGTCAAGGAGAAAAGAAAACTATGTAAATCTATCTATCTATCCTAGGCAAATGGATATCGTTATATAAAGTTCTAAAACTTTTAGATTTGTCTTTCCTTCCTTTCCACTACTTGTTTTGAATTATTACTTAGAATTGCATTACAACTAAGGCTGCGCCAGAGTAGATCAATTTACGATCATGTCTTCTAATTTAGATTTGACGAGGTTGGTGCTTACTGGTGCACATGCAGAGATGTGAATATCTGACCGTATCGGTAAGAACTGCTTACAGAAGTGAATGGCGGAATGTGATTTCATCATGTGACCAATTCCAAAGTTTCAGTTAATCAGCCATGGTAAGTGATGTTATCATGTCACTTAATAGACTTGGGAATACAGCAGCCAACCAGGTGTTCTACTAGTAATATCTTATCGAACTGAGCAAACAATTTTGTAATATAAACCTCTTAATTTCTTTCATTGCAAAGCTTCTTTTTAAAATACAACAACTCTTCAATATTCTTAATTTCATTAGACATTACTTCACGATAGTGCTCTAACATGTAAAAGTTGTCCACTAAACGTTAACTGGAAGAAGATACAAAGTGAAAATTGCTTAAGTGTGTGTTGATTAAAAGATTTTAAATTTTTACCTGGTTTGCACTTGTTACTGAAAGACGTGTTTGTAAAAATTTAATGTGCTTAGCTTGCTTCCCTGACATTATATTATCTAATCCCACTCCTTAGTGATAACAGCACGTGAATAGAGCACTCTTTCACCTATAGCACATCAATATCTGTACCCACCCAAGACAAGAAAAGTATACTCAATAGATGGAGAGTAAATTTGATTGCATTAAGTCTTTCTATTTCTTCCTCCGAGTCCGCGCTATAGTGCTAACACTCAGTGGACACCCTAAGAATATATTATTTTTACATGTGTCGCATTATAACACATTTTTGAGTTAATTTAAAGATAAATTAAATATACGATGTTGATTTAAAATACAGCCACAGGTAAGATATTTGAACGCATAGAGGCCTGAAAAATTAGACACCTGACATTTAAAATCATGTTTTCCTGTCCCTCTTCCTTTTGTTGCTATGCAAGATGATATTTCATTTATCATTCAAATATAAACAAAGTAATTCCAATACATTTGTCCTAACATTTCAATTTGCCCAAAAACAAAGTGTATCTTAACAAAATTTTTCTGCTTTTATAGAAGTTTTCAAAATTAATTAAGCAAAATATTTTATACTTGATTATTTAAAGAAATTAATTTGCTTGGTAAATTAACTCAATTCATTGCAATTCAGCAATTCATTGCTAAAAATACTTCAGTGTTAATATAACAAAATTTGTTTTTCGGGTTTAAAAGGGATTTCATTAAACGTTACTTTGCCGAATAGTCAAAGCATCCATAAAAATGAATTGTAAAGGAATTTCAGTTGTTTTAAAGTAAGGTTTTTCACTTTTATTTCTTTGAAAAACATCTAATTTACACTAAAAGTTTTAAAAGTAAAGAATTTGGCAGTCGAGCGCTTCGGAAAAATGTTGGTGGATTTATAATAATCACTTAACTTCTACATAAAATAATCTTTTATAATATGGACGTAGAAAACAAGTTTTAATAACAATCGAAAGTCCCGCTTTTACATGAATAAACAGAAGTAAATAGTTGTTTAATAGTAAAATGTAATGCGGCTGAGCCGCTCCATAATGATCAAAGAGCTAGGTTCGGTCGGATATGAATATTTGATTGGAGCAATTATTTAAAAGGCTATACGAAGATATAAAGAATTTAAAAATGAATGGAAACTTTATGAAGATTAATAATAAATAACCAAAGAGGAGAAATTTTGTCCTTTTAGTTCATAAAATGCTAAAGAATAATTGGTTTTTAGAATAATAGATTTGCAAATTTTCATTTAATCTCTTTGATTCATCGGATTTTCATGAATTCCAAGATTTAAAGAATAATCTATCATATATTATTTTTCCTTTTTTAGGAAAGTCCTCCCATTTAAACTCCATTCTCTCAGAAAACTCTGAAATTAATTATAGAGATGGATAAGTAACATGAATTCTAAACAATGCAACTGAAAATCCATTAAGACGAGGAAATTTTACCAATTTTAACTTTATTTACCTTGTATATTTGGCACTTTCAAATAAGTGATCCTTGAAAAATGTGCTCTTGCCTTAGATTTTAAACTAACTTGTCTCTATAACACGATGAAAAATCTTGTGAACTTAGATATAAATAAAATAATCCGAAGAAATCGAAATGTTTCAGTGCATATTTGTGTCAAAATTCGTGAGGAAAAAGAAAAAAATGAAAAACTCTAACATTTATTAAAGTATTTCATTTATTGAATAAAAATAAGAAATTTTTTGCTTTTTTCAAAATATACATACTTTTTTATGCATTAAAAGGGAAAACCACCCACTTTTACAATAAATATTGTTTGTATCTTAAGCAGATCATTGTGCTTTGAAGTACTTGCACTAATTAAAAAGGCACTGACAAATACATTCAACTTTCACCTTCTTTGATATCACTCAAAATTTTAAACAATGCAATACCTATGTTATATGGTAATTCATATTAGTGTAGCTGCTTCTTATTCAACCCATGACTTTAGCCGAATTGACCATTTGTACTATTTCATAATACGCTGTACATGCATCTCGTCCTTTTTTCCGGCCCTAAGTAAATACTAAAACTAGTGCTATGATTCAAAATCTAAAAGGGACATATTTCAATGCTCAGTTGTTGTTAATAAAAAGTTTCTAATTCGATTTTGAATCTTTGTGAAATCCTGGCAAAGGTATATTTCTGATTTCAATCTCAGAACAAGTTCAGATTTGATCAGAACTGATCAAATCGATAGAAAAAATCAAAGCTCAGAAGCATGTGATGTTAGGACTTCGGATCCTCACATCAGGGTCAAAATCATGAGCTTCATCACTTGCGCGATGTTTACTAATTATGGTGTTTGATAACTTACAGGATTGAGCACATATCGAATACGTAGAAAGTCGTCATCCGACATACACTGTACATCTAATCAAATGAATTTTCTTAACTATAACCGAGGTTTATTAAAAGGGCTACCATTAGTTAAATGGTTATTTCTTTTTCCTCTTTAAGTCTCTTAAACGTGTTTTAAATGCACTGCCAAAAAACGTCAGATAAGGGCCAAATTAAACACTCAAGAATGACTTTTGACAATTTAAGACACATAATATTGTGGACATATTATTTTAAATTTATTTTTAATTAGTGTGCTTTTGACAAAAGTTGTTAGAGTAAGACATTAGCTAATTGCGGTACTCAAACATATTAATAAAAATACCTCTAAATTTTAACTTGAAATTGTTAAAACACTGGAAATCTTTTGCATTTTATAGAAGTGACACTTTTAAATGAAAGAAGAACAAGGTATCAGTTGTATGATTACTTAGAAGAACTTTAGCTTTGTCCCGTAAATGGGCATATTTAACATAATAGCTATTTTGGTATGTATTTAACTTTACTGTAACATTAATTTGAATAAACAAATGAGGTTAGTTAAAAGATGCATCACCTATTTTTCTATTAATTTAAAATTTAATTCTATTTAGTTGTGTCGGCAAATTTCATTATAATCAATTTACTTGATAGTATTCATTCAAAGACGTTATACAAGGAGAGTGAAAGAAATCTGAGTGTACCTTATAATTAATAAAGAGAATATTTACGCTCTTTTGGTGCGTATAATAGTAGCATATTCTATGCACGTGTCAAAACAGAATATTTAAAATATAGAGCAAAAATGGTGCCTGTTTTATTTTCCAAATCTCTAGATGTTTACCAGGTTAGCATTTTCTATGCTCATAGAACAAATAGGGTGTGGTATCATTAATAATAAGATGAAGCATATCTTAATAGGCAACCCATATATACCTTTATTTTAGACCTTAATGTCTATCTGTCAAAAACAATCTTCGAGTTCTCTGCAGGCAAAAGATTTTGCCTAAGCAGATAAGTGGAACAAAATAACTCAAAATTTGTTGTCACATATTTTAAACTTAGCAAATCTTCACATGAGGACTCATTTATAAAAGAGAAATTGCCCATGAAAATCATCAGCGCAATCAAAAATTTGCGAATATTAATATAATAGAACGCAGATGGATTTTGCTTAGACATGACAACCGAAGAAAAAGATGTCGTTACTTAGACGCAAGTCATAATTTATCTTATATGACAAGAAGAAAATTGTTAAATATTATAAAAATTAACAGATGGATAACTCAAGTTTAAAATGTTAATAAAAAGTTGTTTATTGTAGGATTACCGTTAAAATAAACTCAATAAGCAGTGGATTATCTGAGATGAAGTAGGTTTTACCCGATACAAAGAATATTTGATTCATTTACTCAGAACTCAATCGCATTCCTCCCTTTTTTAACAGCTGAATGAATGGAAATCGGCTTAAAAATATCTAAAACAGCAACTGAATTTATGACATGAAGTAACAAGATATTTATTTTTAAAAAATTGTACTTATTAAAAGTAAACAAAATCGATTAATAAAACAAAGAACTCCAAATTGAACAAAAAAGTGGCCTGACATGTTGCACTTTAAGATATTTATTTTGTCATAAATAATTGGATAAATTTTCATAAATATGGCCAAAAGGTGGAAACTGAGCGCATGTTTATCTTTGACTGCCAAACGGAAAAGGTTATATTCAATCATTAAATGAATATAAACAGAAGATAAATAACTATCTTAATGAGCACATTCTGAACGAGGAAGCTCAAATAAAAATTAAAGGTTCATAAATTACAAGTTCATGATTTTTGATAAAGTCCATGTACTAGTAAGAAGAATTAAAATTTCAGTTTATTAATTAAAATAAAAACGCATATACAAACGAATAATTGTGTAAAATTCTACGACATTTGACTTGTCAATCTTGACATTTCAATTGAACAAAATGGCTTAAGCAAATGCGCATTCAACTCATTGATTCATCTTACTGATTATTACATCTCATAGGCGTTACAGTTTACTCCAAATTCTTCTGATCATGAGAAGCTCAAATTTTGTAATAAAATCCCTTGGACCACGGTTGATTCCAAGTTTGCATATTCAAGCATACTGTTTAGTTGAGTGGTCGATCGATTCATTCATTTATTTTTTCTCACAGTCTAGAGATTTTACTTTATTAAAAACTCTTTACGCTACGTATTCAAACAGGAGAATTTTTCACTTTTTAGACGAAGTACACGGAACATATTAACTCTGACTTCTCAGTCTCCATCAAACTTCCACGATCCACACTTTAAGTTATCATTTACTCGCATATGGGTTTTTCTGTATTCATGTAAAACGAAAGTAAATATTTTACCATTATCATTGACATATCGTTAAAAAATGCGGACTTTCTCGTTGCAAACAACATTTACAGTTAAACAGACAGAACATATTAAAGCAAAAACAGCATAGATAAAATAAATCATAAACAAAAGAATCAAATTTCCTTTAGGGTTAAATAAATAAACCTTTCTTTTGAGACAATTTAGTGAACAAATGAAATTTGAAGAATCAGGAGGTGTAGCAAATAAAGCAAAATTAAAATGAGTTGATTTTTCCCATTTATGTATTTTTCATCTCAAACTAGTTAAACTTACTTATTTTCATACAAACTTATTTTATTACCCTCACTTTATTCCAAAACGTCCTGAAACTCGATATAAACGTAAAAGACGGTTTCATTGTTATGCTCTACAATGCTTTCGTCAGCCCGTGATCTTTCTTCAAACAAGTATCTTTTAGTTAATTTCGGAAAGTTTTGGCTATTTTTATATGTTGGAAAAAAGACTATTTATCACCTCTCTTATGTGGAAAATAGAATTTTACTTGAATCTCAAGCTGCCATATAAACAAATTTTTATTTCCCATTGATGTCTTGTTTAAATTTTCACTCGAGCCAAAACGTTTGATTTTGATCACTTCATCACCTCATTAGGTAATTTGTGTAGTAAACATCTAGCAAAAGGTTTGAAACCAGAAGGTTTGATTTCTGATTTCGTATTTGTCTGACGTTGAAAATAAGAACTAAACAGATTCGGACAAAATAACGCTTCCAGCCAATTAAGGAACTGGATGGAAGGAGATTGAATTTTTCAATCAAGTTACGTTACATTTGAAAATATGTGCATTACTGCTATTTTGACCAAGTGATAATAATGAATATTAAAATAATTTTTATTTTGATAAATGACGTATTAGCACGTCGAAGTAAAACTGCACTAGATGCATCCCTCTTAAACTAAAAGTAAGCGTAATAACAAACAAAAGAAAACATCTTTATCCGAGTTAGAAGACCAAGGGTTAAGTAGAATCTAGAGGGCAAGATAAAATAGAAAAGGGGGTGAATAATTAGACAATCAGAGAAGGAAAAGTAAGCATTTATGACATGCGTAAGGAAGCTTGAGTATTTCACACAAATGGAGTCATGACAAGCTGACAAATGAAGAATTGTCTATTGTCAGTTATAAGGTGAGTCACAAGTCAATAAGTAGCCAGAAAATAATTTCGAGAAGGATCCAGAAAAAATTTCCCCATATGCAAGTCGTTACATTGCAATTTTAGTAGAAATTATATCGGATTTGTCTATTCTCGGAAATTATTAGCTGCTTCAGTAAAAGTTTAGTCAACGCAGACGGAGACTATTTTTGAAATTTAAATTGTTAGAAAAGGTGCTGCAGGAAAATTTCTGCGTTCCGAGTGTTTTACGATATTATTTATTGACACAGTTTTGATACAAATTTAATCAGTTAATCCATGAAGTGGATCAGCTAGCCTATTTCTTATTTAATTAAACCGTTGTTGCTGCAGACACCGCAATAATAGTTAGTTATTGCTGGTTATATTATT
Organism: Hymenolepis diminuta; assembly: GCA_900708905.1. Lineage (NCBI taxonomy): Eukaryota > Metazoa > Platyhelminthes > Cestoda > Cyclophyllidea > Hymenolepididae > Hymenolepis > Hymenolepis diminuta. The sequence goes on from CAADRB010000018.1 coordinate 2,433,095, forward strand.
CACAGAATCTTATGTCAGTTATAAAAGAAAGGAAATATCATTTATTATTAAAAATGAAAAATACCCGTACATGCGAGAGTAATGAAAAGGCTTTTAAAATACCAAATGGCAAAATAGAACGATAAGGAATTAAGTGGGGGATAAAATAGACGTTTCTAATAAATTTAGAATGTCAAGAATCTTACTTTGTTCGAATTCTGGAAGCATCGGTTTGTGCAGTTTTCAGTTTGATATTCGAAGGTTTCAGTGAATTGATGTCTGTGTTTTGGGTTAATTCAATCAATCCTCGTATTTGATATTCTGAGCTGAGTAGTAAAGAAATTAATAGTTCGAATCATATTAACTAAATTTTTACTACTCCTTCTGCTAAAAATACTTTTGAACACCGACTTGCCAGAATTGTTTTCGCTATTCTAGATTTATAAATCCTCGAGATAAAATTATGTAACCTTTAAAGTTATTTCTATCTACTAAGTATCATTTTTTGTCGTTTATTTAAAAAAAGCCTAAATTTAATTTTTTTTCTTAACATTATCTAGAATTATTGACATAATAGAGATGAAAGACGTAATCAATTGCTACTGATATGTGTAAAACACCTTCTCGGCTCACAACTACAAATGAGCTGTATCCCAGTATTTGTACTTATAAGCCCGTTAAAAAGGAAGACAAGGGTACCTCTGCAAACCAGATGGACAAAATTTCCAACGGCAAGGCACACAACTTTGCTACCCTTGTTTGTGTTGCACAGGACGATGACTTTAATTAATCACTCAGGACTTTACTAAAGAAAATACAATTTCCCAGGAAAGAATATTTCCAAAAGCCATTGTAAAATGTTTTCATTCACTTTATATTAACTATTTTTGGGGTTCATTAATTCGGAAGAGTCATTTTCATTGTAATTGCATTATAATTGTAATGTAATACTTTAAACATTGCATTGTTTAACGTATTTTTAATGCAAGTGTTGCTTAAATATCAATACCAACGCAATGATTTTTCATCAAACTGCAGAAATCTCCTTATCCTGAGATTCTTTTGCTTTCCTAAATTTGAAATTTTTATTAAAGATTTTAGTAAAATGCTTTAATTTAATGGCAAAATTTTGTGAATAAACCCAAAAATGTTAGTCAATACTTTTAAGTGCTCTTATGCTTTTAACATTTATTCAGACACTTTCAGCTGATTTCAGAATCACCTTTTTGTGAAGTCAATTATTTATTGTCGTAGTTCGTCGCTTGAATTTTACGCAATGCACTTTTAACAGAATATAAGAATCGTTAAATATGTTAAAATATGACAGAAAATTTTGCTTTTTTTAACTAATAACTTTCTAAATAGTAACGGATTGACAATTCAGTGGACGAAATAATTGTTCCGCCATTTATTTAAAAGTTACTTAAAAATGCCACTGCTATTACCTTCTCAGCATTTATATCACTTACTTTGTGATGGAAAGACCCGTTTATATTAAGGTAAGTTATTCTGCTATGTTAAACCAAGAAGTTCTACATTAACTAAGAAACAGCGATCATTCCTAATGCAGAAGGAAAGTTAGGGATAAATAGATTATGCAACAGCTTTTGAGATTCAAGATAGAAGGAAGAAGATCTAGATATACGGAGGGAGGATTTAACCTTGGCAATAAAGCGTATAATTGAGGAAAGGGTTAATAATAACGACCAATTGGGCGAGTCAGTGCAGAGTAGAGGTAAGTGGAGATCAATAATCTATACTCAAATACGATTTCGGCACAGAAAGGTAACTGCTGTTGCGGTCATCACGTCAGGGTCACCAATTTGTAGCGGGAGTTGGCTAACAGTAAATGAAAGAAAAAGAACGACAAGGATTGCGTTGACCAGATTGTATTGAAGTAAGGTCAGTACTGAGTCTCAAGGGAAAAATAGGGAACTGGAGGATTGAACGACGAGAGATGCGCCTGGCGAGCTGTGGTCCACCCTGTGTCTGTGTGTGTGTAATGGAGGCTATTTATAATCGACACTTTGGAAAGGACACGCATAAGGATATGGTTGTATGCGCGCCTTAATTGGTCGGAACGACTGTAGGAAAAGGAAGGGCCGGTGCAGACAGGACTGGTTAATATCGGGGTTGATTAAACGGTGTCTGCTACTATCGTCTGAGGTATGTTTACCTTTTCCGGGTCGATGAGACATAAACCAGCTGAGTACGCACGATGTTTGTTTAAGGAGTGTTTGGGTCAGGAATGGTTAAAGGCTTACAGAGATAACTTATGAGGACAAGATAATCAAATTTGATGATAATTAGGAATGCTGTAAGATAAAATATTTCGGAGAAGAGGGATTCATCCTTCACTGCAATCGGTTGGCGCAAGCACTCAAATGTAATAAAATGTAAAAAAATTCATGTGACTGGAAAGTTAAGAATGTTATCTATTCATTGCTTTAAATTGTAAAGTTTCGAGAAAAAAACTTTTAGACAGTTCGATTAACTCACAAATTAATTTTTAAAAATGTGCATGAGTTTTTCTGTCGTATATAAAGATCACATTAGATTTTAGAGGTTCAGATGTCATTTGAAATCATTGCCATTTATCTTTTTGAAAATAAATAAATGATATTGCTTACAAAATCTATAAATGATTGATTCATCAATAATTATAATTTAAAATAAAGTAAAATCATTTAATCTTTACATGTCATTCTGTCTTATCAATGCCACTATGCTGAAATCACGAATCATGAAACATTTAGCATAATTTAGAACTTGCGATTAGTATAAAATTTTATATGCTTCCTACTTTCGTCATTTCTACAAGCAGATGCTACTCATCTAGCAGAAATCGAGTTATATGTTCTTCATTTGTTTGGCTTAAACTGAATTTATTAGTGATCCCACCCAACAAATGGGCGTTGATCTTTTATGAATTATATTTTGCCGTTGACTTTGGAATCATTAGGTGACTATCCGTAAACATTTTTACCAAAACGCGACAAGAGTTTATTTTTATTGACCTCATATTACGTATATGGACAATCTTCTTTTCCATATCCAGGACTGACAGTTCAGATGAATTGAAAATGGTTGAAGCTGGCCTTAAAATATTTCAATATATGATCATTCGTATTTAAGGATTCCCCAAAATTTCCAGAATATTTTCAGACAGTATTAACTTAATTCGTTTTAATTTAAAAATGTGTATACGTTTTATGCAATTGCTTGAGCTTTTTTAATCATTTCAGTTGTAGAATCCTGATTTTCAATTTGTACTCGCTTCTTTCGCGATAACTCAAAATTCGCCAGAAAGATCAAAACGTCACTTCTTATAGCAAGACTAGAGGTGCAGACGTTCGTTTTTCGCGCTCCGATTCGTTCCTCCCCTTATTCTTTTCCCTTTCTCCATATTCCCTCTCACACCCTCTCCCCTGCAATTTTTAACTGATTTATTTTAACAAATTTTGCTTTGCCCTCGGCTCTGTTTTCTAAAACTTTGAAAACTGTGGTCATTTATTGCTATACAAAGCCAGCTACTCCTCGTTCCAACAATTTGGTGACACTACAAGAACTCTTAGCTTCAGCATTCCCATTTAAAATTTTATATATTACTTATTTGCTTTTCTAGATCAAGTCATTAATACTAATTACTAAAGGGATAATGATTCAAGACAATAGTTTTCTATGTGAAAAAACTTGTAATTCTGCAAATACTTTATGCTTTGAATGTTTAGCAGAGAGCCGTTTTCGTTTGGTCGTTAACACGTAACGTTGAACTCAAAATGAATAGTTGGTAGGAGAACTGTCAATCGTGGGTAAGGAACACTGGATAGGTTTATGATTCTCATTGTGATGGTTTGTTTATCCGGGCCAAACAATAAACATTCGTGAAAGAATTCGGTTTCACTTTTGAACTATTATTAAAATTAGACATAATTAAAACTTCATGATAAAAATAATCAATGATTTGTTGCACTGGAGCGAAAATTGCTATTCCTTTATGACCAGCTTAAGGACAATAGTTTGTTAATGCCAATGATATTTTACGCATGATTCAAATTGGCTGAATACTTTGTTGTATCAGAATATTCAAAATTTCCAAAATTGGTCTTAGTCAATAGTACGGTGTGCTACAGATAATCATAAAAATATATTTAACTCTGCTCATATAATCATTTTAATAATATTGGTTGGTGAAATTCATTTATTCAGATTGTTTAAAATTTATTTTGCATAAATGAGCTTACACTAAAATAAAAATAAATGTGACTTATACGAAAAATACCATCAGTTTTTTTCACTTTATATTTATGGAATTTTATAAATAATCCAGACAAGCCAGTTAGACTTCTCTCTCCGCAATAACAACAAAATAGATAAGGATTTTTTATAAAACCTTCCTGACACTTACACAAAATTTTTCCCAAATTGATACTGATTTAAGAATTTCCACTCAAATGATAGGAGTTTAACAGATTGTTTAAGAAAAATTAACATTTAAAATTTAAAATATTAATGATAAGCTTTAGACTTTTCATCCGGCTCCACAAGTATATCATAAATATTAATCCTCCACCCAGTAATTTACGTCATTTGATTTCAGTTGACGCCAGAGAATTTTACGATTTCTCATTAAAAATGGAGGTTGAATTTTAATATTGGGATAAGCGGCCCAGAGGTAGATCTTTGTCTATGATTGATGACTTCCATTTACTATTTAGCATACCCATTAACAGAAACTATATTAATAAGATATCGTCAAATATTTTCTTGCCTTGACTGGACTTTGGTGAGCTGGCCCATGGTGAAGCCATGTTAGCTGGGACCATAGAGCTTATATACGGATTATTATAACACAAAACATGTAGTAAAATCGGCGTGTCTATTCTTTTAATCTCAGATGAATTTGAACAGATTTATAAAATTCGTGGATATTAACATTGTCGCTATTAAACAAATTTTGCTTGGCCACCTTCAGACCTTAACTCCAACCTTAAAAGAAGTTCTCAGTAAATGGAGTTTTCAGTAACAAAGCGTAAAATTTTGTTAGTAATTTCTGGAGACATCTAGACTTTCTCTCGGATATCTTCTAGTTGCATTTTCCTCTTTCCTTATCAAATTCGTTATGGTATACATTTTCCAATGCTCTAAATTCATCTTAAAAACAACTTTAAAATAAACAGTTTTAATATGAGTAACTTCATTCGCCGCCATGAACTAAGTAGTTAAAACATTTGTGGGTCTTTGTGAGTCAGTGGTTCGTTGGTCAACACGCATGTCTGCAGACAAAGTGGAAATGAGATTAATGCCCATCAGTGCATATTTTATGGCGTGGGCGACCCAACAGCCTGGTTAATCCTGAATGGTTACAGGATATCCTCTCCTAGCAAAGTCAAGTAAATCGATGCTACTCCTAGTGGACTTGAGAAGCTTAATGAGCCTCTAATGAGTAAAGTTTTGTAAAACGAAATTTCCATGACAGCAGGCTCTGATGATTACCATATGATTGGCCATAAACTAAGCCTTATATATTGAAATGATGAAAAAAGACTTATTGGTGAAAGCGTCACCTTATTCTTTTTTATTAGTCCTATGCTAACTGAGAAGAGACTGGTAAAAAAATTATTCCATTTATTCCTGCAAAAAATTTCTCATCTATAGTTAGGGCCTGACAACACTTAAATCAGGCTTTAGAGTGAAACACTTTTAAAGACTGAACGTATCTTCTGATCAGAAACCAAAAATACCCATTAAACTGGACAGAATTTGTATAATATCCCTATAAAGTACATAAAGTTTACAGATGTACTTTTTCGATAACTTTAAGTACGATTTCATAGTTCATTAATATAAACCTCACAGCAACAATAACATTTTTTAAATTAATATATAAGCCTATTCTTTCATATATTTTAAACGAAAGGCATTTGTTTTACTTGGAAAAATATCACTTAATTCCTTCCTTAACAGGTAAGTACTTTTAACAGGTGGGTGCAGATTTTATCCAAGCAGTCGAAAAATATATAATAAATTACAACTAGAAAGTGCAGAAGACAAAAGTATTCACATGTTTTGTTCAAAGAGTGCCAAAAAGTAAAAAATTCGGGAAAACATCAACAGCGAATTCACGGGAAAATTGATGTAAAATTTATTTACTCCCCGCTCATACTTTCTGGGAAAAAATAGCGGCGTTAAGATTTCTGCAATATCACTATTTTTAAAATTTGGCTTGCCAAGCAAAATAGCAAATCGTGTTAGAATTTGACTCGCTTTCTTTTTAATATTTCATGTTTCACTATCACGTATAGAAGCAAGAACTTTTTAAAAAAATATTATCTGGAAGAAGTGTTAAAACAGCTCTTAGGAATGCAAAATTATTTTAAAATTATATTGTTCATTAATGCGATTTATCTGTGGATATGAAAAAAATGTAATTATATTTTTAAAAAAAAACTATCAAATAAGTGGTGACTAAGGGTGCCAAGATATGATTTCTGAAATTTTTGGAAAAGAAAATGCACGAGGAGAAGATGCGTTAACGAAATAAATTAAAAGATATCTTGCTACAAAATGCATACAATATCAGCCAAAAGAGAATAATAAACTAGAGATTCTAACCGAAAGTTATGAACTTTTTAATGCCATCACTAACTGGGGAGCGATTTTATTGGAGATGTAATTAACCTAATACCTACAATTTCATGAAACAGGTCGCGCCAACAAGAAAATTTCACTACAAAATCTTTTCACCTTTACTTCATTTATTGATTAGGCATAACAGGATGATGGTCCAGTATTTGTGATTAAATGTTGTGCTCTGATTGGAGCATTTTAATCATTTGCTGTTGCAAGGTTAAAAACTGATTCGTTAAGAAACAAAGATAAATTTTCAAAAAATAAACAGAAGTTCTAAGTACTTTAACAACTCTAATCTCCAATTTTCTATCTAGTTTCAAATAAAAATTGATTAATTGGCAGCATTTATTAAAATAATGTCTTCAGCTGAAATGGACTTTTTAATTATAGATCCCCACTAATATTAAAGTACTTCGACGTTTTAAATCACATTTAAAACGTGTATTATTTGAACATATATTCAAGAAACTGGTCACTCATTTGTTGTATTTAAACTTAGATGTTTATATTTTGCTAATATTAAGATCCTAATTTAACGGTAAAACATAAATGTAAAAATATATTAAATAAGACATTAAAACTGACAGTTATTTTCATTTTAATGCCATAAAAATGAAAACTTAGTGTGATAAAACCACTGATTATAATGTATGAATCGAAGGATTCTTAATATAGATATTAAATACTACAATAAGCTCAATAAATAGACCGAATGTCTTACTTTCCGGCTTATATGCTCATAAATTTAAAGTGCATCCCTTGAACCTGTTGACAATGAACCCATGACCTCTAATGCTGTTGGTGAGCGCATTAACCGCTGCGTCAGCAATGTCTTACCTTTTGCTACATACCTATCTTATACGCTATTTAACATGTACTCGTGCATCATCTGATTTGTATTGGCGGATGGTTTTTGGGCGAAGAACATGTCCTGTCACAGAATTTCACGCCTTCAGATGTCATCGCTTGCTCTTTTTATCTCCAATTTAATCGAGTTGGTTACTCAATAAATAAACAAACATCGCGTCTTCCATCTTTCTACTCGGTCCCTAAAAAATAAACTATACTTCATCAAGGAAAGAGGAAAGCGTTCTGATTGAGCCATGTTTTCATCTGCTTAAACTAAATTTGAAAAATACAATTGCACTAAACTGTATTTCCTAATTCGCTCAAGGTATAATTTTGCGAAATATATTACAGCAGATAAAGGTTATTTAGATTTCTACCCAATTATCCAAACTGTTGTAAATTATTAAGATGGTACAATTGTCAAATAATTAAAAATTAGACTAGGTAAATATGATGCCATATATTATTATCTCTTTAATTAAAGGATCTAAGGGCATTTATTTAATGAAAAATAGATGACATATAATTATCTTGCTTCAATCGACTGAAAAAGTAGCTATTATTAAAAGCACACCCTATTGTTACTTGGAAAGATGGTTAAATAGGGCGGTTCCCGATGCTGTACTACAGTAATGAAATCTGAGCTAAATTTGGCAATTAATAAAGCTGATAGGAGAAGGTAGTCCGCGACCATTGGGTATACATATTCTCCTTAATTAGAAGTGGAAAACAGTAATAAGGTTGTACATCCAGTATACATTCATTTATTGATAATTTTTATCTGCATAACCTGATGTTACCATTCTTGAAAAAAGAACGTGATAAAAGCGGAGTCTCAGTTTTTTTAACTTGAATTATGAATAATTTATTTTTCCCGCCATGGAAATGACCTTTAGAATTATTGATCTTTGAGTAGCTTTCAAAAACTCAAAATGACACAATAATCTACTAAAAGATGAAAATTGCTGTCAAAAAGAGTATAATTTAAATGTCTTAGGTTCTTGCAGCATTTAAATTCTAGAGGCATTCACTCGTTCACCTTTTCATATGCAGCATAACTCATTTTGTCATATCACATATTTTAATGTATAAATTTAATTATTTAATCAAATGGTTCCTCTAGAAAAACGGATTTAAAATTATCGATCAAATTGAAAACAGTAAGTGTTTTCCATTTACATTTCCATTTACATATAACTTTTGACGAATTATGTGTATCCGACAGACTTAAAGTTAAAAATATTTCGATAGAAAATTCTTTGTTTCTACGAAATTTAACAATAATAATCATGGTTTTTTATGCATTTTAAAAAATTCAAATAACTTTAACTGAATAAGGACATGTTTAGTGGATCTGAAATGTTATTTTTAAAATAAGGGTAATATCATATATATATTTAGCGGCTTTTAGTGATAGAGCAGTTATTGGTGTAAATGATCAAAATTAAATATTAACAAATGCTCAATTTGACCAATATTCATTAATGTTAACATTAAATTTTGAAGGTCAAATTACTGCGTGCTCAATCCGTATACTTAAGATAAAAATTTCATTTATTTGCTCAGTTCAGTTTTTAAATGGTTGGATTTGCTCTTTTGCAAAAAATACAGAAATGAATCCTCTAGATAAAATTGGGTTGAAAATCTTTGAGAAATAAAACGAAACAACGTTAAGAAAGTTCTACTTCTTTCCGTCGTATTAGAATGGAAGTATTCGGGAGTATATTTTAAAATTCTCTTTTCAGACAAAACCGAAAAATGGTAAATATGTACAGAAGATAAAAGTTACAACGAAGGTAACGCGAATTCACGGGTTTTATCATTTTACATTAGCATAACATTTCACTTGTATTATTTCAATTGTATAGTCCAGTTAGTAAAGTAGAGATGCAGACTTTGATTGTTGAGACCAAAAGTCGAATTGCGTTTTTGCTGTGAGCTCTGCCAGTTCGCAGTAAATTTGCATATAAACTAACCTCGTGATGGCTATACAATATTGCTTACTTCGAACCAAAAGAAAAGATTAGAAACCCTCTCACTTTCTATTTTTAAACTGATGGAACTCTGAACTCCGAAAATTGAATTTCACCCACTATATCTTGCTAAATTTGCTCAGTAATTGTATTACAGTATTTGATTTCAGGTTTCCGAATGAATTAGTAATAATTATATTAAAAGCGTGCAAAATCAACAGTTAATACATTTGTCTATTTCAATTGCTAAAAGTAACAGATTGATTCCAGTTAGTTTACTTTTACCTTAACGTTGATTCTGATTGGTGGCCTGTGATAATGATAATGGTGGCCTCTGCTTCTTAGATAGTGCTAAATTTTGATCTTATAATTTCGAAGGTTACTGCCTTCCATAGTGCTTTAATGATAAATACTTGAGAAATTTTTCTAGGTTATTTTTAATGGATTATGAAAATCTATAATAATACGTAGAAAAGGTTAGTTGTGAAATATCTATAACCGTCTTAATATTTTTCCGAAGAATCCTAAACTGGTTGAATCGGCGTTATCTCTGCTAGTCTCGTCCGCCTCCTTTTGGTTGAAAAGAATACAAATAAATCAGAAATATGTCAACCGGTCAACGAGCCCTGTAGTAGTGGGCGTAAGATCATTCATGAATGTGTGAATGAAATGATGAAGATGGAACATTACGACATCGCAAAAGCTCACTGATCTCTAATTTAAGTAAAGTAGAACTTGTAATACAATGATTCAGTTACCTTCTTCTTGTTGACCCCTCTGCGTTATTGAACTCGTATATCATGTTTTTTCATAATTAAACCTTAAAATTGTTTTCTTGTTGTTGCCAAGGGCAATTACTCTCAAATATAGTTCTATTGTTGGAAATGGTTTTCTTGGATCATAAATGAATTTTTATTAACTGCAATTTTATGGTTATATCTTTACCGAAAAGATTACGGAAAAAGCTATCTAACTTTTGTTCTATGTTATTTTAGTCATTATTGTACAATGATATTCTTTATTAGGTAACTAATATAAGTTCAGTTTAAATAACTGGTAAAAACAATACATTCTGAAACGTTCCTTGTCATTGTGTAAGATGAGTTTTGAATAGGGCGTTACCCAGACTCAATTATTTTGATGAATATATAGAAAATTTAGGTTGATTAAATCTGATTGGCATCAAATAAAATAAAATGTTTTTCTAGTTTGCTCCGACAGCTAGTAAAATGCATTTTTAAAAATATCATTGAAATATTGTAGTTTATAATGCAACAAGGCATATATGTTTACGGTAAAAAAGGACTCCAACCTATAAAATGAATGTGCAAGGTGAAAAGAAAAACAAATCGAGTTCACTTCACTAATGCAACACTAAATAACCACAAGACAGGAGCGAGATATGGCTAGAGACTGGATATTTTCCCTAGAATACAGAGAGAGGGCAGCAATCTTGTAAACAGTAACTGAAAGACGGTTTAGGGAGGGAGTGGAGCTCATAACCCTGGTGTTATATACTGTCAGAAATGGGTAAATAGCTTAAAGGCCAGGGGGTAAGTCATGGGCACAACCATGCAAAGAAAAAAATAAACCGGATAAAAATCGGTCAGTAAGTCACTATAACAGATAAAGAAGATGAGGAAAAAGTAATCACATGACTAGGCAGCTTAAATTTTGATTAATTATCGGAATTGAACTAGAAGTATGAATATTTTTAAAGGAGGAAAACTGATAAACAACGCAGAGGCTGTATTATAAATCATAGGCAGAAAGGAAGAGTTATTGGGGTAAAGGGGAATCGGGATGACAATTAATTTTCTATTGGAAATAAAAGGCACTCCATGTTATCTAAAAACAGGTCTTTATTAGAATACACGCAGTTACTTTCCAGTTAATTAGTTCATTGCTGTAAAGATTGGAATGCAATGACAAGCTTAGGCAATCAGACCAATACAAAAGTTCTTATAGTAAGTTTCAACAGAATGTAAGGCTCCCTCCACACTTTATTAAGATTTAATGATATAGAAACACTGGTAACTACTAATGTTCAAAAGATGTTATAGGTAATTGCAAAAATATTAAAATTGGTCTGCTTAACAAACTTTGCATTTGATTTTGACTGCTAGTTGTACGGTTCTTCTTGATATATCTTAAATGAAATTGCAAGTGGACGTCCTATTTTTCGGCATATTCTCTGGGTCATCACGGAAAAATCTAAGACCTTATTTGCCTGCATGTTGATTTCATGGCCTTTGCTTTTCGCATTCACGTGTTTGTACGTGTTGTCTTCATTGACCTTAACTGTTGCTTACAGTGTATTCTCTCATCCTGAAGGTTTCCGATTGTTTTTGCAGACTTCCTTGTTGTTAGAATCTGTTTTTTATTATTTGGGGAAATTCTACTAAAATTTTTGTTCTCAAACATCTTTCCCCTACTCTTTGAAATATTTTAACAGTTTTGGTTGAAACGCATGCTTCTTAGGCTACAAAAAGATTCCTTATGACCTCTTTTACAATTACCGAATATTTATATCAGAAAAAGCATAATAATGGCGTAGACCTCAAGAATACAGTAAAGATCTCTAGCTTTGAAGGTGCTAATGCAAGATGGAGAAAACGAAAATATCTTTCAAACTACACTAACTCAACCACCACGATATAGAAACGGGATAAATACTGAATATTTTGTTGGGGAACAGAGAGTAAGCAGCAACGTCTAACGAATGTGTAGGCTTTTATTCTGTTGAAGAAGTGTGAGAAAACAGTGAAAGTTGATACATTACTTAGAGGTCGGTGAACAAAGTTAAATTTTCAACTTCGTATAAATGAAACAAAATGAGGAAAATTGATATGGCAATTGCAAGGGCTTATAACAAATGAAATATAATGGGAAGAAAAAATTCCTTCTTCAATTTTTTTATCATATCAGTTAATTAACACAAGGGATACAGTAGGTTGATGTCGCCAAACTACATTTCTGCATATTGTTTACATAGGAATTTCAAAAATTCCAGTTTTTGGGCAACTTCACCAAGATAAGAGGCTTAGCTCCAAATATTTTTTCATAATTTTGAGATCTAGAGGAAAAAATAAAGCTTAACGGTAATTCAACATGTCATTTTATTTGATAAACATCAGTAGTAAACACGATTCTTGTCCTGACGCGTAATGGAATACATATTCCTGGAAATCAGAGTTTATTGATGGGTTAGTAATTCAAATGTTTGAAAAGACTGTCAAATTCAAATGCAAATTCAATGCAACAGAGTTTAGAACTGCCTAACACGTGGTGACCATTAATAAATTATGAACCACAGTAAACTACACTAAGTCTTACGGACGACTTTCCGAAGATGATATTATAATTCGGCGTTCATCTGTATCCAATGGGATCTCAAAAAATTTAATTCGAATTTATCACAATTATTACGGTTTTAATCATAATTTATTTATGGTTATATTTTTTAAAGCATAAATTTAAGCATTAATATATAATTATTTTCTTTTTCCTAAAACACACAAACACGTTTGCAATTGAAAATGTTTTTGAGAAGAATTGATGAATCATTTATCCTAAATTTTCTGATGAGAGAATTTCTAAGTTAAATAATTTGATAAATGAAAGAAGTAGGGAAAATTTTCTTTCACAAACTTTTTGCACTAATTCTGAAACATATTTTTTCTTTGTGTACAAAATATTTTTTGTTTGAGAATAATTAGCGGATAAATATTGAAAAATAACAAAACCTGATATTTCCTCTGCTAACGTAATTTCACTGAAAATATTAGTATATCGTGTTAAAAATGATTTTGAATTTAATTAGCTTTAAACTATTTTGCCAGAAAAATGTTTCAAATAGAAAACAAATATCCAAAGATTGCTCTGATAATTTTCTCCCGCCTGAGTTTACCACATGTTTCCTCATGAAGAACTTTTAAGGAATTAAATTCCCTCATTTGTTTTCATTATCTAGACTGACCTATATATGTCATGTGACACTAACAGATGCGTGTAACGAGTCATCGCCCTAGAGTTAAAAGTTTCATGTAATTTATATTGCATAACTAAAGCTAAGTTGTTACTCAGCCGACGTTTTCTGCCCGTCTTCCTTCTCTCTGCATTCACGAGTCCGAAGGCAGACTATGTGTTCCAGAGTGTTACTGGTGCCCATCAACATTGTGCATATTTAAAAATAACATTGTGAAAAATACCATTTTTAACAGAATACATCATATGCATTTACACTTACCAGAACACGATGATGCATTAAATCAATTAAACTTATCAACGTGAGTTTTTCCTTGAATGAAATAATGCTATTTTCAATAAAAGGAAACCCCTGTTTGGTTATTTAAATGAAGTGATAAACTATTTTGAATTCTTCTTACACCTGCGGCTTAATATAATAGAACACGAAGTTCCCAAATATATTGTGATCTAACGTATAAGGAAGGACTAGGTCATGTAACCACACTCATTATTTTTTCGCTAACAGAAGGCTACTCTACGAAACGAAGTGAAAATGCTTCTATGAATAATAACCTTAAAGCTGAAAAATAATGTATAATTGAAAAAAGGTAATTATAGAGCCTTGTAGAGCTCTCTGTTCAATGCAGTTTAACTTAAAAGCTAGACATTCTATTGCCCAATTTGCCGGATCTAAACGATTTTACGCAAATGAACCTATGAAATTATATTTGAAGCATAGCTTACTTGTATTACTGAGATACGTTCTCAAGTGCTTATTTCATTTTTGGTTCATTTACTTCGGTGGCGTATCGATGATCATCGGTGCTTATTAGACGGCCAACAGTGATCTAAGAAGTTTTCAGCTATTATAATCTGCTCTTCTCCGTAGGATACCCTAACCGACTCTTAGATTCCCTAAGACATTACACTGGTTACAAACACAACCCGACAACACCACAATACAAAACGACTCAAACCAATATATCAATATAAGACGCACATTTTCGTATCGAATTATATTCTGCGCCATTTACAACTGTAATGTAAATAAATTCATTTGAATAAAAGGGAATATAAAGAAGCAGGAATAAGAAAGAATAAAAATAAATAAAGAATTATTTTGGGAAAAATATTATTTCCTTATATGTAACACGCCCGTTTGTAGATTTCATCACCCATCCGTCTTAGTTGCGAGATCAACCGAGAGACGAGAGAAAAGCCATCAAGTTCTGGTGGTACATGGGGGATAATATCTTGATCATTTCTTTCGTGTCGTTGTAATACATCGGGGATCAGATGCTATTCAAGAGTTAGAGGGCTGCAAGTTATAGAATACAAAATATTAATAGCATCAAGACTATTTAAACAATGATGTTTTTCACAATTCAACAAATCAAATCCTCCTGGTCTGGATTGTTTGTGATGCCGACATCAAGTGTCCCTTCCGGTCACCACGTCTTAGATATCGCCGCCATGCGGCTTGGTGATTATGGCAGCTGTTCATTGGTGATTTAAATTATGGTTGAGGTCATACACAAGATAGCCTACACTATGTGCGCGCATCGGGTCACACACTTTGTCGGAACACAAAGTTGTTTTGATAGCAATATCTCTCCACACGCTGTCCTTAAATCTTGACCTCTAGATTCTGCTGCCAAGGTGGGTTGTCCTAACACGACCAGAGATCTCCCTAGACAAATAATCGATCAGAGCAAAATTTGGCAAAATGTAGATTCATACTGTGTCCATTATAGAGTGTTTCTGGTACACCACAAGGTAATGAAGAATAGAGATAACTGATCTGATTATTGACGGCGAAAATAGAGTAACATCGGACTCTTTCGGATGTGAACTTATCACCATAGTGCATGTCCCACCTTTAGTGGATCCGCAGTGGTAAGTTAAATCTGAATCTTGGGAGAATCTGGTTTCGGCGATTGAATATAAATAGAGGGATGAGGGAATTTCAATGTGTAGATACTGGTTGCATTCTCTTACGAGATTTTCCGCATTCGTAGGTTCGAGAGTAGGTGTCTGGTAGGTTTAATTTTCGTCATGGGAACTGATAAGGTTGAGCCCATCGATCCAGTCTGGGCCCATCAGGTTAATATTTGGATTTTTAACGTGGCAGCCCTTGAAGATAGTCTTCTCCAAGAATGCAGTCTCGCATCGCATCGATACGTAGAGTTGCACAGTATTAGATATTGGAGCCGGTGTTGACCATAGTCCTGCCTCGTCTGAGTTAATGCTCTCTGTCGTTAGAAGATGCTCGGTAGAAGCCTTCTTTGTGATCGTTGTCGTTGTAATTCTGGCAGCGACGCCATTGATGGGGCAGTCTTGATTATGACGACGTTAACCACGAAATCGGCATCTTGAGATTGACTGCTTCTGATGTTCGTCGGATAATTGTCGGAAGGGGAGAGGCCCCCTTGGTCAATTGATGTAGGTCATTTTTAGGTCCTTTCAGGTTAAACATTGCGGTTAAAGGGCCTGCATCTGATTTGAATCGACGACGAGACTCCTTGACGTCGGATTCTCGTCCAAGAGGGATAGCAGTCTGAGTCGAATCTCAGCATGGCAAGGTGATCGAAGACCAAGAATGAAAACATGACATCTGAGTTGGTTTTTTTCGAGAGAGAACTAAATTGGAAACTGGTACTTAGTCGGTTAACGATACCCACATAATGATAAAGTTGAAGAGAGGACTGTTCTCACTGACGGCCGAATCCAACTTCCTAATCATCGTTTTGTAAGTTAAATCAGCAGGATCCCTTGGTTGAAAGTTGGACGAAAGTAGGACAAATTTGACCACTTCTGTTAAATTCACTAAGCTGCATGGTAATTCGAGTGGCGAGGGGAGATCTGCCATGCCGTTCTCATAGATATCACGGTATTGAGTATACCAAGTTTCAAAAGTTTCAGCAATAAGAGGGTTAAGATTAAGTATACCTACATTTTTCTCATAGTATTTGGGATCCTTTGTAGACGTTGAGACATTCATCTGGAAGACATTTCTCATGATTGAAGAGATTCGGGCTTCCATATCCGCGTAATTCGATAATTGCGTCGCCAACCTGTTGTAATCTGCTTTTCTCTGTAGGATACCGTAACCAACTCTTAGATTCCCTAAGACACTGCACTAGTTACAAATACGACCCGACAACACCATAATACAAAGCGGTCCAAAACACTATATCAAAATAGAACAGATTTGCGTATCATTAGGTCGATTTATGTTATGCGTCATTTAGAACCGTAATATAAGTATATTCGTTCGAATTTTCTTATATATCACATCAACTTTTTTTGAATTCTCATGAAATCTATGTGTATGAAAATTTTCACTATTTTTACCTCACTTACTCAGCTACCAGCACTATCAGACAATTTCATCACTCGTTTTCTTTGTATTTTAATCTTTTAGTGAAGACTAATAACAAATTGAAGATATAAGGAAGAGAGGTTTAAAAAATAAAGTCTATTTTTTTATCTCAATGCTCATTCTATCTTGAAAAAAAATTTTTCATATTACCCAATTGCCTTTTTCTGTAATTTATATGGGTTCTAACAAGTTAAAAAATGCTAGTTTCAAAGCTATTAATCTTAGATTTTCATAGCTTAGGGTTCCACTGAAAAGGAGTTGGGAGACCTGCAACGGCCCATTTTTTAACGCGTGCCATTTCGGATGTTAACTTTCCCATGTCTTCAAACAGTTAAGAGCTGGGCCATAAAAAATATTTGTCCTAAAGTCTGCAAGAGATTTCCAAAGTTGGAAAACAGAAGTCAGGGCAGTTATCTTCCACTTGTCCTGTAAACTGTTCTCCAACAGAATTGAACTCCTCAGACATCCTGAAGATACTAAGGATAAAGAAGCGCAAATGGCAACGTGATCTCAAAAAACGTCCTTACTTTTCAAAACTATCATCATCATATTTCAATTTCATTCCTATTTGATGACTGCAAATTTTATGTTCAAATCGTATTTGTAATACAAACATAATGTGTTTTTTTTCTAATCAAATGGAAATAATAATGATTTGTTATTTCATTCCTAAGGAAATTTAGACCATGACTCAATAGCTATTTTACTCAAATAAATAAGAAGCAACTTGCTCATCTTGTTGACCGAATTGACGAGATAAATGCAAAATTCAACAACTATTTTTTCCTGATTGGTAGTGCTTTCTAAGACCGCAGTTGAATTTTTCCTTTAATTTGCGTAAAACCATTGCTCTCAGGCCTCTTTAATTACAGATATAAAAGTGAACGAATTCTACCATCTTTTCTTTTAAATAAATGCAAATTTGTGTAGATAGCATACAAATTCAAGTAATATGCCCATAGGATTTAGAAATTCAGCTATCGGAAATGAATGGAAATATTTTCTGCGCGTATTTCTGCCAAAAAAATAAACAAGAAGGCAAATTTTACAAATCTTAGAAAATTTTTAACCAATTAATGTCATTGTATTGCAAATAAAGAGGTTAAAAATTAGATAACGTCATACGCACTTACGTATTATAACCATACTTATATTATTTTCAATAAGAAACACATTCTACAGTTTTTGTGTTAAATTTGATCATATATTGGATTCCAGTCACAATTTGGGTCTACAATTTCTTCTGTTCGCTGATGTATTTGTCCTCTTTATAAAATAATCTTAATCCCAAGTAAGATTACTCCTATAATCTGACTGATTTAGGCTAACACGATGCAATAAACTTTCCCAAATCCGATGAATGAGAGCTGAAGTTGATGATCTTAGAAGAAGATTAATATGAGAAGAAAGAGGAAGATAATGGAAGGTGGGTCCTATTCTGCGCGCATAAAATTAAAATAGTGTGTAAAAATTAAGACAAACTATGCGCAGGGAGGCTATTTGTAACCCAATCTGTGGATGTCTAACCTGAGCAGATCTATGAATCAGGGTGCTCAGGTACCACAGACAGATTATCTGATTTTTGCCTCATTCCTTACTCTCCTCCATAGATATCACACAGCTTCGCTGAGATTAGCTTTAGGACATTTTTCTCAATAAAAAACTGACAAGATCCAGCCAGGATGTACAATTTGAGAATTATGCACACTTTGATATTTAAATATTATTTTACAAAACTTAATGAGCGATTAAAAGTGCATTTTCAATCTCTCCTAACTTATTTGCCTTAA
This sequence comes from Hymenolepis diminuta, assembly GCA_900708905.1. Taxonomy (NCBI): domain Eukaryota; kingdom Metazoa; phylum Platyhelminthes; class Cestoda; order Cyclophyllidea; family Hymenolepididae; genus Hymenolepis; species Hymenolepis diminuta. The sequence continues at coordinate 2,451,670 of CAADRB010000018.1, forward strand.
AGTCTTTCCACTAATTTTTACATTATTTGATGTTTAACATTTCCCCAATTTTTCAAACTGCGGAACAAAGCAACTTTATATAAAGCATTTTTCCTTAACACTCAATTCGATTTACCTTCTTTTATATTCAAAAATGAAAGAAATGTAAAAGCGCTACTTTGCATTCAAATAAGGGCATTTAGGATCACATGTCAATTTATAGGAATGTAGGAATGAAACAACGAAGCTCCATCTTTAACAGGGATATGATTCTCAAATTTATCACGAAATAATGAAAGATAAAATGATAAATGTGTGGCTCTAATATCAGGCATTCAGTATGCATCAAACAGTTTATTTTTACCAAATTAAAAACAAATTCTCGAATCTTATTCACATATTCACTTTAGAAAATAGAGCATGTGTTCGCGGTTCCATGAAATTTTCTTCTAATTTCTGAGTGCGTCTTTGGATTTCATTCAAATGTACTCTATATGATGTGTTGAATTACGATCTCTAAAGTATACATAAATTGTACGATAGATAAGAAATTAAAATGATACACAGAAATTTACAGTAATATAAATTATTAGGAGGCGTTAAACTCGAGCCTAGCTACACTCGGTTAACACAAGGTGATTTATTCACATTTAGAGAAAGGAGATAAAAAAATTATTTCAAAGATCAAGTTACTTATCAATCATAACAACTGGCTTCCTTATACACACCTATTGCTCTCCTCCAGATTATCCTGCAACTTTGGTATTTAGATGCTATTCCTTGAGTAAAACCTGTAAGATTTTATGTTATCAAAATCGAAAATAATACGAAGTAGTATATTTTATCATAAAGGAGGCGGGAGCGTAAATGAATCAATATTCAGCCTTTATATTGGTTTCTAAATCACCTACGATAAATGCGGAGTTCACGGGCGTTTACATTTGGCATTGGAATGCCGAAATATTTTTTACTTCTATATTTGGCAAATTCAAATTTTTCAAGTTAAGCTACACTAATGATCGCATAAGAGTATGTCGGCACGTAGTCACGTGAACCTTAGCCACTTAAAATTAGTTGATGCCTCAAGTTCAATCCTTCAAAGAAATATGTGTGATCGGGTGGACCATTACGTTGCCTTGTCGTAAATAATTAATACTGATTAGATATTTTCTTTCATTTGAAAAATTAAAATGAAAAGTGAATAAATTGATACTCAAGCTCACTGAAAATCTCAGATATGAAAGACATTTTTTAAGGGAAGCGGTAAATAAAACGGAGGTATATTTTTGATATCTTGACATATGTTTGATCCAAGTTATTAAATCCTGAATTATAATTACTTATATTGTTGATCAAGACTTAAAAATTAAGACAAAATATATGCTAACTATTAAAAGACAACAGGTAACGTTATATTATCAAAATTATGCGAGGCATCAACAGCCATTTTCATAAACATACGTTTTGAGCATGAAAGAATGAGTCGCCAAATGTTAATAAAAGTATATTACTGATCAAGAAAACAAATACGAGAATTGATATACTTTCGACAACAATAATAGTCAACTTAGTTAGTTTGGAGAAAAAATTTCTTAATTAAGACTTACATCGACGGTAAACAAAGCAATTATCTTGCACAATGAATTATTCATACTTATTTCAGAATTTTTAATAACTTCTGTTTTCGTTACGTCGGTATCATTGACAGTTAACTTCGTGATATTCTACAATATTTTTTTCAAATAATATCATTAATGTTGAGCTGAAGTGTTTAGATATCAATTTCATTTATAATATCGCACGCAATTTTTTTTTCCGCTCAAAAGTAGAACGGCAGTTTTAATTATGTTTGACATAGTTATTAGTGATAATTTAACTAAAGGACTTCCATCCAGGAGAAGGATTATTTATTAAATTTCGTGCAAGTCTAGACAAAGCAATGGATGCCAGCATGTAAGAATTAATTTAAACTGCGCGGCAAATAAAGAATGCATTTATCTCCTACGACCTCTAAGGCAATCATTTTCGAGACCTTGAAAAAATTGTGTCAAACGCGAAGCAAAGAAAATGGATTTCAATTTGTTAGACGTGTAATTGTTGAAATAATTTAAGTAAATATTTGAATAATGAAATAAGTAAGTGGATTTAACGTTAATTTTAGCAATTGTCAAGCTTGAGGTTTATTTCAACTTTAAAATATTTTTTTAATCAGGAAGTGCATGGCATTTCCGTTAAAGAAAAAGGTGTTTTTCTATTGAGTTATTAAATTAAGTTGTAGAAGGATACAAATAATTTCTCCATAATGAAAGACCTTTTGGTAAAACTAATTAAAAATATACTAAAAATCGTTAGAATAAAAGAGGACCAAACAATTTCATTTTAATGTTTTTCTATTGAATTTGTTTTCGTCTCTCCTTCTGTTATTTTTTCATATTATCTCTTTGCCTTATTGAAACTATTTTCTAGTTAATTTTAAATATTCATTTGAAGTGTTCATATGAATTCTAATTATAATCATATTCGATTCACGGAAATTTGTATCATTTTTAAAGGGTTTCGAATTGAGCATCGCAAATTTTGAATAGGAGATGCAGCTAAACGGACACTTTTACGCGTAATTATTGAGTAAACATTTAACTTATCTAATTATTTAAAATTTAGCAATTGTTACTATTACACATTTCTTTTAATTATAAGAGAAAACTAAAATCTGTAAACAGAAAGTCCAATAAATGATAGGAGGGGAATCAAAATGACAGATTGCAATGTCGGGGTATCAAAGAGTCTTTTGATATTTGATTTCTGGATTCGAGTTGAACGTTATTTAATAAAAGGGTATTTCAGATTTAAAAATTAAATTCCACAATGTTAAAATACATACTGACTGATTTTTAATCAAGAAGGGTCATTTTCACTTCAGTTTATTTAACAAAATATTCAACAGGTTACGGATCAACCATAATAAAGTTAAGGCGGACTTTATCTTAGGACAATAAAATTTTTTCAAAAAGGTCAAAAACTGAGCAAATATGAAAAATTTGCTTTGCATAGAGGCAATGTATCTCCTGAGTTCAAATTAGTTAACTTGGAAATATTTCTGCTTGCTCACGCATCGTGATTCTAGCAATCAGGGACCCTCTAAAAGGGCATTCGTTCCAACGAAATAAATCATAATTTGCTAAAAAAGTGATGCAATGAAGCTCACGCATTTAAATTTTCCAAAAATATAATAAATAGTCAGAAATTTTCATTAAACCTAAAATCCGACAATAATGTTGGAATGTGCGAGAAAGTTCACCGTTTTTCTGCTTTATTTTTACACGGCTTTTTGTGTAGAAAGTGGTGACAGGCATTAGTTTTTATTTGATCCGCCGCGACTAACTTTCCTCTTATTCCCTTTAACAGGTGGTTACTTAAGAAATTATTACTTACATCATTAAGACCAAAGCATTATTTTTACTTTCATAATAAATTACCAAGGAATATTTTAATTTTACAATAAATGTGGATTCTCATTCATCCTGTTCACTCTTTTCAAATTTATTTTAAATTTTTTCTTTATCATGTAAGATCTTTAGTTTTCCACTAATTTTTGGGGAAATTCCTGAGTGTTAATACTGAATTGATGGAACAAAAAAATAGTATGGTTACCATAGGGCACATGTTTTGTCATACATAGGTGATTAATATACTGAAGTACACATCCAGAGGTGGACGTAATCAAACGCACTGGTTAATTCCGGTCAACAAAATGGATTTCAAAATGCAAGATTTTTGTAATGGGACGACACTAGGATGTCAACCTCTACTAACTTAAGGTGTTGTCAACACTTTTAATCATAGGCTGGAAAGGTTAATTATATTAACAGATATTTTATTTGGGAAATTGATTTTGGTCTTTAACTTTGTCGAATACTTACTAGCTAGAGAATATGGGCCTATGTTATTAATCTAAAACGTCATTTTGCTTCCTACAATAAAAGTTCAGTGAAGGTGATTGTAAAATTTTTTAAATTTTTATGACAACATATGCAATATGCGTTTTAAAAACGTCAACAACTTTCTTAATCAGTTGCAAAGATATTCAAAAATATCAAAATAGTTGTTTGTCTACAGGGCCACAGTGATCCCAAAGCTCATTATAGGAAGCCTTCTTGGCAATTGTGAATTTTTGCTACTTCCACCTTTTTGTGGTATGCCAAGCCAAACAAGCATGTTGACTAATCCGCTCACTGGGTTTGGATCAAAGATATCTCACTTAATCCCCGGCGTTATCACAGATAAGCGACTGGCATTGGAAAATTTTCCCTTTTAAATAACTATACCTATATTTTTTACCTTATAATAGTTTGAAATGGGAGAACACAAATGGCTTCTATTTATATTATACTCGCATGACATTTTTGGTAACTTGGCTAACAACACTTCTTTAGCATTGGTTTTTGAGGAGTATTTATGATTAAAACCTGAAGAAATAATTTTAGATTGATAAATTTGAAATATTTGGAAGCCAAAATTGCGTAATTTATCGTCAAAATACAAGAGCAAGTTCTCCATCAAATATAGAAATTGCATATCTAATAAAAGTTAACTCAGAATATTTTATTATGGTCTGTTTTTAGGACTGTGATTGCATGATCTGAATGGTCGTGATAAAGACAATTGAAGGCACACGCGAAGTCAAGTAAAGATTATTACTTAACTTCTTCTTCGCCTCCTAAGACGAATGAAAATGCTAGAAAATGACGACCCTGGAATAGCACACAAATTGAAATTTCCATGCACCTTAAAACCAGGCAACTGTAGGCAATAGCTACCATTAATCCAGGGTAGGTCATGCGTATTTCGTACCATTTTTTCACGCAAATGTTTGCACAATACTAATTAAATGAAAATGTTTAAATTTTGATGGATAATTTTTCAAATGCCTCTGTCATCTTAAAGATACTTTAAGTACGATTCATTAGTGGTTATCAATTTAAAAAGATAAAAAAAGAAAATCTTTAAACAATATATGAGATATATACATTTATTCTGCATTAACTATGACCCGAGTCTATCTGCAGTCTAGGTAATCAAAAACAGTGAGGTTCATTTTCCGATGGGCATAGCCTTCTATAGCAACAAGACGGGAAAAATTTCCTGATGAGATTCAGAGAAAAAAAAAATTTACAATCCGATTTGATATCTTGATCCATCATCTAAGTTCTTTTGAGATTGAAATAGTAAGCTAAAATTTTCAGACCCAAGATAATAGATTTATTAATAATTTTTTTCTTCTTTATTTTGATGTCAATATTAAAAAAATGATGACGTTAAAAAGTGTCATATTTTGTGAGCGTAATATTTAAAATTCAAACAAATCAGAGCTCTTGTAGATGCGCAGTCATTGTACAGAATTTACATCAATTTGTAAAACAGTTAAAAACAGATATTAATCTCTTCAATGAACGAGGCATCTTCAAAATAGTTTTGACTGATGTTGTGAAAACCCATTCACAACTGCACACGTTTAGCACCGCGGTAATATCAACGATCATTTAATTGGAAGTAGCAGTTGATTTATTTACAAACTCTCTCTTCTGAAAAAATACAGCAGAGCGATTGGTCTTTATGATCACTACAGTTACGCCTGCTTATTCCTTAATCAAATTCTGAATGTTCCTTTCGTATAAATTGCAAAGAGTTTCATGAATAATACGTCATTTGAATGATTTTCACTCATGTAAATGATTAGTCGGTTTGCTTTCTACTGTTTATTTATCCAGTTTTAATTGAAGATGCCCTTCCAATAACTTTTTAAAAAGATTTCCCATGCAAAATTTTCAATACATAAGGGATCTGAATCATTCTAACCGAATTCACCTACCATGTACCCCTGTTATAAAAACTCCTCAGCGACATTTTCATTTAGTACTTCAGTTGTTTCATAATTAATAGCAATAGATTAATTAAAAATTATTATATTACTATTTTTGAATGTTTATAAGAGTTCGTTTTAAATGCCAAATTAACTTTCTGCACTAATAATAGAATAGGCTGAGGGAAATTTTGATCATTCAACCGAATTAGAATCTGCCAAAAAAATAGGCAGGCATGTGCTCCAGCAATATTTCCTCATGAATTTTTATCTGTGTCTTCTCTTTGACGAATAACAACCAACTAATAAAAAGTTTATTTTATAATCTAGTTATAAGAACTTTCTGCCGTTGAAGGGTTTGATTTTTATAGCCATTAAAGAGATTTACGATTCACAATGCAAAATAATATTACCTCTATATTAAAATAAGCATTTTTATTGTGCAATGAAAAAAGTGATTAAATAGATATTCTCTGACACTTTTCAATATGTATGTAATGATACATCATTAATTCAGGCTGTTACACATAAGAAAGCAATATATTTCCCAAAATAATTCTTATATGTAAGATTCTTTATTTTCCACCTTTTAATTCGGGCTTCTTTCAATTCTCTTTTATTCGAATGAATTTATTTACATTACGGTTGTAAATGGCGCAGAATATAAATCGACCTATCGATACGAAAACGTGGTTTGAGTCGTTTTGTATTGTAGTGTTGTCGGGTCGCGTTTGTAACTAGTGCAGTGTCTTAGGGAATCTGAGAGTCGGTTAGGGTATCCTACGGAGAAGAGCAGATTACAACGGAGGCATATCTCCATAAAGAATAGAAAAAATTCAACTGTAATAAAGTATAAGTTTAAAATTTCAGAAATGCATTCTTATAAGTAAATTATGATATCTCATTATCGTATCCTAAAGCAATACAGAAAAATTTTGCAATTCCACTAAAACAAAAAAATCACATGAGTAAAGTAAAGCTGTAAATAAAGGAAAGAAGTCAAAAATAATTCCAAAAGAGTTTCCCAGTTTGACTTTATGATCTGGGTTGCGGAATATTCGCTTAAGGTGCAGTTCATTTCTTCATGTTCCAAAATTCAGATTTAAATTATTCTTCCCTTCCATCAATAAATAAATTCTTCTTCACGAGATTACTTACTTTTAATGGCTGGTATTGCCACTTTAATGTGTTTTGGGTTTCGATGGTTTTAGTGTAAAAATTGAAGTATTACGGCTCGAAAAATAGACACAAGGCGTACTAAAATATCATATTCCGTTGTTTATTTATATAACCATTACATTCATGGATTTTGGGAATTTTGAAAGTGTTTTCAAGAATATTAGCAGTCACAGGGAGTTTTACTCTGTTTTTGACACCGGTACTTAACTCCAATTAATTCTAATCTGTCTCTCATCTGACAAAATGTCTGGATATAAAATAACATTCATTTTGTTAGACGCATTATTTCTCTCCTAATATTAACAATGTCCATTTAAAGTCTTGTCGTGAATGATATTTGCCTTATCTACTTCGGTATTATTTTATTAATTTAAAACTATCACACTGTGAAAATCAAAGTTAAAAATTACCTTTTTCCCAAAAATGTACATTTTTCCAGAATTTTACGGGCGAAATTGGTAATACTAAAATAGATACTAAAATAACTTGGTACTAAAGCAGATAAATGTAGAAATGTAATGAACGGATAACATGGAAGCAAAATTAAAAATATGACACTTTAATTTAAATGAAAACATAAATTACATTAATAATGTTCATTTATTAATACTATTACTATAATTTCAGAGAATTTTTAACAATTGTTTTCTTTATGCTATTTAAAAATTGTGGAAGATTGTCAATCAACAACTCGCCAATAATATTGACAGAAATGCTTATATCATGTTCCGTTTATACATTAGATCTGACCATCAATCCATATTTTTTCAGTGTTCCATTGTCTTTAAATTTTGATAGCAAATTAGAATATCTGTGGTGATATACTTACTCATAAATGTTTCAAATTATCAGAAATAAACAATTTTCTTCTTGGGGAAACACCCAGCTAAGTGTTCAAAGTAAGTAGAGACATTAGGAATAGCGGTCACGTAATCAGGAGAAGTATATCCTTCATCTGAGCTCAAGGAATATCAAATTAACTGTTTTTCAATTTGAACTTCGATAAGACTTGTCTTACAGTAATTTCACTTTTAAAGTGCAATATTTGTTTGGCACCTTTTCGTGTGATTATATGTGATTTGTCACCCTTTTTCGTATTTGATTTAACCTTATTTAATTTCATAAAATAATGAATGAATAACACCTCCAAATTGGTGTTCTATTTTTGTTTCATAGGCCATACGTTAGAAAATAAACTTGTACTTTTCCGCAAAAGTGCTGAAAATATGTGTCTTCCATAGTTTTCCCTTAAAACGTCAAGCAAATCACCAGAATCAAAAACCCTGTTTGTGCATATGATTAATGAATAGCTATCAATAATGAAAACGCCGCCTACGCTAGTCTATTTTCTCCTTAATGTGGAATACGTAAACTTTCCCTAGTTGGAAGCACTTGAAAGGAATAAAAATATTTATTTCCATAATTTCTATACACAAAAAATAATTTCTGACCTAAAAACCTACTTAAGTTAATAGCAAATCTACTAAATGCAGTGTCTTATTGGAATGCAGTATTAAAAACTGTTTAAAAAAATAATTTTTTAAAGAATATAAGCAGTCAAGAACACATATTATGAAACATTTTTACTTCAGTTATTCTTTGAAATTATTTTATGAAAAGGATTTCTAGATGTAGATCACTGGACGGGTATCAAATTTATCATCTCCGACAAATACGACCTCCATTTTGACTCCAAAATTCACATTTGGCAGAACAGTCAAATTCTTTTGAAGATTTTATTTGTAAAAATAAATATTGTTGTATACTTAATGCGTTATATATGTACTTATTAAATATAAATTTTTATATTTAACTTTTGCATCTAATCTAAAATTAATACAGATTGGTTTCAGATATAAAATTCTAGAATGCACTAACATAATAATGTAAAATTATCTTAAACTCCCGATAGCAAAGCGTCAGGAGTACAATCCATTAACACAAATGAATTTGTACTATAAAATAGTTATATTAAAGATATTTGATTCTAACGACGATTTTACTATTTAATAATTATTCATATTAGTTATTAAACAGCTTAATTTATGGATTTGTTAATGACAATCGTTAATAATCTCGTTATATCATAATGGCTAATGGAGCTTTGTTCAGTGAAAATTTTTAGTTTTCTCTTCTTGACTATATTAAAACGACAAGCTAATGTACCGTATGTAGGAACATTTTGTTCTCTCAGTCATTCGAAGAAAACGAGGTTCTTTTATATTAAATAAACTCGGTCAATAAACACTGAACACGGCGGAAAAGAATGAAACGATTCGTGACAAATGAATTTCGTAACGTGGTCTACTCATCCTGTAAATACTGTACAACCCAAATCTAAAGTTTAGTGATACTCTCTAACAACTTGCTGTTGCTATCAGCGTCTTTTTAATTCCCTCCTTCCTATCATTTATTTGATTTTCTATTAACCGTTTCCAGTTGTTTTTCTTAGGTTATATGGTTAGCAATTTAAAACAATGAATAACCTTGTCAACAGTAGAAAGTGCTAATCTTATGATTTTGAAAAAAGTTTAATTATTTTTCAAATAAATTGAGATTTAATTTCGCAACTTTCTCCTCCTTTTTTCTCTCATTATGTTTGGAATTTATTAGTCGTCTCCATGCAAACACGATATTAGATTTTGACAAACAAATTCTATAATTATAATATTATAACAAAGTTATCAATAGAACCCGTGATAATATTTTTTTACTTTTTGGTAAAGTTGATTTCTATGTACAGAAAAACCTGGTAACGCTTATAGTCAAAGAACATATTTAATAATTTCACGCTTTTAAATCAAATTTAATTTGACAGCAATTGATTGCGAACCTGGCTATTCTCATAAGCTGAACCCGTCTTCATCATAGAACATAGATGGAACAAAAACTATTATTATCCATTATGAAAGAGACAAGCCATCAAAGGTGTACACTTTATTAAATCTTACAAGAGGTTTTTACAAATCACATATGATTCAAAAATGTATTTGAGACACCATGACTCAAACACCTACACAAATCTGCCGCCTAAACGGTTCACAGTGACGATTTCCAGCCTCAATTCGCTTCAACTCATATAATGACATAATAGAGTCCTGCGCCAAAAGTTATTTACTCTTTGCTTGCCCCATCTACCAATGTGACTCACATAAACTGTCTTTAAATTTCAAATTCACACACACGTAGCTTGCCCACCAGCAAGGTTCTCTCTTTTACCTCTCAATTACTTATGTACTAATGTCCGTTCTGCCTCCTGAAAACAGTATTTGTCTGTCGTTGGTTAATAGCCGCTAGCTAAGAGTTTTGACCTCTATAAATTGGTGATCTTGACCCTCTTACCTCAAAATTATCATAAATTTTTGGCAGTGACAAATATGAGCAGAGCAGTCGTTTATTAACTTAATTAGCTCCTTGCGAAAGAAACAGAAATGAATACCAAGTAAATTTTGACGTGATATTTGAATATATAAATTGGTTTGTGGCCACCAAATATTAAAACACATGCCATAATACTGCAAGAAATGTGCGGCCGATGATGAGAAACCATATATTTTCAATATTTAATTAAATATACATTTAAATTGAAATAAATCAAATTATTATAGACATATATCATCCGTCTTATTCTAAAACATAAAATTTCCTGTGTTCTATTCCGCCTTGCGTTTTCTTTATGAAAATAAAACTGAGATAAAAATATAATGAATAACTCGTTAACTCTATAAATTTTGCTTTATTAAATAGTCCATTATTTGAGTATAAATTAGTAAAATAAATTAATTTAAGAATATTTAGCATTCATTTTTGTTGAGCACGCCGTGAATAAAAGCGTTGTCTCGAATTACAACAACATCACTTTTTTTGACTGTCTGACTTTTACAGACAAAATGTCCTTTATCGTACCTTTTTGATGGCATGAACTGGTATTTGATGCAAAATTAGTAACTGCGTAAATATTTAATGACGCCGTGAATCCGCTTTTTAAATTTTATTTGATCATTTATTCAGTACAGTCGAACGACTGATCTGTGGGCCAAATGAAACATGGAAACTATAATAAATATTGAAATAAGATTAAACTGAGGTATCCCGATTTAAGATTTTACTCAGTGCATGTTGCTACGTCTAGTGGGATTTGTGTGCATAAGTTAAGGTATCTGGTACTGATGAAAGATTGACAAAACAATTGAACAATGGAAATGTTCGATCAATTTTAGGGAAGTACACAGAAAGGTACTGCTTTTCGGCGTGAAGAAGATGTATATTAATTGCGTAATATCAACATAGCGTCTTTTGATTTTAAGCTATAGGAACAAAATGTAATTTCAGATATTCATTATTGCAATCACACTATATTTATATACAATTAAGTACACTAAAATGCAAATTTTATTAATTTAAATCTGCTGTCTAATCATCACTAAAAGTAACTGAAAAAAGTTAATAAATTATTAATTATCAACATCTCAGCTTCATGAGTTTTCAAACGTCCACATCAAAGGAATGTGGTTTAATTAGAATCAGCAAGGAGGGGGGGATATAATAGTATTTACAACTTCTGAGAGGACTTTGTTTATAGTTATATAAATTAATAAAGGCATAAATCAGACAAAGGTAATTTAATCGTTAAAGTTCTAATACATCTATTTGGCATTTAATGGATTTGATTTCAGTTTTGTGCCTTCAAAATTGATGTTCCTTTCTAAAGATCAAAATTGTATAAGCGTTCATTTTCTACACCGTAGAGCAACCTTGAATTTGGAGGTTTCTTTAAATAGCTGACGTCTAGCAACTTAATTTAGAAGATAAATTTATACGGTCAACTTTCTTACAAGCTCGTTAAATTTGACAAGATTTTTAAACTGTAAATGCTCATTCCTGTTTGAGCAAACATTATTTAATTATTATTTTTTGAGCTTATACAAACTCTGATTAATGGGTTTTACTTTATAAATGAAAAAATTCTAATTTATCAATTAGAATAAAAACTCACTCTAAAATTTTTATGTATTTCGATCTAAAAAGCAATAATCAAGAAGTTTCTTAAATAATCTCCTTTTTATGATCCGCTAGAGAACTTTTTATTAGTCAGAGTAGTCTATCGCCTTCAGTTCACCTACATTGTCTCTTGCCAGTCATTAAATAGTCCCAGGGCAATCGTATAAAACAATAACGTTCTTACTGATTGTTTATGTAAGATATTTTTAGTAATTGTTTAAATTAATAGTTCTTGGTCAGAAAAATTTTTACCTGCAGTTAATTCCGGATCGGGCATAAAGCATATTTAAATGCGTTTGTTAAATTATCGTTCATATCAACTTTGAACATAAATTCAGTTTGATGCCTTACAATCAACAAACTTTATTTCAGTCAAGTTAGGAGAATTCGGTTTAAAGTAAGTTTTAATATTGTGCAAATAAAATTAGAAGCTTTTTTCCTCAAATACATTTATCATGTCTTCGTAAAGTATTTGTTTTTAACTTCCATACCCAAATAAATTGTCAGAATAACGAACGCACAAAATTCTAATGTCAGATTATTTGGCCCATGTATGGTGTAAGAAACAGCATTGTCAATACCGCATTTCGAAAATGGAGACCAACTTGAGAGTGTCACAAGGTGACAAATTGATAAATAGCAATTTACTGTAAAGTGCAGGCTAATACATACACTATCTGGCAGAAGTTAGAATTTTGTAACGGTAGATTTTCAACATATTTTGCAAATGGATTTAAAATGTGTATCAGTAAATCGAAAGTAAATTGCAAATGGTCTTCCCCAAGTTTGAAATTAGAAATGAATAGTATTTCAATTCACTCAGAAATCTACAGGACAGAAACATTTATTTTCTTCCAGCAAAATACCTGTTTTTGATACGCTTCAGTCTGTACCAAGAATTACGCTTCTGATTTGAAATTGATCGTTGCGGTTTGTCGGTATCTGTTAAAACGATCCTTAGTCATAGGTCGATATCTACGCCAAACAGAGTGAAGCTGTTCATCTCCTTATTGCAAGGAGATGGAGACAAAAATAAGTTGATAAGATGGGGCCTAGAGTGACGCTTTTGTATAATCCACATAATGATACATTAACATTGAAGGATGAATCCCTCTTCTCTGAAATATTTTATCTTTCAGCATTCCTAATCATCACCAAATTAGACTATCTTGCCCTCATAAGTTACCCCTGTAAACCGTTAACCAGTCCTGTGACCCAAGCATTCCATAAACAAACATCGTGTGTCCTCAGCCGGCCTATGTCTCATCGACCCGGAAAAGGTAAACATACCTCAGACGATAGCAGCAGACATCGTTTAATCAACCAGTCCTGTCTGCACTGACCCTACCTTTTCCTACAATCATTCCGACCAATTAAGCACGCATGCAACCATATCCTTATGCTTGTCCTCACCCAAAGTGTTGATTATAAATAGCCTCCAGTACACACACAGAGGACACAGGGTGCACCCCAGCTCGCCAGGCGCACCTCTCGTTGTCCAATCCTCCAGTTCCCAATATTCCCTTGAGACTCTGTACTGAGCTTACTTCAATACAACCTGGTCTACACAATCCTTGTCGTTCTTTTTCTTTCATTTACTGTTAGCCAACTCCCGCTACAAACTGGTGACTCTGCCGCTACAAATTGGTGACCCTGTAAAGGACTGCTACAACCGGCGACCCTGGCAGGACCTCTACAACATCAACTACGACGAAGCAAGCAAATATAAATTTTTGTCAGGAACACTTTCTAAGATCACGGGAGTTATTGCTATTATAATTACAGAAATTGTCTTAATACACTTGCGTCAATTAATTCAAGGATAATTTTTAAATGCATACATATATATATTAAAACCTTAAGTGGTAGTTGTATTCAACGATTTAACAGCCATTAAATAAATATAACTTTATCATAATCTTCACTAATCTTTATCGGATTCGTAGATGACCCAATATTTTTGTTGAATATATATTCCAAGGACTTTTAATATGGTTCCTTTTTTTGGTATAACGTGTCAATTAATTTTTTTGGGAATATTGAAGCTGACAGGGCTGAAATTGAAATTGAAATTCCAACACCCATAGGGACATTTGAGAAAGGTGATATCTCTTAAATCGGAGGTGAAATCTAAATTAATTTAGAAGAATGCTATAAAAGTGACAGAATGGGAAAAAAATAATTTTGTTTGATTAAACTTATGTCAACCTAAGAAGTTAGGCTGTAATTTATATTTTTTCATTTAAATATAGGTCCGCGTATCGTAAATTACTTATTTTAATTAAACTAAGCTGTGAGTGCTAATTTAAAAATTTATTTCCCCATAGAAAATCGCAGAACCTGTCCTCGGTTATTAATTAAAACTCGAATAGGTTACAAAACCTTTCAGATATGTAGTAAGCGAATTATAATATTAACTAGCAGAGTTTGTTAAAATCGACTGAAATTTTACATAGTTTGATAATATAAAATTTGGGGGATTGCATCATAGTGTAACAGGTTAAGAACAGATATATATTTATCGAAAAATTTCCGACCAAAGAAATTCAAAATATGCATCGACAAATTAACTCTAACTTTATCTATTGATAAATGAAAATGGAAACTCGAAAGTCGTCATATGAGCTAGAAAAATAAGTAAGTAAAATACAACTACTAATACCAAGCTTTTGGTACATTCACTAAGTATAACAAAAGCCCCACATTTCAATTTTTATTGAGCATATTTCCTTTATTGTAATACATATGTTCTGCCTATTCAAATTTGGTAATGTTAAATTTTTATGATTTCATGGCAGATTATGTTCCATGTAGCTATGGTCGGAGATTTCAAGGTGGTAGATTTAAGTCCGCACTTGGTTGTTATAACGAATTCTCTTACAGGCATTATATTTAAAAAAAATTCAAGAAGGAAATTTTAAGTTATTGACTCTAAATACATCGTAGAAGTCAATAACGTTATCTGGACTCCGGCTTATAATTGTATAAAATTTTCTACTAACGCCGTATGTAAACAAATCGTAGTTTGGTCTTTAATATACTTAATATTTTCCTATTTTTTGTTACATTGCTAATTAAGTTTAATGAAATCACCAATGAAATTTGTATTTATTTCTGCCCCACCTCAAATAATTCGAAATTTAAATAAACCTTTTGAGAAAAATAATCAGACGTTGTCAAGTTAATTTTACCTTACCTTATATTTAAATAAACAGTTATGTTTAAATTTGAAATATAAATCTATGTTTATATAAGGTTTATCCTACATATATAAAATAATTATAAATTTATATTTTACTGATTAAAATTTTCCCGTCGGATACAAAGGGGGAGAGGACAATGTGGCCACACAATCCTGCTTATTTGTTACGCTCTCGGGTGTGTACTTGGAGGTAATTATTCAAGGCAATTCAACGAAATCAAGGATAAGTATTTCCTTGAATATGAAATACAGAACTCACCGATGCAAATCAGAGCTGCAAAAATTACCGAAATGAATATAGCTACTACAAGGCTTTGCAAGCTTTCTCTTCGATCAAGCAGAATTCGTGAATTATGCATTCTTTTGATCAATTCGTGTATTCGATACGATCTTTGTATAAATGACCTAACTAATATAATTTCATTAATAATTTTGCGTTTGACACATATTAAGATATCGCCTGACCCAATATTGCATTTGATATTTTAACTACAAGGATAAAGAGCATATATATACCTTAAAAATATATTTACCTTTTAGTAATTCAAGTGGAATAGCTGCCAGTTTAAAATCAGATAAGAAAATTATGGGTTAAGGCTTTATGTTCAAGAAATGCTGAAAGTCTTTGTTATTGATTGCTATTGATACCTAAATAAAATACAATCTTGCTATTAAGTCTTAAATAGTTTATTCATCATAGTATTTATTGCCAAGACATCTTTCTCCACTGTTGGAACAAATCTTGGAGTATTAGAAAAGCCTCCACTTACCGCTATTTTGAGGTATGGAATAAATTTATTTATTCACACTAAGATTATTTAGAAGGAAATATTTTTATAAATAGTTTTAATGAAATTTAGATTTGGTAACGATATCTGGAAGTAACTATTTGTTAAAAATAAATTCCAGTAAAATGTTAACTTTGATAGATTGTATAGCTGCCAAAAACACATACTCGGCAATGAGAATTACCATTCGTTTTGGAAAATTAAATTGCAATTAAATTTAAGTTTAGGAACTAGTTTCTGTCGTTATATCAAAAGATTAAAATTCTTGAATTTCAGGTCTAAATTACAACAGATATATTAATTCAATTTATTTTACTTACAAGAACGACAGTGTGATAACTGAAATTAAATAGCTCCATACTTATTAACAGGAAATAAATACGCGCGTGTAACAAAAGCCCGATTCAATAAACAGTAGACAATAGATTCCATATAATACGAAATTATAAAATTTAGATTGAAATCTGAGAATAATATTATGGAAATTTATATTTTAATCACATACTTTGCGTTCAACGCAAAGAAACCTTTATGTGCATTTTTGGACATTTGTTTTGTTTAACACTTCATTCTACTATAATTTTAATTAGTTTTCCTTCAAAATACTGCGATGAATGATAACTTCTGTTTTCATTATTTAGTTTTTGATGTAGGAGCGGTTAAAAAATGCCGCCCTCTTTTGCGTTTAAAAGCATAGAGAAGTGGGACATAAATGCCCAGTTTCAAAGAGACAAATGTATAGAAAAGTAAACATTTTGATATGGGCAATGTCTATTAAAACCATTCTTATAATTTCTCCTTTCAGTTACACGGAATATATTAAAGAAGGGTTTCTTGGTTTAAGTAATGATATATCACTTTATTTAGGATCATAAATATAACAGTTTTTCGTTGTGGTTTTCATTCCCAATTTACAAGAACTATCAAAGATTACGCTTGCATTTTAATAACATATCCCAAAAATGACTGTTTTGTGTTTTCATTTTAATTAATTTGGTATCTGATTGGAATAAACACGCTTTTTTTCTGAGATCCCTTTGCATCCTCTTTAGTGTCCACTGAGTGCAATTTGAATAACATTTCAATGAGATATCAGGAAGAGTTACATAAGTGTAGGATTTTTTGTCTCAATTTGTTAAAATAGTTTGACATTACACCACCGGCATGAAAAAGTATTTAAGTCATTTTTTGTGATATTTG
The DNA here is from genome assembly GCA_900708905.1 of Hymenolepis diminuta. NCBI lineage: Eukaryota > Metazoa > Platyhelminthes > Cestoda > Cyclophyllidea > Hymenolepididae > Hymenolepis > Hymenolepis diminuta. The sequence goes on from CAADRB010000018.1 coordinate 2,468,879, forward strand.
AACACTAAAAACTAGCTCAAATGGCAGGAATTATATAATTCAATAGGATATTAAAGTTAACCTCATTAAAATAATTATTTTGACAAACATTTCGGCAAATCCGGTCTCAATAAAGAAAAAAGGAGAAACAATTTAATAAAATCTTGAATTATTTATTACATTAATACTATATACAACCATAGAAGGGTGTTTTTATTTGACCAACATTTTTGGAATCATTCACTTACACGGATCAGTCAATAATTAATTCGAGATTGAACTTTTCATCAATTAAATATCAAATATCTAAAATTTAGTTCTTGATTTTAAGTTTCATAGAAAAATTTTATTCCTTTATTTGAATATAGATCGATCAAAACGCTTTTAAATTGACTTATTTTTTAGAATAAATATACGCAAAACTTGTCGAAAATAAACCGTTTAACAATTTATTATTCCAAATACGGTGATACCTAGACGGCAGAATAAAAATACGTGCAGTAATTTTCCACTTCCACTTCAAAAACGTGTAACTAATTTTAAGAGAAAACAGTTTTAAATAAACTCTTAAACAAAGAGAATAATAATTAATGTTTCATTGAATCAGTATAGATCAGTGGTTCTTAACCTTTTTGGTGGTACCGAACCCTGCAAGTTCCATACATGCATTCATCGAACCCTTCGTAGGTGAAAAAATAAAA
>CAADRB010000018.1:2471242-2580015 GCA_900708905.1 Hymenolepis diminuta
CCATGCAGCTTTAGGAAGTGTTCCCTTAGTTTTGCCGGCGCCAGACTAGAATTGCTCAAATTGGCATTGCAAATCATGCATTGAGGACGCTGACTCCCATCACATTCCGTTATACACGTGAATCCATACTGAACGCATTCGTCCGACCACTTCCCTTTTTTGCTCGACATAGTTAGTATCAAGGGTTTGAAGTATTAAAAGGGAAATCACAAATCACGTCCGCTCAAGACAGTCACACGTCGGCTACTGAGTGAGTCAGAGTGACCGGACCTCCCGCAGCTTGCAGCCGCCAGCGCAGATCTCAAGGCCAAGCGATGTGGCGTGATCACCTGCAACCAATAATGGCCAAGCAGTGCGTGACGTCTCGTAAAACAAACCGTCGAACCCCAGAAAACGACTCACCGAACCCCTGGGGTTCGATCGAACCCAGGTTAAGAACCACTGGTATAGATCAAGAAAATGAAATTCCAAAAAAATCTGGGAAAAGCATTAAATCTAAACGAAAAAAGAGAGCAATATGGTGCTTTTCAGGAAATGATGCTTGCAATAAATACATATTTAGTATTTTTAATTATGATATATTTTTCATCCATTTAGCAGTCCCAAGAGTTTAACATCAGGGGTTAATATAATTATGGGACAAATTGTAATTGTAAATGTGCTTTAGTCAATGTCCGACATCTAATCAAATGCACTAAGGTTCAATAAAATATCACATTATAGGACATTAATCTTTTCAATAATAAAAGTATAATATGCTTTTTTTTAGATTTATCCTGTGCTTTATTAATGTTTATTAACCTACGATCTCTGTTTAATTCATTGTTTAAAAATGCTTACTAGCTGATTTATTTCCGTATAAAGCTGATACATAAAGCATCTTCTTGGATAACTAATTACATGTAAAAAATTGAAGATCAATATCCTCAAACTTACTAAATTTCAAAATTTTTAATGGTGTTAATAATTACTAGTTAATAGGATAATTTCAAAGTCAGTTTTTACTACTTCTGAGAATACAATTAGTGGAAAAACAAGACCACCACTCAAAATTTTTAAATGTATATGAAAATGTAGTTAATGTTTAGTTAATCAAGAGAAGCCAAACTGCTCAGGTGTTTTTTGATAAAATATCCCGCGCCTATTTTGAGGTTTAATTCGCTTAAATAATCCAAATGTGATCTCTTAGACTGCTGTTAGTTAGCCCCCAAGTTATTAACGTCGATTACTGCCACAGATCAAAACATTTCTCTTATTTATTTAAGATATATTTAAATTGTCTGCACAACAAACACTAATATAATTTTAATAATGATAGCTTTGTTATTTTATTTACTGTTACATACTAATAATTATTGCTATTTGACCACGTGTATATGAATAACAGACTGAAAATATGCTTCGTTATCCCAATTTTTTGAAAATTTTACTCTTGTTTCACTTCATGGATTGAATACACTAATTGAATTTAAAAACCAGTCATGCGTAGTAGAGTGCTTTCATTTAAAGTTCTGACTTCTCTTAATTACAATGCATTTGCAATGCGGCTGAAAAAGTCAAAACACATCAGCTTTGGTGAACTAATATTCACTTCTAAATAAAAGGCATCTGGTTTGGCAAGTTTTCGGCCAATAAAATTCCATCAACAACTCAATCATTTGACATCAAAAACAAATCAATTTTGTGGGCATCCAGTTTTTAAAATATGCCAAAAATATTTTGAGATATAATAATATGGAGCATAAAAACACAGGAAGTTTTTCAAAACGCATTGAACAATATAAATGTCTTTTTTAAGACTTTTGCTGTATATATATCTTAAAATTTATTCGTTAAAAATTTAAATCAAAACAAAATAATAATATATAATCTAGATTTTATAATACCGCAAAATATCAAATTTGGGGCATTTCTTCATATTTCTGTGGAATTAGGTCGAGAAAATAGATATATTTGTTAGCGAAAAGTGACAATATTTCAATATTATGGTACACATAGTTAAAAACCGGATATCGACTTTTATATTTGTGAAGGATTAGTTACAATTATTTTAATCAATACTTATTAACTGTTATAAGTGAATTTTGACCAACTTCAGAGAGATCACATATGTTAAAATCATGTAAGCTAACAATATCCTGCATTTAAAAATTGAACAATCTACCAAATACTTCAGTCGGTTAGTAAAGTGATTCCGAAGTTCAATAGACAAAACGGGTACTTAGACTTTTAGAATATGAAGCATATCCAAGTTCAAAAGAAGTGAAAATCATGATACTTTTACCTTATATCAATTTCTACTCGGTACCCTCCGTGTCTTGTGACTCAAAATTCGATTTCATTTACGATACTACGACAAAATATTTAAATCTTTTTTCTCATCATAGGCCATGTCGTTTTGGTTTAATTTCTGTAGTGCATCACAGGTGGAATTTTGTATGCTTTCAAACAAGGTTAAGACTCAGTAAGATAAGCGGTCAAGCTAGTAAACAACTTGCATTTATTTTCTTGCATATCCAAAAATTAACTACACGACAAATAAGTTAATATATAAGATTACGAAAATAAAGGAACTTTGTTAACAAAAAACTTGAAATCCAATATAATTATAAGAAACTTTAATACATCATACAAGTTAAGAATGAATAAATAGTCTCAAGAAACTTGTCCTTGCATTTTCAAATTTAAGTTGTTACAATATATGTATAAAATGATTATAAAATCATTTCTTCTAAAAATTATTTAAAGTCAACACTTTTTATTAAAAAAATTAGTTAAGAGGAAAAATCTCTGAAGCCTCACTAGTCCAGGCACTCTCGTCAACATTTTTGATAAATTTAAACCACTGCAGACGATAATTCAAACAAACACTTTTAATCACTTTGTTATGCAAGTGGTAGAGGAATGTTAAAGGGTAAGCAATTAACCTAACAAAACATGCAATGGCGAATAAAATGGGATTTTTCCAAATTGTTTGCGCACTTGGCTTCGTTGAATCAGATTTGTCTGATTCAAAAACCTCATTAAGGAAAAGTGATATGAAGCAGAGCTTAATAACATATTTCACAATTTATCATTTACATAATTTATGAAAATACAGAATTTGAACGTCATTTAATTTATATATAACAAATTACAATTTTTTATTAAAAAGCTATAAACTTTATTTATTTAATTCATTCTGCTTTTCCGTAATTTATTCATTAAAAGTAACTTTAGGATAAAACCATTAATTACTGTTAAAAGTTAACCATCATCCACCGCTAAGTCAAGAAAGAGTGCCTGCTCACAATGAAAACTAGAACAGGCTTTAATTATGTTCATTAAACAGGTAGTAGGCCATACGTTAAATTTCAAGAAGAATATCCTTTTCTCTTTCAAGTTAACTATAATAAATGGAATAAAATGTGAATTTTAAATTTTAATTTACTCATAACATATACTTACTAAATTTGAAATACTGCTGAGTCATTAAAAAAAATATGAACTAAGCTAACAATATATTTTAACTTCAATTGCGATTTAATCGATTTAATTCACTTTATCAAAATTTGATTTTTTATTGCATCACATTTATATTAACATGATTTAATTGAAACTAATTGATTTTACTAATTCATAGTAGGATTTATACCATTGTAAAATGCATTTTAGTCAAGGCAATATGTGAACTTTCGTCATCATCTCCAAAACGTCATCTCCTAAAAAGGCAAGCGTCATTTTCAAATTTAGCAACTCTCAGTTTGAAAACTATTGAAAAAATTATTATTGCATTTAACCATCAAATACAAATACAACATATTCACTATTTCAGAATGTAATTGAGTGAAATACGCTCAGTTTTGAAAAAATTTAAAATATAATCAATTTTAGTTGAAGAATAAGTAATATTTTAACTACAATGGGAAATTTATGCTAAAAAGGTAATTAATTAAACAAAAATTAATAAGGAAATCATGATGACAGATAAAGCAAATGAGGAATTGCCCCAACAAATACCTGTGTACTGATGAAACTGCGTTTCAAGTTATTACTAGATATTTTAAAAAATGTTGTACGGGAAATTTATTACTATTAGAATAAATTGAAAAGTGTTTTAATAAATAAATTTGCGAATAGCTACAAGTAAGACAGGAAGCAAATTTAAAATATATACTTTCTCTCAAAAAATTTGCCTTCTTCTTCTTCTTATCAATCTGAAATATTTTTAAAACCAATTAGACATCGACCCATTGAGTGCCGCATAAAGAGTATTCCCAAATTTAATTCTTCTTGCTTCAGTCAAGCTAACTATTTTTTACTAGCCATTAACGATCCTTCTTCATAGCGTGAAGTACCACGTTTTACTACACAATATAATTTAATGTGAAAGCAGGCAATAAAGATGTAGTCAAAAATTATTGCATTCTGACTTTATGAAGTGTTAGAATTATTTAATCAATACAATCCATCGGCAGAATAAATATCTGAATCCCATTTTGACTCACTGTAAAAAATATTTTAAATTTCTTATGTAGTAATAGTTCGTAAGTTACAGACTACAAAGAGATTAAATTTCTGCATCAAATAATTACTTCATCAAATGCAGTGATGTTAGTTGATGGCGTCATGATGGATGAAACCATACTACTTAAAGAATTCAAAGACAATCCCGATATGCAGACTTATCTTTAACTTACTCATTTTCACAAGTATGCAAAGATAGGGATTTTGTGTTTTCCTAATACTGTATTTTACAAACCAGTTAAAATGGGTGTGAAAGCAAAACACCTGAAACAATGTTTGAAAAATTGAAAGAGTTGAAAAGCTTTTATTCTCTTTTGGCAGCCACCACTTGCTAAGTTTACAATACCTTTCATCATTTCAAAATCTAATCATATTCAATTAAATCAGTCTGAAATTTAAAATGATATTTATAAATCTACAACAAAAGATTCATTTATCTCTTAGTAAAGTTTATAAAAATGCTCTATAATTATCAATTGGCTGCTTAAAATATAAGCATTAATAATAAAGATTGTTTTAATTAGGTCAATTTCTGTTAAATTGAGGTTACTTAAATTTCGCCAACTATATAATTAATCAAATTACGTCAATCCATTAATATTTAGATGTTTAAATATTTTAAAATAAATAAACATTACTTTAATGCTTTTATGTTGAGTAGGTTATTCAAAAGACAAGATAATATATTCAGTCTGTAATAGTTATATTTATTTATTTAATTATTTATGTGCAACCGTCCTAATTTTATGGTTCAGAGAAGTGATAAGTTGTCATATTTAAAAAAGAAGAAAAAAAACAAGAATTCGCTTTTTTTCTCGCAGTACAAAATAAAATTAAAATTCACCCGCATTCTTAAAATTATGAAAAATTACCAAAATATGTTGGATCTCTTTAATATTGCATTTTATTTCAAGCAAAACAGTGAAACATACGTTTTAATTTTAGATAAAGACGAAATTCTATGTCTAATTTAATGACCTTTAATTCCTTTGTAAGTTACGCCAATGTCACATTGGATTAGTTAATTTAAAAATACGCAGAACACATTCCTATCGTGAGTTTATTTTCCTGAATTCTTTAATTAACAACAGCATATTTATTAAAATACCACTTTAATGACTAAAATTCTTTTAAAAATAAATTAATACTGATATAAATTTTAAAGGAAATAGTTAGATAATTAATTACTTTATTAAATAATTATTTTTTCATTAAATAGAATGCCTGAAAAGTTATTAGATTGAAGAATTTTATTTAGGAAGAAATTCACATACTTATAATCATCAGAGAGTGAAAGTTGGAGACTAAATTTGTTTGTGTACAATAAAGTTGTATGTATATTATAGATTATACTTAACAGATAAATTGCAAAAACTATTTTTAACGATATCTTGGGTAACGAAAAAACAATTTCTATCCTAATTTTCTGGTCCTTTATTAATAACTTCCATTGCGCTTGGATGATTTTGTACGGATAAGTGGAAATATCGTAATCTTTGTCTTTTATTCGGAACGTTTCTCAGCGTTTTCAGTAAAGCAGTGCCAAATTAATTTTAAATCATTCTTTTATCAGTAATTTCGGTTCATATTCATTTGATTTAATTTGCAGCTTTTATCCAAAACATCACAACCACTATTCATTGTGGTCTTCCTAAGAAGTTTAATTTCATGTAGTAATTTGACTTTTTATGGTCCTAGGTTAAAGATTATAAAAGCTTCAATCCTTTAATGTCATTTCTAGATAGCAATGAATTTGCTGAAACTTTAAACTAATCATTATTCACCTCTTTATCTATTTGAAAATGCTTATGTAATAAATTTCAGAATTACTTGTTTGTTTTTATTTTTTATAGAATTAAAAAGTGTCATTTAATTAACATTATTATCACAGGGTATGATGAACCCACTTATTTATTTGTTAAGAATCATGTATCTTGGTGCGTAGTAACAGAAAAAGACATTTCTACTACAGTCTTTATTATTCTTAGCTGTGAGTGTATTTGATGGCAATAAGAAATGACACATATACATGATTTATCCCGGAAAGATCCCTTTTTGGTCTATAAGAAGCCAGCGCCGTTTACATTAGTCCGAAATTTATTTTGGGAAACTTTTTTTGACTCTCATCTTGGAAGTTGATGCAGAAACATGAAACCCACCTGTTGAGAAACTCAAATTAATTTATTAACTAGGCTTGACCAGCACTATGGTGTGTATCGACGGGCACAAAACACGTGACTTCTGACCTCAAAGACGAGTGCGTTAACCATTACATCGACATCATCGTAATGGTTAAAACGCTGTTTAACTGAATATTTAAAAACAATTTCATTTAACCACGTTTTGCGCATATTACCCTTTTGAATGAATTCTATCTTAATGAGAGGGACAGAGTAACTCTTAACGGCTCAACTTTTAAAAAGATGAAATAAATTCATGCAAGCACCAAGATAACAATGAGGTTCCGAAAGGAAAAAACCATGACATAGTAAAGGATACGTATCCTTCAATCTTATTAATATGAAGTGCAGTATACTACGAAGTAAAAATATACCATGAATGGTAATGGTTTGATGCAAAATAGGCATAGTCATATCTCACTTAGTCATTTAGAAAGCATTTGTATTCATTTTTCTATCAAATTATTAACATAAGAGTTAGGATTTGCCTATTATTTTTCAAAAATTGCGCAGGAGTAAAGGAAAGAATGCGCCTCTGAAACTACTGCATTCCTCATCGATATTTGTCGAGAAACAAGATTATTATACATTAATTAATTCACTGTTTCACTTACTTTATGGACAATTGCTTAACAATTATCCATAAAAGGTAATGAAACATGGCAAGATCATCCTATTGTAAATTTTAATCAGATAATAAAATACATTTGGGCGCCTTATTCTTAGATCCAGCAAGTAGAGCCCGAAACATTAAACTCTGAAGGGCCTTTTGTTCTTTAGGCTTTTTGCTGTGCAGTTGGGTGCTAATATATAAATCGATCATATTTTTTTATATATTATATTGTATTGAGTCCTATCCAGCACATCAAAGAAACAAAGTCATTTTGAACAGATACCAGGTAATTTTAGCGTGCTTCTCATTTTCATTTAATTACTCTACAATTATTACCGAATCGTTGAAAGTTTAAATAAATTTTATGAAAATGAAGACGCTGGGTGTGGCCGAAAGCAAACCAATCCAACCAAAATTTGATTTACCTTATTGTCATAATTTTCGAAAAATCGCGAAATTAGAATAAATTGACTTTTGATTTATATTTGGAAATGTGAGTGTGCAATTCTTGTGAATTCTTTTTATGGCAGTGATTGAAAAAAACCGAACAATTCCCATTCATTAAATGATGTTGTGCGTCACGGAACAGGACTAGACATACACCAGGACAATGATCACAATCTTCAGATCTGCAAAAAAGAGTAATCATGTCACTTGAAAGGGAATTAGCATATAGGAAAAGGAAAATTTTACAAGTAGGAAAAAGCAAGCAATATTCTGGAAGAGAATGCCCGCAGAAGAAGCAGCAGGTGGGGAGAATCTGACTGCATGAATTGGTCAGTAGGAGTTGAAGAAAGTTTAATCTTGAATTAGCTAAGAGACATTAGGAATTCCACTGGGATTATTAAGGTAAAAATACGGTGATTAGGAAGCTAAAATTAGGGATAATTACTACTTGACTTTGATAGACAGACTAATATGTATTATACCCTCCCGACTGATAGCGATTCCAGTTATCGACGAAAACATAAATTCAGACCGCCAAGTAAAAGTCAATCATTTTGATTTCGTAATGTTTTATCTCAAGGTAGATTTCATGAAGATATTTAAAATGTATGTGCTTGATGACCTTTCTGATATTATTTTTTATATATCCGCCACTAGTTCATATCGATGTTATAATAATATATCAGTAAAATATTTGAAAAGTAATCCTAAATATGAAAGTAAGATTTTAGTTAAATCTGATGCAATAAGTTTTTATGAATAATTAAGATGTGGTGTTTCACTTCTTCTAGGTTAAAACATTGATCATTAGAATGTAATAGTATGATATTTTTTGGTTAGAAAGTTAATATATTGGATCAAAAATAATTAATAGTAATTATTTAACATTGATAAGTAATATTAACTTTCGAAATCAGACATACGTCAATTGTAAATTTTTAATTATGATTAATAATTCCCAGGCCTATTTAGGAAAGCATTTCCCGACGCTCATTTTGGATCGCGACAACAAATTCTCCCACCCCTTGGTCAGTGTGAATGGCCATTCCTTTCATTGTGTGTGAGCCGGTGGGAATCGAATCCGTGAACTCTGACACGGCAGACGTGTACGGAGACCAGTGCACCACCGATGCATTTTCAAATTAAAATGATCAGATGAACTCATAATGGAAAAAAGAAGTTTATCTAAAGAACACGTTCTTTGTTCAATTTGCAGAAGAGAAGAACAAACTGAAGAAGAACTGAATGTTGTACAAATAAATTTAAATTTCGCTTTAAGAATGCAGAGGGATGCATAATGCTTGTGGACTAAACAAAATTAATTTTGATTGAGGTAAGAAGTTTGATTAAAACTAATACCAATCAGTAAATAGTTTTAAAGTAACTTTTACAGAACTTAAAGTTAATGTTTTTTAATTTTTAATTATAGATGTTGTGTATGTCCAGTTCAAACTTTCAATATTTGTTAAAAATACCTTTGTGTTTTAATATTAACCGTTAAAATCACTAAAATTTAACAAAAATCAAAATAAGAAGAGAGATTATTTTTAAACTAAATATATGCAAAGAATTCTTTATAGAATTATTTTGACTTAAGTTTGTCTGACACACACGGCTTTCTTTGAAAACTGTAGACAAAATAAAAAGAAAAAACGGGCTCATTTTTATCTATATTTCGAATAAATTCCCTATCAAATTTTAATTTTTTCCGAATTTATTTCAAACATGATTGATTGCCATTTAAATTTTAATCCTCTTGGCTTTCATGATAAAATGTGTGAGCTAGCACCATTCCGTTAGCAAGTCTCGCTAGTCTAAATGAAATTCCTGCAACCACTATTAATAACTGATATCTAATAAACTTTTTGCCCACTTACCTTGAAAGCTAAGATTCAATCATCATTTCCAAAATATCAAGGAAATTCTAATAACTGAAAAACCCCAAATGCAGAAAAAGCAATGTAGAAATCTTATTTTTTTTGTTAAGACTGAAATCTGCCCTTTGTTTTCTCTTTCTAGGAGTCAATAATAAAAAATTTAGTTACTTTATATCTATATTGTGTCTTAGATGTAACCTTTCGTAAAATAGACCAGGTAAGTTGCGTGAGGTATTTAAAATTAATAAGTATTTTTTACCGTTAGAAAAGGAGTACAATTCTTCTGCCAATATCAGTATTGAAATTAAATATTATTTATACCAATCGCTAAAATGTGAAAAAAACGATTGGTAAACCTTGATTTTCACTGTGCAACTTAAAACGAATGTTGAATATGGAAGTAATTATTGCTCATAGTGAAACAAAAAAATTACAATTTTCATTATAGGAAGCAATTGACATTTTATAACAGTAAGTTCAACAATTGATAAGGGAAAGGGATCAAAAGGATTTTCATGCCAGTGTCAAAGTATCAAAGAGTTCTACGTTATTTGGTTTCGGATTCGAGTTGTACAATAGTTACTAAAATTTAGACTTTGCAATTCGTCCCCTGGATTGCAGCATACGCTTGTCTACGATGTTCAGTGCTTATAGTCTATTTCTTTATTCCAATAATTGAAGAGACAAATATGTCTTGCATAACATCCAGCAGCTGGCAGTTTCAATTGAGGAGAGTTAAGACAACAAAAATAATTATTTTTATTTTTTACTTAACTTATTTTAATTAGTCCTTACTTAAGTCTTATTTATTGAAGATTTGGGCGAGTAATTTTGCCTTATTTCCACTTAATATGAAGTAGTATAATTGAATCATACGAACCTTAACGGAACCAAATTTGTTTGCTTGATATTTGGTTTTATGGTTTTGTAAGATATAAATACCCTCTACTACTTTTCACTGCTAAACATGACTATTATATTTTTAAAGACAAGAGTATATTGATTAGAATTTAGTGAAAATTAATCATTAAGATGCCTCTTAATTAGGAGAAAATGTATTAAGTAATAAGGATTCCCAAACTATAAATAATTTTACTTAGACTAAATGCAAAATATTAAAAAATCTAGGCAATTAAGGTTCAAGAATGATGATTAAAGACTTTCAAGTATTATACTATAATTACGACGCCATATATAGAAAAGTTGTTTCGATAAGAGGATTTACTCCGATAAACACTGTCAATAGATTAAACCATGTTCAACAAAAATTCGATTTTTGTGGACGCTTTTTTGCTTTTGAAATTAGAGACTTGAAGCATGTATAGTACCTGCGCGCTTTGACTCATAAATTTGCTGTCTCTTTTTGCATTACATGCCCACTGACTCATTTTCTCTAACTGTTAATGAATGAAGAACGCAAAATTGATCAACTGCCTTATCTTGTCTTGTTTGCCTTGTTCTTCTCAATCCGGATTGTCCTCTCTGAATATTGTCACATTCCTTCTTTCCCAACTCATTCATTTACCAATTGTCCAATACACGCTTGCCCAAGCCAACTTTTGGTCTTCTCACTCAGGAAGGGCCGCTATTACCCTATTAGTCTTATGAAAATCATTAGAAAATTTTTTGCACAATTTGGTGGGACTCCTACTGTAGCTTTACTTGCGATTAGAACTACTTTATACATCTATTTCAGCATGTTTTTTTAATCGCAATTTTTATCAATTCTTCATTAAATTTCCTTCTTCTATTTAATTCACCACTTTTTATTCACGAAAATTGTCACCATTTACTGTCATTGTAAATATTTCTGTAAATCATCTACCCATTTTCCTTACTATATTAGGGATCCCTATCTTCTGAAAGTCTAAAACATGCTAACCTTAACTAGCACCAACATTGGACACCAAAGTTGCCAATTTATTGAATTAACTTTACCTGGCCTCCCTATCATGCACTCAATCCGATCCGACTAAACTACCCACAAGCAACAACTAGATAAACTCATTTTGGATTATCTCTACATCACACCGCTTCCTACGTCACTTCACGTTCCATCATACGCTACTACACACCACCCTAACTCCACAACTACCTTATTCCCTAACAACTTGTCTTCTCTGTTTGTCCATTGTCACTGCTCTTTCTCAATGAAGTTTTTACTCAATTGTCTTTATTTCTCATTACTTATGGGCAAATAGAAAAGACTCCCAAACAGTAATTAGTCATAACAAAGCAAACCTCTTATAATTTTTAGTTCTGTGATAGTATTTAGACACGAAAAATCAAACCATTTTCAAATTAAAACCAATAGGTGATTCCTCATAACTGTGCGGTGTAAGTGTGGACTATATGATAAAATCTCCTTGAGACGCCCTACTTGAGTTTAACTGACTTCCCACTAAGTTTCATTTGTCTGCTTTAACAGGTTTAATGGAAACAATATAAAGCAAAGATGGGACGTATTCTCTCTGGAGTTATATAGGTCTTTTGTACCTAGTTCCCAATAGGCTACAGTAATTGACTGGTTAGTCATTTAATTCTTTGAACCTATTACCCTCAACTGAGTAATTATAGAAATTGTAAACAACGAATTTTGGTAGCAATTCTCAGACACTATGCGTGGAAGTTGTACTTTTATTAAATATAATAAGCAAATAACGCGGGGAGGATGAATAAGCAGGGGCGCTATAAAAGTACCATCAACCAGTGATATTAATAAGTACTCCATCTCACTTCACACTAGCAGAATTTGGATAAAGGTAAAATCATCTACAGTAGTACGGAAAAATATTTTTCCATGTCACTTTTAACACTAAAAGTTGGAAATTAAATTGAACAACAAAATATTTGGCTTAGGCAATTAATTAAATGCACTTAATAATTGTTATCTATGAACACGGCCAACCGCACTGTTTAAATCCTGTCATAATGGTGACTGGTAGTATGCTAGCTTCTCATCATGGCTGATTTAGATTACATTTTCTCTATCGCGTCTCTTAAAGAGTTTGTGAAAAAGGCCTTGGTAGGTTGCGAATCTCTCATGTCGTTGACTCCACGAGTCCTTCCCGAGTATTGGTAAGTACACCTCTTAACCATTTTGAGAAATATCTCCTAACTATTGATCTGATGCTCAATCTCTGGTCTTTTGCTAATCAGGTCAGTTAAAATTGGAAATATTTGTCCTTCACAAATATTTTTAGGATTAAGCCATCGAACTTAGAGTAAAATCATTTGATTAATTGATATTTCAGAGTCACGTTAGTGGAAGATGAAAAAATTAAATTAGGTGTTCAAGATAACTTGAAAATCATTCTGAAATGCATACATCGATTAAGTTCTTTTCATTATCTATCATCACGGCTAGACTCCGACGAGACATAACTGAGGTCCATCGAAAAAAGGTTTTGTATATAAGCCTAATGTACTTATTAATAAATGCAGGAGGTGGCTTCTCTGCCACTTCCGAACTGATCTGACGACATGAGTGACTCAACTTATTCCATCTATCTGATCGATGTGGCCCTTCAACGTTATTACAAAGTGAGAATCAGGGAATCCAGAAGACTCTACTATATCTAAGCCCCAGATTCCTCAGATCGACTACCTTTTCAATTTGGAGCTCCTTCCGACTTATCCTTCCATTTTATCATCTTACTCCTGGTATGGAAAATCTGGGTGACATGCTCTCACTTTACATCGCTGGTGTCCTCTTTTCACATAAGTTTATAGCATCCATCTACTGGACGAAAGAGACAACCAGTTAGCACATCATCCCTAGGTTTGCTATGATCTATCTGCCAATGCCTTCTCACCTCACTTTCACTTATAAAGAGTCGATGACACCAAGAATTCGCACTCCTAGTTTTCCTTTTACGCGCACATTTCGACTGCGGTTGATGTTCAGTAATGCGAGAAATAGAATTCTTGGTAGGGTTCATTATCCGATTTCCGCCTCATAGCCGAACACCTATTTAGCATCCGTCTGATGTTGTCTTAACTAACTCTTTGCGTGTAGTTCTTTACTGAGGTTGACAGTGAAGGAAATAATCAGTGCATTGAATAAACATAATTAATCAAGCAGCAAAATTTACTTGGAAATTCCGATATGCGGCCATGTTAGATAAATAAATGGTAAATGATGAAAGGCCTCGCGCAATTTCAACTTTGTCCTTCCCAATTAAGGAAGAAACGTCTTTGTTTGCCTGAAGAATGGAAAATAGGAAACCCAGGTATACTTGTTTCAAACTCCAAAAAAAGGCGTTTTCCAACACTCTCCTCTCTTCAATTAGAAGCTCACATTCACCTAGTGTTCCCTTGAAAAGTAACAAACATAACCGACGCGCATCGATAAGAGTCGAATCTCCGACCCTTTAATTATTGGTACATGTTGACCATTATGCCATCAGGTGTTATGTTATGCCTTCATGCAACGTACGACCACTCTCAGTACAGCTCTTGCATTTAAACACAGTGTAAACTGAAAGATTTTCGGGAAAAAACCTTGTTTATTTAATGCGGATATTTCATTCAAGGGAATACCTCCTGTGGTCTGTTAAAACGCAAGAAAAGTGGTTCATCGAACGAGCTTAAGTCATGTAATACTTATGACAACATCCGATGTTCAAAGAAAAATAATCGATTCAATTATCGAATAACGGAAACTCCAATCCCTTATCAAGTTATTCACCGTTAAAAACAAGAAAAAGGCTAAAACATATGACCGAAAGCAAAAATCGGTGCCTCTGCCCAGTTAGACCGAATTTTCCCCCTATTTTTCCTTCAAATTAAAGTTGACAGTTTAAAGAAGACTTGGCATCTTTCTTCTTTATTTCATGGGTAAATGCACATAAGGGGGATAAAATTCATAATCTTAACTTATTTGATCGAGAAAGCCACAATGTTATCTAAACATGAATAGAACATAAATCACAGCTGAATGAAAGTGTACGCGTATTGAAACAAAGGGAGTGGGTGATTGAAGCGAAAATAAAGATGGTTCCAAATACTAAACAGTTTTGCGTTGCTCTTCATGCGAGCGTTGCCAAAAGACAAAAGAGATGGCTCCCGTATCCCAGGCACCCTTCAACACAGTATCTTCCAAAGCTTTCCGATTGTACGCGTGGTGCCAAACGGAGAGATCACAGTTGCAATCCGCTTCTGGGGGTGGTGGGCGCGTCTGAACTCGGTTCACGCATCGACGACACTTGAATCTAGAGAGAGAAAATAAAAATTCTTTTTATTAGTTGTGTTCCTCTACTCAATTCGAGTCGCAACTAATGTTAAGTGACATTTACGGCTAGCAGTAACAATTTCGATATCTTCACGAAAACGGTTGCCAAATATGCAGAATTCAATAACGAGCATACTCACATCTAAGTGATATTAAATCTATAGTTAGATTATGCTCACAACTAGTATAATTACGTATACTAGCGAAAAAAATGCTTGAAAAAACTTCAAGACCTCTTTCAGAGTGCTTCAACTTAGTGACTAAGAGCGGTCAAAGTGCATCTCTGCGAGAAACAAAATATAAATTACCAAAATAATGGTCTACTAATCCATTTACTTTCCTGAAACTCGTTACAAAAAGATACTGCTATTGGATAAAGAGAAACAAATACCCGATCCTGTTGACTACATGCGCCCTTAAAATAAAATTCATCCAGATGAACGTAATACGTGATTTAATCGTAAGAGTAGAGAACTACTGAAAGTATTAAAGAAATCATTATATTAGCCGAATTCATACACATTGAAAACGAACAGATCGAATCCTTCAACCTTCGATAATATTAAGGATAAGAAACAACCAAAAGTGAAAAATGGCAACAATACTTACTTGTCATGAGTATCGGAATCCGTAGTGCTATGATATGCAAATAATTCCCGAAGTTCACCCAAACTGAAATGTCTTTCTACTTCTTCAGCCTGATCCACCACACAGCTGCTTAGTGCCTTCTTATGTGCCTGTCTTTGTAGCATCTTCTCCTCTATGGTTCCAGTCTATAACACAAAGATCATTACAGATCAAATAAACGTACCGATATTAACCGATAGATGTAGCACTGCTTCTTCTGCCCATCCCGCCATACACGAGCCATTGCCTGCTCATCATTAGCAGGATTCCAGTCGGGATCAAACATCACAAGCCGATTCGCGCCGATCAAGTTCAATCCACAACCACCCGCTTTACTACTCAGCATGAACACAAACTCGGACGACTAAAAAGAAATCCAATACAATAAGTAATTAGTACTACTTATCAACAATAAGTAGAAAACGTATTTTGAATAAAACTCACGATAGGGTCGTTAAATTTTTCGACAATTTTAGCTCTCTTTTTGATAGTCATTGTACCGTCAAGTCGAAAATAACCATAACTAAAGAAATCAAAAAATGTGCATGCAGGACCCACTTTCTATGTCTGCAAAGTCTTTCAAATAAATCAAGAGTTTGAGTATAGTTTGAAATGAGGACGACTTTGTCACTGGAAGTTGCTTTGACGATTGCAAGAAGGCAATCTAAAACTTGAAATTTGCCTACCAAGGATATTTTAGACGAGATTTAGGGAATTTTACCAGATAAATCAGCCTGTGGTGGTCTGTTAGTATCTGCTGAGCTGGCATAGCCAGCTGGAAACAGATCTATCATTCCGCCGAAACCATCCGAACCAGAACGAATTTTATCGAATATCAAGTCAGGATCTAACGAAACAAACTAATTAACGAGATAAAGAGGATGATCTTACGATTGCAAATCTTCTTAAGGTGGGTGATAGATGCCAAGCTGGACAGTGAAAGCTTCTTCTCTCCTCCGCTGCTAAGGTGTTGAGCAACCTCATGAGACTTTCGTTCAACAAATTTAGCATAAATCTCACCCTGAATTGGAGCCAACTTACAACAAACAACTTGTTCAACTGAAATGAAAGAATATATGACAATTTAATAAGACCCACTTTTAACGGGAAGATACTGAGTCAGCAGAGCCTGAGTCCTTCGAATGATACAACGTGTAACGATGGCAAGGAGCTAAAATATCGATAAATGGATAAACTTTTCAACCAACCTCTCTCAGTTTCTCTTCCCCAATCTTTTGCTCAGCATCTGTAGCATCAGCATCCCTACTACGAAGGATAGGAATTTCAAATTTTCGTCGGAATTCACCTGCAGTACCAAGAAGACCCACATTAACAAAGTGAACCAGACTGAAGTATTCCAGCAGATCATTCTGAATTGGTGTTCCAGATAGAAGAACCCGTCTTTGGCAGTCCAATTGAACCAAAGCCTGATAGGTCTGATTTTCAGAGTTCTTTAATCGATGACCTTCGTCGCAAATAATCAGTCCAACAGTTCCTTTGTGTAACTCCCCAACATGTAATCGGAAGGTTTCATAAGAGATTATCAAAATCGGAGTAGCTATACGTGGAGGCCTTTGGGACATAAACTGAGCCAGCTTTCGATCAATTTCATCTTTAGATCCTGAGTCGATAGGTAAAGGGTTTACCCGACCATGTAACCATTTAGTCAATTCATTTGCCCAGTTCTTGACAAGACTACTAGGGGTCACGATAACCGCCTTATCAATCATCGGTTTCGCTTCAGGACTTTGGCACTATTAAAGAAAAATATAATTAAAAGGAAAAGAATACCACTACCAGTAGGGTCCAAACAAGAGTAATGCATTGAAGAGTTTTACCGAGACCCATTTCATCCGCCATGATACAACCATAATTTTCCGGGATTCGTACGCCGGTAACACAATCATACATGAATTTAACGCCCTAGGGAAAGAATGGTTATTGCTTTAGATTTATAATCCAACTTCTCTTTGATGGGGACGCAGAAATTTGGTCAAAATTGGATCGACGACGACATGGACTAATTTATCACTAAAATTAACGGAAAGTTTCGATGAAAACGGATACGTACGCATCAGATTTCAAGCTTTCATGAGCATTTAATTCAGGAGGCTCATATAAAACAAGTGCGTTTTCTTCAAACGGATCATGTAATGCTACTTTAGCAGAGGAACGTTTAACACCCAAACATTTAGATTCGTATCCGCTAGCTAAATGCTCATTAAAATAACATACAAATATTACGCTTATAGTTCGGAATTGGGACCTTAAATGGTTTCGTTAAAATAGATCTAATCAGGGCTTCCTATAAAGCAGATTATTAGCATGATTCCACATACGTGAGCGAGACCTGCATTAGGAGATAGATCAGATTGGTTAACTTCTTCAAGAGGTTTTCTATATGCTGAAAGGAAAGTTCTTGGAGAGTAGTCTGCCTTTACACTTGGGTCCTCAATGCTTCGTCGTTTAAGGGGAGGCTAAATATGAAATTGAAAATTCGAACAAACTTCTCTATTTATTGCAGGTGCGATTACCCGCACGTTGGTCTGACTTGGTGCATGACTCCTACGCTAAAGAGATGTTAGCAAATTGGACCATTTACCATTTCTACACCGTTTCAAATGTGCCAGTCATAAATTATTCTTGTATTACTAGTGCATATGAACAAAATTATCAGAAAACAAAAATCCTGATGTCAGAGATATTCACTTGTGTCGATGCTTAAGAAGTAGGTTGTTATACTTGGAAACTGAAATCTTTTTTGTTAGTCGATGATATAACAGATTACTATGGGTGCAACCATTAACCACGGTACATAGATTGAGAAAATCTCTTGATCTATGTTTTCCCACATACGTTGTGTTTTTTAACAAAGGCATAACCTGCAGATTATTCAACAGTAATATTTTCATCTTTTTAACTTCTACTTGTTCACTTGTAGTCTTAAAAATGGGCACATTTTAAAAATAGTTTCACTTGCAATCTCGATTTCACCGGTGGAAATTTCCACGACGTTATCTAACCGAATATTTTCATATAAATATAATAGAGCTTCTCGGGTAGCGTTTTGAATGCTTCATTAATGAAAATAAAATGATAATTTTTCCACTGAATCTCAAATTGTCTGGAATAAATGATATTTCCCGTTTGTAAACTGGACTCATGCTTGAATGAGGTTAATCTTTCCATCAGGCGCTGCTCTTCATAACTCTTGTCCCTACATGAGCAAAGGGGTTGGCAATGGAATAGCATATAACTGATAGTATACTAAATGTCAGCTTCTCAGGAGATAGGCACCTAGAAAACTTTTTAATATTCGCAAAGTCCATTTATTCCCGAATGAAAAATGCTGACCATTTTCTTGAATATCACAGTTATTGCTAGTCAATCTACGGAAAATAAAAGGCGTACATTATAAAGAAGTTTTCTGCGTGCGATTGTTGATCAACTAATTTAAGGCGAGGATTGTTAAATATTTATGATCAAGTTTATGGGATGAAATAATTAAATAATCTTCAAAAATGCTCGATCGAGGACAATTGTGATAAATTTTACTTTGAATAACGACCCCTACTTCATTAAATGATCACAATATTGGCCCAGAATTAATCAATTTTAAATATGTAAAGGTATCGTTGGTACAAATTCCAACTACGCTGCAGTGATCTCCGCTGTTGGAGTATACGATCGATTGGATCTAGGCTTCGAAAATCATTCATTCATATCGTTTACCGTGTTTCCGTAATCATATGTTAATAACAATTTATAACATGGAGTTTTTTTCGAACTAGAAACATTATTACATGGGCACTGGACTAAATTTTCGTGGGAATGATTAGTATGCGCTTTTTAAATTGCTCTAGCTGTTAACCTTGAAATAGTACTTGAATAGCCAGGTGCCCGGGTTAACCCTTACCAGAATGACGTTTTTTGAGTGTCATTGATAAATATCTCCTAAATATCTCATTATCTCTCAGATACGTGTTTGGGATGATGTTAAAACTGTAGAACATTGGACAAGAGAGAAAAAGATTTATTCCAAGAATGTTCATATCTCATAGGCAATTTTTTTAACTATTTAATAACTAATCATATCTGTCCTATTGCTTTGTAGAATAAGCCTGGGTATTTCACAGTTGAAACCAAAAGTTTTAGTCTTAGGGCCTAAATCATTTCAGTGATATGAACCCTTATAAAGAAATTTTTACGCAAAGCAAGATTAAATTAGACTGAAAAGGATTTACTAGCAAATATGCTAAGAAAGTTTAAAGACAATTGACAAAAATTTTTGTCAATACGTTTGTTTTATTGCTTCAAATATAGGACACTCATACTGGCTCACCTTTTCGCAACTGGTTTGGTTCTTTCGAGCCTGATTACCTTCTATGTGGTTTACACAATTGGTTGTGCCTGTCATTTTAGTACTCTGCATCTATGGTAAATCATTTAATTTACTATTATTTTTAGATGTCCAACCCAGAGGGAACCGGCCAAAGGTCCGAAATTTGCATAAAAAACACCCAACATCGTTTTCGAAAATGAAAATGAGTTCAGGCCTGTAAGTGAATATCTATAAGTTAGTTATTATATATAATCTTTAAAAAATTAATAAATACTTATTGAAGTTTTAAAATATTTTGTATTTAACTTGTAGGTCACTGGACCGAAAGCGAGCACTACTTTCCGCCGGCGGTTTGGCTTCTATGTACATTGGTTTTAAGTTGGCATCTCATCATGACCTTTGTGAGTATTTATTTTTAGCATTAATTAATTTGAACTCTTATTTACTAATGTCTCTCTTTTTATTTTCTAGCTCGATATACGATATGTGAAGGTCCACGTCGTGAACCTGGTCCCGATTCAGAGTCACGGGAATATCAGTACACTGTTTGTCCAAGTCATTTGCGATATTGTTGCCCTAGTGAGCTCTACAAAGGAGAGCGATGTTGTGCAGGCCGTTCATAGTAAGTTTATGCTCATTTCTGTTTTCGTTTTCTTTATTTTTTTAGACACTGCTTAGGTGCCCTGTTTTATAAAATTCCATGTTTAATCTTAATGGTCTCATTGCTTGTGGCTAAAAATGTTACGTTTTTCTTTGCCTACTTCCATTCAGTGTATGTAAACGCTTATGTAGTCTATATTTTACTTTTTTCAGATGCGTAATTGCCACGCCCCTAGATTATTTATTGCTGATTGTCTATTCTACCTAAAAGATAGGAAAAGTATAATTATATAAGGATTATAGCATCTGGATTTAAGACTCGAAGTGATTTTGCTGTACATGGAATGTGTATTCTGTACTTTCTCCGTCCAAGATTTTGGATTGTATTTGTAGATTTACATATAAATATTTAGGTATTAGTTCTACTAAGTGCGTTGTTTAAATTGTAATAAAATTATAATGTCTATGTCATACATGCTTTTTGGCAAATCTGCATTAGCATACCTGCATTGCAGTGATTCAAACGAACTTTTTGTTGAATGTAAAATCATATTTATTTTCCCCTTCCCGTTTGTTTGTCTCACTTCACTTATAATTTTAAAAAATATTTGGTTAGAAAAACCATGAATATCTTTTTCTTAAGCATTTTGTTGCCTCCTTAAAAGCAACTTGAAAAACATGACAATTTCGTAACAGCAAATTTTCATTTATAGTGTTTCCAAACCAAAACTTCATTTACTGAGCTTAGGTATTTTATTTGATCACTTCTATTTATGAGTGTAAAACTATTATTTAATTTTTATATTGGTCATGCAACGATGTTTGATTGATGAAACATTCTTGGAAGTGACAAATAATCATTATTAAAGTATTATTCGTCCTGTTTCTTTTCAGTTATACCTATTCGCCATCTCGTGGTAAAGTAATCGGTTCTCTCTTCGGCACGCTCATGGTGATATTGAACATTGGCCTGGTAGTGTACTTCTGTTGTCTTCGACGTCGTTCGAAAGCAGCTGATGCGGCGGCATACCATGACCCTGATGAGGTCTACAGTCTTCCCACGCCTCATCATCAATTTACACCTACTGGTACTGCTGTCACAATTGGCGGTTATACCCCCGCGATTGATCCCCAAGTACATACCTATCCAGTTCCTGTTGGACCATATCCTAGCTACTATCCCGTAAGTAATCAACCTAAGATATTAATATTTCCGTTGTTAGACATTCGATTTGGTGTATTTATTTAATATACTCCATGGGTTTAGCTTATATATCTAAATGATCGAAAAATGGCCACTTGTTACTCATATTGAAGTGCGCATTTGGACAGGAAGGTGTACAGTTTTCAAAGTTACATTTTCAGTGGAGGGGAAACATTTTGCTCTTGAAAAGTGTTTCTTATCCTTTTGTTTTTAGGACTTTGCGAAGTTAGAGATATTTATTTCGTTTGGAGGTTCGTTCTCAAGAGGGATAAGTTTACTGAATACCAGTTTTCATGGAGGAATATTTGTCCTCATTGGCGTATTTCACAACTCGGGTGTAATTTATTTGACATTCAAGGAAAGTGTACGCCTCAAATTTTACAAGTTTAGAAATACAGTTGTGGCATCATTCATCCTTTCATATTTACAGAGCGTTTAGGTGTTATGAGATTGTACGAAGGCAAATTTTATTTCTTTTTATCAGAGATACGCAAAGATGTCATCATTCGACCCAAGGTTAGTATTAAACAACTCCTTTGTTCCGTGAGCTTGAGATATAAATAATGCACCTAATCAGACTAGCAGTTGCATAGTTCTTATTTTTGTAAATTGGGAGAGAATATCTTTCATGAGTATCGTTTAGGTTCGAAGTTTTATATTATTAATTGCGACTGTATTATACGACCCATCATGCTTTCTCCAAACTTGCATTAGCATGTCTTTTTGACAAAATTTTCCAGTAATTTAGTTGCACTAGATTTCATTTAAACAAAAAACAGAATTTCAATTTCTACCCCTCTCATTTCATGTTCTTCTTTCTTGTAAGTGGTGACATTTGAGTAGGGGTTATAAATGTTAACTGTAGGGCCAATTAACTGGTGCTTGCTAAATTATTTACCCAAATAGGGCGATAAAAAATACATTGAGCAAGCTTAGGTGCCACTTTTCTTTAATCGGAACTGAGTAGGTAACGAGTGAAATCCAATGATCATATTCTATCTCCTTTGTCAGAAGTAAACCTTGAAGTTGTATATCCAATTGTTCGACTATACTATCCATATTAGTTTCATAAATGAGTGGATGGTCATTAAAAATTATGTATACAAATGAGTTTACCTGTTAAATTTAATAGTGTAGCTGTGTTCCTCTTGGTTTCAATACACAATCAGTAGGGAAAGGATAGAAAGTAACCTGTTCATAACATGGATGGTATGCAAGTAATAACAGTTGCATGTTTTCCAAGTCAGAGACCAAGGGTTCGATGCTGCCAACCGGTGTACACCCGGGGATTGAAGTGATTAACCCTAATGGTTAAGTGCGGCTAATAAAGGCGGTAGAGTTCGATTTTCTTATCATGGAGGATAATTGATGCTATTCTTTTACCCAATATGAGTGTTGGAAAATGTTATCCTAAATAAGTTTAGGAGTTATCTAGTTTATTGATCATTAAAATTCACATTTGAGGTACGAGTTAGGGAGGAGTATATATAAAGATTTCCATCCTCAAGATTAGTACTGGTTTTAGTAAGCGACTTATTTGTATTTCTCCTTCCTCGCTCTCTGGTTAGTTAATTAGTCAATGCGCCATGTACTGACGTATAAAAAGGCCATCATTTCGAAGCAGGATGAAATGATTGTCATGGTTATTTGGATATTAGCAGTACGCCACAGTACGGAGTTTTATACTTTAATCGCTTAAAGGCGTGTTCTTTATTGGCAGGCCTAGATTTTGATAGAGAGCAAAGTAAAGACACGAGTATTTTCGCAAAGCGAAATTGCGTGTCAGGTTGTAATCTGTTGCAATTTTCATGTCCTAATATCCGCTCTCCTTAAGAGTTATATCCATTAACTGCAATGTGGCTAATTGTTTGATTGCATGAGTAATTCTCCCGCTTTTGCAATCCGTCCGTCATGTACCTAAGCAATCTCTGATTTCCTTTTATCTCTGTTATAGTATTAGGCTGAAATTTAGGCTGTCCGACGACTGTGACCTTGCATTTTGGTTTATTTAAACTGAAAGTGCATTTAGGATAAGCAGGCTTTTAAGGATATTTCCTGAAATCAGAGACTAAACAATAATCTGACGCTCAGCTTATATTTGCATAATTGATATTTGAGTATTTCTGTGTCAGCATTTTGACATAAATAATATAACTAATGATTACGCCTTCTCCTTGTTTAGCGTGTTTAATAAAAAGAAGTCGAATAATAACTTCTTTTCCTTAGTAAACTATTCTTTAGACTGAGAGATAACTAGGTTTACTAATTAACCATTCTACAACGGTCCAACGTGAACACTAATGTGTACAATTAAATTTGAGAATCGTTTCTGAATGCTGGGTGTCAGATTTTCCAAATTCTCTTTGTTTGTATTGTAGTAAACACGTATTTCAGCAAACTTGTTTTTGTTGGTTTAATAGCAAAAAAAGGTTAATTTCGAACTGCACTAGTTTAAAAGATTAGGTGGTGGTATGCCTCCCATCTTTATAGCTACGGGTCAGTTAGCGTACCATGAGATTTGCAGTTAATACAACTTATTGGTTGATATTGATTGCTAATTCATCTTCTCCCATCTTTTCAGGAAAATCCACCACCTTCATATTTCGCTTCGACGGGAGGTACTCAACCGCCTCCTTATCCAGATGTCATCTCCCCAAATCAGCCATCATGTCCACCAATACCACCTACGGATAATACATCAGCTCCTCCTTATCCCACTACTTCTACTCTACCCTCTTCTCTTCCTATTGGCTCAGGATGGCGTGCATAACCACCAACGATAAATTCTAACGCCATTCATCGAATCTTCATCTTATTTCTTCCCAATTTTATTCCTCAAGTGAGAGCAGACATCATAAACGGGTGTTGTTATGTTTGTAATATTTTGGATCGTATTTAGAACAACGCAATACATCTTGGAGAGATCATATTTTATTATGGTGTTAAGTTGCAATTATAGGAGTACAGAGACGTCCATTTATGATAACTTGTTACATTAATGGGAAACCAGAGCCTACGTCCACGACTTTGATCTTATTTTTATAAAAAACGATCATTCATTATTGTACAACCTATTGCAGTTAGAAAGTTTGGGTATTAAAATCAGTGAAGTCTTGATTAGTTTACGATTATTGAAACCTATCAGTCCATTTTTGGTAAACATATTTACTGATCTTTGCGTTGTACTTTTTCTCTTTTCAATGTGTTTATTCACTAGAATCAAATGTTGTCAGATTGTATCTAATGGATGATTTTCCTCTGTTTGACTTCCAAACATTCTTTTCAGTATTCGTTCTTCTCAGCTACCTCTTAAATACTATGCCTTTTATTTGTAAAGTTGGTATAAATATTATACTGAAGGATGTCTCCCTATGGGTTTCCAAAATTTTCATTTAGGTCATTACTAATCCCTAGGACATAAGTATCTCGACCTCATGGTGGCGTTTGAAGTGTTTGACCCTGTTAGAACCTCAAGACTTTTACCAAGTTCACAGTATTAGTACGGTTCTCTCTCCTCTCTCGTACTTTTCCTCTCTGTTTCAATCCCTCTCAGTTCTCTCTCNCCCCTCCTCCCTCGTATTTTAACCGGTGTTATTACAATAGACTTTGGTCGGCACTCAAATCTTTGTGTTCTGCTTAACTTGGTATTGGTTGTCTACTGTCTAGCTGCTATTAGCCTTAACTTCTAGTTTAGCGACACCGATTCTTGTTACCCCAACGGTGCTATTCAGACAAGGTGGCTATAATATTATTATTGCTATTGTTTATATTTGCTTCATTACTCAGCTTAGAAGATTAGGCACTCTTATTTTTATTGCTTTCTCAAAAGTTGCTCTGAAGAAAAAAGAGGTTTTGTTTTTTGTAAGGCATATACATGCGGAAACTCAGTACTTTAATTTTTTGTACGTAGCATCTAAGTAACGATGATTACATCGAGAATTCATGTGTTAATTTTTGTTAGCCCTTTAATTCACTATTTTTGCTCGTGTAATCTTGAGGTGGAGTTTTATATTTTTTAATACTGAATTTGACCTTGTTGGATGTCCCGTTTTTGATGGATTGGCCAGCTAGTCCCTAACTCTTTATATAACTTTTCCATCGTTACGACACTTTTTATGAATTGCTTCGTAAAGTTAGAGATAAGAAAGAATGGCTTTTCCCACATAATCGGTTCTTACTCTAATGAACGATAGATGCGAAATTTTGTCTACTGATCTATATAGGAGTTTTAATAACATTAGGCTAAGTGTGTGTTAGCTTTTAACAAATAAGTGTTATAGAACTACATGGTTCAATTTTGGAATCAAGCAGAATCGCATGAATGGATAGCCAACATGAAACATTTTAATGTTTCCCGATGGGAATATTCTGAAATACACAAGAAGATAATTACGCTCTCAGTTGTGTAATCATTGATTAAAAGGGGAAAATATGTTATGTTTTATATTACTTGGTTGAAACAATCTGAAACAAATCGTAACTTCCATTAAAAACTGGTGAATCAATGTTGAATGCAAGAAGATTCCTGTAAAAGTTATTCAGTGATCCTGATAAGGTTTTTTTAAATATGTATTTAATATCTGAGTTTTCTTCGTATACGGTAATTTTATCCGCAGTTGTTTAATAATATCTCTAAAAAAGTAAATCATTCCTTTGATTCATCTTGTGATCTCCGGTCCAGATTGCTTATATGTCTCAGGTAATTATTGATTACATTAATACGAAACCTCACTGAGAATACATTAATTGAATTATAGTATTTAGGTCTAAGTTTCAGAATGATTGTTTTTACCAAAATATTTCCCGATAAATTTTTCAGGAAACTTGTCATCTCCGTAATGGTTAGCGAACTGTCGAATAATTTACGATATCTTATAGTATAAGAGCTGTTACGTGTGTTAGCTGGTTGTAGAATACTGGTATTTTCTCATTTTATTTTTATGTATTAGTTCTTGTAACATCCCCTTTTGTGTTAATGAAATAGTCAAATATTTTTGGGAAGTTTTTTGCTATTGTAGATATAGTCGCTCTCAAAATAAATCCCTGTTCGAAGTACTTCAAGCTCAATTTCGACTTCAGTTTAAAATCAATTTTGGACTCTAAGAAGACATTTTTAGTATTCAGGTACATTACAAAGCACTATTCCGAAAATAAAAGGACCAAATATAACTTAATTAGCTGATTTATCTAGTTACTTATAATTAATCGGCTTATATAAGTATTATAAGGTTTAAATGCACCATAAACTCCTGTGTATGCGTCGTTGGGGTATCAGTAAAAGCGACCGTCTGTCGGGTCGGAGGCCGTAATGTAAAGACCCATTGAAGAACACATTGATTAGATCACATCTTGGTACATTTTTACAAGTTACAGTGATTTAGATAGATAGGCAAAATTGATTGTCTAGTCTTCATGGTTCAGAGGGTTCACCAATCGGTTAGACACCGAAGACTCGGATACCACAGAGGTCATGATTTCCATACAGTTTGGCACACGGTCATTGAACGTAACTATTCATATTGATTAAAATTGGCCAAGAGAGGAATAGCAAAACTTTTTGCACCAGAGAGGTTACGGTATGCTGCTTGACTACTCTTCGGTGAGCTTGGGGCTTATTCAAGTCCGAAATGGGCAGAGTTGGAGTAAATTTATCTATCTGCTAGTTATGTGATTTTACCCGTTGTATTTGAAATCAATCATTGTGAGACACGATTTGGAATTTTATAATTAATTCCTGCCTAACTTGCACTTTTATTCTTTATGGAAAGGTTAAGAAAGCAAGCTTAGATTTCTAAAGGCATAAGATTAATAATAGAGAGTTTTATTTGTTGGAGCTGATTATCACTTTTTTATATTTTCTAGATGAACGCTTTGGCAAATGTGACAGTGCTAAAAAGACTAAAACCGGCATCCCAAATGCTGAATGATCGAATCATATTTTCCTACGACCTACTATATACATTTCTTACCTTATCTTATCATATCACCCATCTCTACATCAAAATTTTATCGAATAAATGTTAAGTGTCTTGTTACAGTTTTGTTATTCATACATACCACTGCATAAAACTCACTATGCTTTCTTAAAATAATTATATGTAAATGTTTGAACTTGACGTTTAAATGATAAATAGTTCGATCATTTATTGATTTTTCTAACGCTTGGCAGCTAATATGCTCTATGTAAAATAAATATTTATGGGTGGAATGCATAAATACAGAAACTGAGAAAATTTTAGAGAGATATTTTATTAGTTGCGAGATGTCTGAGCTGCATAACTGAGTAAACCTGAACGAAAATTACCAGTGCTAAAAAGTTCCTGAACATATCACATTCCAATACCATTTCCTTCAGAATTTCCACAGTGAAGTAAGTAATAACCACCTTGACAGAATTTTAATCAGCGAGGTTATGAATCAACAATGCAAATTTTTACGATCTACAAACAGGACGTCCACTTTTCCTGATAGAGAACAGAGAGAACTCCTGCAAGTTAGTTGACACAAGACCAATTTTACTATGACCTTGAAACACGCAAACGGACCAATAATATAAATATAAAGGAAATATAGTAGGCAAAATAAAAATGCCACTTTCTCGAATGAAAATGTTTAATAATATGTTTTTTTCATATAATATAATATTTCCGTCTTGTCACAAACACTGTTTGAAAACTTCGAAAATATTAAGACAGCTACCTTCGACATATGGATAATCTAGTGCTGTCCTCTACACGAAAGGTTTTCTACCGAGATTTATACATAGCACTAGTTGTGATTAGGGTCCCTTTTTGCTACATATAAGAAAATGATATTTTTCCCAAAATAATTCATACGTGTAGGATTCTTTATTTTCTATCTTTTAATTCCTGCTTCCTTAAATTCCCTTTTATTCGGACGAATTTTTTTACATTAGGGTCATAAAAGGCGCATAATATAAATTAACCTCTTGATACGCAAGCGTGCGTCTTATGTTGATATATTGGTTTGGATTGTTTTGTATTGTGGCTTTGTAGGGTCGTATTTGTAACTGGTGTAATGTCTTAAATAATCTAAAAGTCGGTTTCGGTATCCTACAAAGAAGAGCGGATTATTACAGTTTGTATTTCCATAATTACTCTTTATTCCCATTCTCTATGACAATAATTCGGTTTTTTGTCCTCCTTGACATCTCTATGACTCAAAACCCCTATCTGTCATGTCTAAATCCCCATTTCTATAACTGTCCGGTTTCACTTAAAAGTACATCTCACTCATGTTCTCACGCGCGTCCTTGATTAAGTGAGTCATATAAATTGTCTTTGTATTCCCGCCCAAATATGCACTCTCGTTTATCAGTTACCGGCTCCAACGCTTCCCTCTCGCCTCCACTTTTACTCAGGTCTCTCTTATTCCCTTGAATCCTCATTGTAGTTTGATCAATACATTTTGGCCTAGTCGTCTCTTGGCGTTCTGTTGCTGTTCCTCTTTTTAGCTGACAGCCGCTAGTTGTTACCCTGACTTCAATAATATCATGGAATTTCAGGACTTCAATGATCATCTAAATGCGTTTTAGTGATTAGTTTGCATTGGCAGCATGGACAGATAAGTCCAGAATTAATAACAGAATAAATAGTCAAGGGGTGTTTGCGACTAGAGATTTTACCAATGACTTGGTGGACAGAATTGCCGATCGGCTCATCAGAACTTAGATGAAGGCTTCCAAATTTTTGGCTTCTTTACTCACCATAGCAAAAAGTATATATACGTCCAACTTACAGTTGATATTTGATGAGGTATTAGTTGCCTACTGGGAAAAGCTTGAAGCCATTATGCATGTAAATATGTAATAAATCAGCAGAAATAATTGTCCATTTATTATCTCTTTATAAGATAGTCAGTTTAGTACTATCACTACTAATACACCTGTCTGTTAAAATTACGCGAAAGATAAGCTCGTTGAAGGAATTAGCCTTTATGCCCAATAAGGCGCTTTCCAACACTCGTCCTGAGTAGATAAATAACATTATAGAGTACTATCGCCACTTTAAGTCAGTGACAATCTCGTTCACTGGGTGTACACCGATGGGCATCGAACCTGTGCCAAACGATCACGTTAACCGCTGCACCTTTAGTACAACGCATAAGAAATACGTTTCTGGCAGAGGACTTACATTTTGAAATTCGTCTGTTACCTCCCCATAGATCAATTCTCTAATTAGTATAATTGGTCATGTCGTCCACTTGATGACCTTTGGCACTGCAAACGTGCAGCGTGCCATAGATGATTTTGAACTTATTCAATTTGTAGCGTCCTCATTAGTCCTCCTATAACCTAGTCTTAATTTCCGTTCTGGATTTGTCATGATCTGCAGTAACCTTAATTATTCATAAATTATCAATCTCTTCTGGATATATACAGTTTGCTAAATATGGTTACACTAGCTGTTTGATTTCATAATCCAACTCAATAGAGAATGCTTCTCGGTCGAAATTATGACTTATTAAATAGATACCAACTTTCATTTGTATTAGAATATTTGACTATTTTCACGGACTTCGTCTGTCAATCGTCGAAATAGGCGATAAGAAATCGATAGATTGGACAACATTGCTCTCATAAAATATGGTGTTGGTGAGTATAGAAGCTCATCTATACATCTACTCTTAGCTGCCATTTGTTATATAGAGACACCGTGAACTAGATATAGACGATACTGCCTGATGAATATTAGCGAGTAAATTGGTTAAAGTTTCTCTAACAATGTAGCTGCAGTATTTGCGCACTCTCACTCATAGGCCTGCTTAGACTTTCTATATATTACACTTCTACTAACTCGTAAATTTTCCCCAACTTTTAATGAGCTAAGAGCATGAAATCGGTTAACTGCCTCATTGTATCTCATTCGGCCTTTTCCCTGAAATCTGCATTGTCCTTCCATAATTCTTATGCCTCCTCTTTATTCCTATATTCTCTCTCTTCTTTATACTTTTCACACATTCATTTTTCAACCGCCGAATTCACCTTTTTCCAACTCAACTCTTGGTTAAAAGCTGTTGGTTCCTATTATCATTAAGAAAATCGTAAGTTCATTTGGAGATACCTAGCCAAATTTGGTCTCCCTTTTGAAGTAGCTTTATCGACGGGATTTGTACCACCTTATTGGCAATTACATCGTCTTCTAACCCAAACCTGCTACATTAGATTCTCTGTCCTTTTAAAACATTTAGTTCCCTAACATGTTTTGCAACATAAATTAAAGTGCAGAATTTCCCGGTGCAAGCCTAATGTTTCCCTGCAAAACTATCACACCTCTAGTGGTTTGTTCATAACAAAAGTGATAGATCACGTACGTATTACCTAAATGATGGCTACTAAATATCGATGGTTCAAATAATCTACCTCCCTAGGTTTCTTAAAATTCTTCAAAGTCTTGGTGTTTTACTAATACAGCTATATGTTGCTTTTTTTGTAAATATAGACACAACTATTGGAATATACTGAATTACTTAATACCTACTCCACTTCGTAACTATAACCAATAGCACCTACGAACCACAGCACTCTTCTTGGTTTTTTTCCTATCGTTTTTCCAAGACTTCTGCCAGTAAATCTGTTTGTCGCAACCATATTCTCACTTTATTCTGGTCATGAAGTGAAAAGTGATAAAAAGTAGAAAAGTATAGTTAGTAGAATATATAGAGAACGGAATCTAAAAATACACACGTTTTTATTGATTGACTGACTTTTGTTAATAAAGGGGAGAGATGAATTCCCAGCTACCTTTGGGTTATTCTTCTATTATCCCCTCAGTTTGAACATGATGTCATCAAATTATTAATAGCATAAATATCTCCTTATTGTGTATGCCTTGGACGATATTCCAGATACCAATGTATCCCCCTCCTCTGTTTTAGTTACCTCATCTCTGCTATTTTAAAATTGCATGCTACTGAAAATCATTCAAGACTTTTTTGACTTCTTAACCATTGGTAAAAGAAATGAATTAAAGTGGCAAGACCGACTCTTCTTGATTAAAGAGACTGTCAGAAAACACCGAAGTGGCTAAGCATTTGCTGCAATCCATGGACGATTTATGAAATTTGAATTTGAAATATGAGTTATCCATTTAATGAACATTTTTAAACCCGAATCTGAAATTTCAAATGATGCAAGGCTCTGTGATAATTTAACAGTGACCTCAAAATCTTTTTGATCCTTTTTTCATAATTTATTGAATAATCTGTTAATCGATTTCAGTTGCTTCCCACTATTAAACTTTGTAAAACTTTTCGTATTGCTGTTAGAAATAATAAAAAAGTGCATGATACAGCAATGCACTATATATTTCACACAATTAAAGTTAGCAGATGACTGATCGCCGGTTGCTTATTCTCGTACATCGTCTTCTATGCCATCCAATTCCATTTCAGCCTCTCGGATCTTCCTCATTTCTGCCTGACGCAAGCGAGCTTCACAGGCATCAGTCCAGTATTCCATTGGTTTGAACAGCTGGATTTTTTCAAAAGAAAACGCAAATGAAACTTACGAGTGAATTTGAATTTAATTTAAGTACTATTTCATACCTAAAATTTCAGTCAAAAATAACTACTCATAAATATTTAAGTAGAAAAGACAACTCACGCTCTTGAGATTGTGCCGACGACGCCACATCTCACGAATAGCAAAAAGTGGAATTGGGATCATAGAGACTGATGCCACACACCAACCGAAAGCCACTGACCATGAAGGGAAAGGTTTGCCATTAGTGAAATATGGCGGTGTGTAATCCATGATGACAGTCACAAAGAGATAGAAGGTGAAGCAGGGAGTGATGAAGTACCAAATTGTGGTCCAGAAAATTCGACCGAATCTGGAGCGCTTGCCTATCATTGTCTCCGCATGACCGAGCATCTTTTTAGCACCTAATAGAAGCAAAAATGTCATTAGCTATCATATTTTATGTTTTCACTTTATTCAAAGAGAGATGTGGTAAAGTACTCACCGTAGACATAAGAAATGGCAATGACTTCCAAAGTGGCAATCAAAACAATGCTAATTGGTGTGGCATACCAGTCGAAAATCTGGAACCAGTAACCACCGGCTCTGGTAACCAGAACAAAGCCAAGGAAAAACTGGACAATGCAAACAAGAAGGGTGAAAAGAGTTTTGTGGCGACCAAGTGTATTGGGGAAGCGGTCCATGAAACCACTAGTCATTGTCTCCAGTGTTGCAAACTAAAGTAGGGAATATATTTCGATATCATATAGCCAAATGCTGGTATTTGTTCAATTCATAGAGTGACAATTCAATTTACCTGACTGTCAAGACCTAGAGTAAACAGCATGGCGAAGAAGCAGACAGTGAAGATGGGTGCACCAGGGATTTGAGCCAGAGCTTCAGGATAGACAATGAAGGCGAGACCAGGTCCAGAATTCATAAGAGTACTCACGTTTGTGCTGCCCATTTGGTAGGCCATATGACCGACAATTGGGAAGACGGCAAAACCACCGAAGATACTTGTACCACCACAAACAATGGGCAGAAGGAAGGCATCCCTGTGATACAAGTAGCATCATATTCTGATCATATCTTATTACAATTGAGGACGCCGGTGCTCACTGCATTAGCAATGATGCCACAAGCTGACAAATTTATCTATTCCTAGGTGTTGGCCAGGATATCTCCCCATTCTGTTCAGATAGTCATTGCTGACTTTATGATAAACTAACTTAAGACAAAGTTTTAACATATAAATCAACAAATGGATGCATTTAAACTCTTTGCTTGTCATTTAGGTGCTGAGGATATGTCTTTGGAGAAACTAGAAAAGGATTTAATCAAATCAGACTTTTGAATAAGTACTAGAAAATATTGTTTTAGACCTTAAAGACCGCCAAGATCATTCTCAAAGCCTTTTTTCCAAGTTCATCTATTTCTAGTTCATCTAGTTCACTTGATCATACAGTAATAAAAAAGATATGTACGTCTTCTTAAACTTAAGTTGAACTCTACTGCACACTGAAATAATCGATAGCTTTTAATTGCTATTGTCTATTTGTACTTCAGATAACTTTCTCTGTCCTCATTTAACGTTCGCCGTTTATGAAGATGATTTTAACTGCATTTAACCTTTGATATTATTTCAAATAGGGATTTTTAAAAGAAAATTGTGGAGAACGTTTGCGCACTGTCTTGGAATTGATAGCATACTTTATAGACTCACCAATTAAATTTACGATGATAGCGATTGTAAGAAGACATAGTAATAAGACCACCCCAAGCAGGTCCAAGAGAGTAGAAGACCTGCACAGCTGCTCGTGTCCAAATCTGAACATAGAAGAAAAGATATATTGAAAAAGACAAAATAGAGATTTTACTGATGAAATTTAGGCTATAACATCTTGCCGTGAGAGATTTGAGCTGCTTCCAGTCGGCTTTAATGTAAAAGTTTAGACCGATTTCAGCACCAGGAAGCGTCAAGCCACGAACGACGAGGATTGAAAGGAAGACGTAGGGTATTAGAGCAGTGACGTATACCACTTTACCACTGGTCTTAATACCCTTGTAGAGACAGAGGAAAGTAAGAATCCAGGCTACGGCCATGCAAGCACATAAATGCTTGTTGACACCACCAAAATCGCTAATATCTGGTGATGATTCCAATACTCGATGAGTCCAGAATTCCATAGTTGAGCTGGTAGAATTAGGAGGAATTGAGGACATGTTAGTCTAAAATGTACAAATGAATATATTTAAATGTTTAAACTACATGCATAATTTCACGATATGCAGACGGCTTACCAATCCAGTGTATGTAAAACAGTTGGGCGTGTTCCAGGAATTATTGCAGGATTTCCATGGAAGATTCCAGCTGAAAGACTGGGTGAAGTAGAAGACGACCCAGGCCATGACAATATTGTAGTAGATGCAGAGCATACCAGATACCAGGAGCATGGCCCACCCAAGACCTAGTGAATGCACGAAAGTTCCGATAAATAGAAATTTACACCTGGTTGCAATTTAGTTGAATATTGTCTTACCTCTGAAGAGTGGAGCGAATCCAAAAGCTTCAACGGGACTCAGACCAGAGAACTGTCCCAAGGTAAACTCCATAAAACAGAATGGGATACCACAGAAAAGCATAAAAGTGATATAGGGAACGAGGAAGGCACCTAGATCAAAGGAATAGTAAGACATGTTTAATCTAAGAAGAATGGTCAGTTTACAAAGATCAATGAGCCTTCGTTAGGTCGAGGCTAAGGTGGTGATCATAGCTAATCACGAATCTGAATATTTTGCCTTACTGACCAATAGGAAAAGATTTTCTTATCACTTTACATTTATTCGATAATCGTTATTATGTTGAAAAATATGAGCTCAGACAAAAGCCTTCATGTTTTCTCAACGTAAGAAATTCTTCCCGCCGTTAACAGATATCAAGATATACAATATTACTGATAAAGCGAAATACGTAAAAAGTGCAGGGAAGGTCAAGAAATACATACCACCGCCATTGGTAAGAACGAGGTATGGGAAACGCCAAATGTTACCAAGACCAACAGCATAGCCGATAATTGAGAGGATAAACTGAATGGGTTTACTCCACTCGCTACGTTCCATCTGATCTTCTTCATCCGGATCATTCTTCTTTGGCTTGCAGCAAAAACCCCCTAGTGCAGACATCGTCGAGTGATTGAATTTATAACAATGTCTCAGATTTAAGTAATATACCAACCAATCATAGGGAGCTAAGCATTCAAGCCATCAGGCCAACCAATCAAAAGGTAGTATTTCAAATTATCGAATGTTCTGCGACAAACTTTGTGTAACCCTACTCAATTGTACATGATAGCGTAACAAAATGCAGGAGTTAACGAACAGCAGTTCCCAAAAATGTAGAACACAAAGAGCTGTGTAAGCCAAGGTGTATTGAATAAATAATGATGAGGATTCTAGAAAGCAAGAGAAATAAGTGTAAGAGATGAAGTGGAAGCGTACAACCAGAAAGGTAACGAGCATGTGTCTACGTTTATGTGAGCGTAAATACAAAGACAGTTTATATGAATCACATGGGCAAAGATACGCGTCAGGGTATGAGTGAAGGTTTACTTTTTTGGGAAAAGAGACAATTACAGGTGCGTAAGGTACCTGAGGTCATTTATACTTTTATACTTTAAACTAACCCGATGGTAATTAATGTATTTTTTTACCAGAAGATCTCATGACAGATACCACTATAGCAAATGAAATGAAAAGACATGCTGTAATAGTGTTTATAATAGCGAAACATAGGAATTCAGAAATTGCAAAATTTCTAAAGTCAGGTAGGAGTTGCTGAATGAAAACAATGAAGATGAATTGGCCACCACGAGAAAGAGATACCAGGAGCATTGTCAACACTCGGCTGACTCACTCAGAACACCTGAGTTTGTGAGAAGAGTACACGGCATGATGGACGAAAATCCTGGCAAGTCAATGTGCGACATCTTGCCAAACATCTTCATGTGTCTAAAGGAACAACAGGGAATGCTCTTCATCAACACCTCGGATATAAATCTCACACTTTCTCATGCGAAGTCAGTTTATGTCGACAAAAACAACTCAAGAGAATCGTTTAATGCGTACAAAAGGACTCTTAAACGTATTGAAATACTCGGATGAACGGGAGTGTCTTTGGTTTTTCTCCGACCAAAACAATTTCCACCACAATGAAAAAGTCAATTGAAGAAATGATTGGCGGCTATGTGCAGACGGACCCCATTGAAGTTCCAATTGTCATTCATACGCACAAAGTTTCCAGCAACAGTGACGGTTTTTGGTATCGTGAAGGACAGGGAAGGAGGGGCACATCATGACTCCTCAATTTTTCCACAGGGCCTTCGTGTCAATGCAGATGTAGATGCCTATGTGAAGACTCTTCAAACCATTGTTGTCAAGCTGCATTAGATAGACCGTGTAGCCGATGGAGGAAGACACTATGTCTTCCAACAAGATTCGGTCTCATCTCATAAAGTTCTCAAAACCCAGAATTGGATGGCTAAGAATTTTCATCATCATATCACACCAAACTTATTGCCGCCTCCTCACTCACCACATTCACCAAACCTTAATTCTTTGGATCATTACGTGTGGACCGAGGCGAGACAGGTCGAGACGGGGCGGAGCGTGATTGAAAAGAAAGTGAATAAGCATTCCCATAACACCGAATCTTCCTCTCTGATGGAAGCAATAGCCCGAGGAATGGAGGAGATCAATAAAGATCACCTGAGCCGATCAAAGTTTGTAGTCGCTTTTGGACTCGAATTAAGTCGGTGAGAGAGGCCGAAGGAGGATGTATAGACTGGAGCCTCGGTCGAT
This sequence comes from Hymenolepis diminuta, assembly GCA_900708905.1. NCBI lineage: Eukaryota > Metazoa > Platyhelminthes > Cestoda > Cyclophyllidea > Hymenolepididae > Hymenolepis > Hymenolepis diminuta. Next base: position 2,508,212 of record CAADRB010000018.1, read on the forward strand.
ACTATGTTCATTTGTTTCGTTACAAGAAATTTTTAGTTTCAGTCATGAACAGTTTCATTTTCTGTTTTTGTAAAAGTGCGTATGTTACCCTCAGATGCCTGTGCAGAAAAAAAGGAGAATCGATAAACTCGTCTAGACATGACAGATAGGGGTTTGAGTCACAGGCATAACAACAAAAAATTAACATATTTTCACAAAGAATGTGACGAAAGAGCAATTTTGGAAAATTCACAAAGATTCATTCTTAAGTCCCTTCCCGGCCTTGACATAAGTAAAGGAGGCACAAATTTTTGGTCATGAATTGCTCCAAGTATAATTGTTCCGTTCAAGCCAAATGTCTCACTCATCCGGCGGTTATAATAACTGGTTGGGGAAAACAGAAGTTTGAATATGAAGGTAAAATAAAATATTGAAAGAACGATAAACACAAAATAAATTTGCACAGTGATTGCAGAACAGCTAGTCAGAATGTCACAAATAAAACGTAATCAATGAAAAATGAGATATACAAAAATTCGAAAAGGGTTATTGTAAGGTGATGAAGAGCAGGTGATTAATGGTGAGTGAGAAACATACGGGTTTGAGAGAATGCAGAATGGGAAATTGCGCGGTTGTTTTATCTTTGGATTGATTCCAGCATTTATCCTGATGCATTTCTTTCATTTTTTGCACCTTGTCGCAGTTTGACAGCTTATTAATATACAGTAATCTAGGAATTCAAAAAATGCCAGCTGTCTGCAATGTTTTCGAAGATGCTGAGTACTTGTGTTGGATCGCCTTTGAAGATATGACTGTTTCGGAGAGTGATGATCCCCATCCTTTGTGTTGAGCCAATTTGAGATTTCAGAAACCGGGAATTGGTTTATCGGTCAAGTAAAACGAAGAATGTTAAATTTCATCTTAGGTGAATGTGAATATGTGAAGACCAAGATTTTCCGTTTTCTCTTTTGTTTCGGACGAATACATTTCGGTATTCTTTTGGTGTTGCGACTGATTACTGGCTAGTGGACATTCCATGAGTTATTAATATGATATTATTTCCTGTCTGTCCCAATATTTAACTAGCTAATCGTTTTGGAGGCTTGTAGAAGGGAACTAATTCATCTTTAGCATGTTTCAAAACTTAATCATACTTATTGCTAAAATTGGGAATGCGCATATGAAATGAGTAGTATATTCGACTTTAACTATAACTCTCTATTAGAACGCAAATCAAATAATTTTGACGCATTCGATCGAATACATTAAAAATATTTGGTGCACTCGTAAGTTCACCCTTCATGTACGGAACCATCAATTTGTAGGCTCCTACACTCAGACTTGGATAGGTAAGACCACCAATGAAAAATTCATCTTTGCCAATTTTAGTCACCCAGTCAGTCATTCACTTTTCCCATATTGCATTCCCTGTAAGTATGTCTATTTTCTCCAAAGAAAAACATCGTTAGAGCTACAAATCTTTTTCCTTCCTCCTTCTATAATGATATCAGAAAATTAGCTTCTTTTTAAAGAGACTTCAGGATGCAACTTCTCTGTCCTAAATGGGTGTTGGAGAATACTCTTTTCATCGAGATGATGGCATAATGCTCAACTTAAGTCAAAACTTGTGTGAAACTAGATTTGATTTGTTGAAAGTTACCTAAATCACATGCGTTCGAATGTGACTGGTCATGGCTGAATGCCCATCATAAATTCATTTGTCTAACTGTAAGGAAAGTCGAATTACGCAATTATAAAATTTGCAATTTTATACATTTAAAATGGGAAACTTCAGTGCCTATCTCTCAGCGTAAATTTTTCAAATGTCGTAGTATCCACAAAAGTAACCATGAAGGTACTAAACATGAGATTATTAGAGGCCAAAGTTCAATTTTTTATCAAGTGCTTTTCTCGAATTAGTACAAGGTGACTAAATTACAAATCTAGTAAGCATAATTCATCAACATTCGTTATCTTTCGTTCTGTTCCTTTTTTCATTCGAGTTTATTGTCTACAGCCAGACGTTTTTTCAGAATTTTGCTGAAACGTACCAACTGGTACTTATAACACTTATCCCGACATATATTGATTCATGGTTCGACTTCAAGATTATCAAGTTTGCGAGCATGTAGTTTGACTTAAAAGTGGAAAATCGCCACTGAAATTTAGGGTATATTTTGGGGTCTTAAGCATAAAATAAATAAAATAAAATAATCTATATTTGAATTTGAAAATAAAAATATATCGCTTTTAAGATAATGATATTTATTTAAGCATCACAAGGAAACAATTTCTCTACGTTATTTAATATGCGCTTGAATATTTCGCTATTAACTTCGAAATTACAATCAATACCCAATAGAAAATGTTACGCTTTATTCCTAATCGGATTCCTTTTGTTATCGTTATTTTCTTATTGCGTTTTACCCAGTTTATTGCTTTCCATACAACTCTGTGTATGACGGATTCCTCCGGCACTCTGCCCTTTATTGTCTTGTCAACTAAACTACCAATTGCAATTTGGGCTTTACTCTCTCAGTTAGGCGCAAATTTGCCATATCCTCTCTGGTCTTTCAAAATTAAAAATATACTGTAATCGATTCTGCCTCATTCCCACTTTGTAATAGCCGAGTCCGTGCACTTGGAAAGGCCAAGGATTTAAGTAAATTTTGTGTTATTTTGCATTGGCATCTTCTACTCTAAATTCTCTCTTGTATCCGACCATTTGGATAAATTAATTTTCATCTCTGAATTTGTTGATAAATGTTTATAAGGTGTTAGTAACTTTTCTAGCAGGTTGCATATGAAAGTAGAAATTTATAAAGTTTATTTTACAAAGAATTCAGTTGCTAAATCGAATCACATGAAAAGTTTGTTATTTTGATGGCTAATGGTACAACAGTTATATCATTGAACGATATATCAATTTGTACAGCATTTTCAATTAGATATTTCTACGACAAAGAAAATACAAATGAATAAAAGTATCATTTTTCATCATTTAAGATAATCCACTGGTCAGTAACCTCTGAATACGCGGAAATGAACTCACCCAGGAACTCGAGCATCAAAATTTGAAAATTAGGGTTTGGAATATTTGATATCACAAATTGAATTATACCTCTTAGGAAAAAGTGGATTACTGGTTGCTTTCAGAATTCATTCTAACGTTATGACCTTATTTCATATTCCTATTTGATCTTCTCCCCATTTCATTCCTAACCAGATTATTTGGCTATTTTGTAGGTTCAGTTGATAGCCCATGATTAAATATTTTGATTATGTTAAAACTCATCTCTCTATATGCTTATAAATGCTTTCACCCACTCAGATTTACTTTCTATCTTTAATTATTAAAAACCCAATTGTGTCGAAACTGATGCAATTCATCAAGGAGAATGGGTTTTACTTTCACTATTATTATTAATGTTATTAATGCTATTATTAGTGTCCTTGTTTCATGGCCCATGTAAATTAGGGTTTACTTAAAACATGATAGTATGTAATTTGTAAACTTGTTATCTTACTTAGGTGAAACATTTATGATGATATTTACAATTTACCTATCAATAATTTGAATACATACTTTTAACGTGACTAGGTAGTGTATATTTATTTTAGAGATCAACTAAAAATAACCCTATTAAGTTCATTTAAAGATTAAACTTAGAGTACTTAATTCATTTTAAACTATAAAAGCATTCATTATGATTTATGTGGATTTAGAACGGCATAATCTAATTTATTTATCGAGTGTTGCAAACAATTATGATCCATATCACTCCTCTAATTTTAACGAGGCATACGTATAAAAGCAGTAAGGTGCAAACATCTAGTAAAAATATCAAGCCCTATATTTAATAAATCTAACGAATGAAAAAAAGATGCACAATCTACATTTATCTATGAAAAATTGATTATAAGGATTCAGAACGCAATTTCTGAAATATTTTAAAATAAATGTTTTGATATCCCTTCATTCTTCATTCAGTCGGTTAAAACAAACATTTAAAATTCATACAAGGGATTTAAAATTGGCATTTAGATGTAAAATCGCTTAAAATGTGTGTCAGTAGTAGAGAACATTGAAATTGGAATTTTTGCTTCAGGTAAATTATTGCAGTTTGCTTTCTTTGCAGAACGTTGGTTAGACCTTGTTCGTAACTGACGTATTTGATTATTTAAACATCTAAATTCCTTGCATTCGACCAGGGTTTAGTTTTAATGCAGGTGATTCATTTAATAAATTAAAGTTGGAAATAAGGAACAGAGGAAAAAATACAAGTGCCACTACCATTAATTTAGGCTTCCTCGACACTTTCTAAGATCACCATGGACTCAATTATAAAATCTGCTATTATTTACTTTGCGGGACCGTGTATGGCACTTTTTTGATATAATTAAGCATCCATTATTTATCATTGATCTTGCTCCCCACCAACTTTTAACGATTAGTTCAAACTTTTCCACCCACCACTCATATTTACTTATGGTTCACCTCTATATAATGACATATGACACTACTTATTACGCTCGATGACAATAAATATCCAATGTGAAAGTAGAAGATCGGAGCGAGTGATACTCCTCTATGGTATGAATTAAACTTTAAGAAGTCAAACTAGTTGCTTAGTATTAGAAGAAACGATAATTATTTTCCCCCGCTCCCAATATTTCTTCTATGAACAAAAATGTATTTTCTTACCTTATTTCCCCACCGATAAAAGACACTTGATAATTATTCGTATTTGTTTAAGCCGATACCGATTGAGAGTAAGTTTCGTTAATACACTCGTGTTGACCATAACGTGCCTTCTTATCTGCCGTGGGTTATTAGCTTCTGTGTTAAGTTGCTATATCACCGAGTTTTCTAGATTGTTGGCTATGCTAGATTACTACCCGAACTCCTAGTTGGTTACGTTATAGCACTTAGCATACTAATTTAATACGATGGTTTTAAAGCTAATTGAAAGCAGTCATTATTTCAAAACCGGAGACTTACAAAATTCGTATGAATTTTGTGAGTAGTAATCAGAGGAGTTAAAACAATGAAAAGGATAAAATATCGATTAAAGTTTATGATGCAGCTGCACATCTACCGTTAAGCTACTTACTGATCTAACTCCTGCATATTGATCTGTATCTATTCCACCTTGCAAATTTTATGTTTGACAGTTATGAGAATAATGTTTTTTCCTCTCCAGTAAAAATATTCAACTCTATCTTCTCCTTTATTGAATTTACTTGAAAGTTCATATGAAAAACGTATATTAGGTTTTCTTTATTCTGAATTGATTATTCATTAACCGGCCAATAAACGAATAATGGATAACTTGCGTATTACCGCCTTAAGTATTAAAGCAAACTACATTGCTCAGATTTCTATGTGTATCTTAAAAATACAAATATATAATTTGCATGCATATTCAGTTCAAGTAGAGAGAGTTAAAATATTGCAGTAGAACTAGTGCAATTAATGCAATGCTCAAAAATATGTAAAAATAAAACAAAAGAGCATTTTTGCGGCTATTTCAAAACAAATACTTGCTAGAGGTAAGATGAAGCATCAATTAAATGCTAAAGTATGAAAAAGTAGTGTTTGTACGAGTATTAGGTCAGAAGAAAAAATGTTTCAATTTTACAACTTGATATTGAAATCCTCACTTTCATGCAATATTGTTGTAAACATTTTAATATCACGTGTTTCTATTACAGTTACATGTGTAATGATGATTAACGTTGACGTGCTGTTTAAATGAACTGGTTGCCGGGTTAATGCATGTCATTTCGTCGTCTTTGCCCAGTGTTTAAGTTTACTGATTAGTGTGTTGGATTAAGCTAAAATATTTATAAAGGGTGTTAATGGTTACTACCTATTAATATTTTATTCACATTTGACGGACGATATTCAAAAAGTTTTGTATTCATAAATACTAACATTGTGTTACGAACAGTGAAGACTAAGATTAATTGCTGAAATTTCCATTTCATACCCTATAATTCCGTTTTAAAATTGTTTTTAATAATGGGGAAATAATTAATAGATTTGTTTTTGTTTAGTCTTAAATTATGAGTCTAAAATTAAATCCCTATTAATTTTTGCCAGTTCAGCAAGTAAATGAAAGCAAAATAGCATTTGTTTGCTGCGACTAAGCCGAAACCATTACATTCAGTAGTCGAAAAATATAATTACCATCTATGAATAACCATTTTGTTCCTTGCGTCCTTAGTCAGCAAATTATCTAGCAAAAAATATTCATTATCTTGCACCAGTTAGCTGATTAACAGCATTTTAAATTAGGATAAAGAAAGTCAGTGACAGAGGTTTGACAATTATGGTTTGTAATCTACAATAATCGAATGGCTTATTGCGTAACAATCAAATATCTGGCATCAGACATTCAAAAAGTCACAAAACGTTAGCCAATGTCAACACAGAGACCAGGCAACCAAAACGTTTATCTACTCTGCTACTTCTCGTATCCCTTCGATTTCCTCCATCTGATTCCTACGATTTTCCAAAGAGTAGTGTATTTACCTTGAACAGCACAAATAAATTTGGACCAATTCACGGATCTTACCTACTTAAAGGGAGCAGGATTGCCTCCAAAGTGTTTCTCTAAATGATCCTTCGAATTACATGTTAATGTGAATCGTTCTCCAGCAAAATTATATCAAATTCTGAATGCTTGCTTAAATGGGATGTAACCACTGCATTTTATTCCCTCCCCCTCCCTCTCCACGTGATGAAATCGTGACTACAGGGTATGGATTATCAATTTGTACTCGCCTCTGTTTCGTGAGGAATCGGCAAAGTTGTACCAATTGGCTCTCACATCGGTTTCAAAGACGTGCGGTGTAAATAATCTTTTCTCACATTCTGGTTTTTCTCTTGACCTTTGTTCCATTGGTGTTATACAATATAACTTAGTCTGCTCGCAGTTCTTGGCATTCTCATTTGGGAACACCTGAACCCACCCATAAATCATCGGATTTCGCTCTCAATTTTCCAAATCAAGCTCAACAATGATAGGAACATAAAACTCTATCCAGATAGTAAATTTTTGCACAGACTTTATATTATATAATTTCATTAATGTGCTATTAATAAATTTGATACTTTCCCAAAAATTTACTATTTTATATCTTCTTCGCCTCTTTAACTCCCACTACTTTATCGAAAATAAATTTGAGTCATTGTTTTACGATAAACCTCATTAGGTAGCTTGAATTTTATCTTATCGTAGTTGAAGCAATAGCTAGTCTTAGGAATACTGACAATATCTCGAATTTACACTATTCGCTGCAGTCCAGGACTAAGAGTAAGACTGCCTGAATCGCTCTCGTACGGGAAATGAGAAGTTGTGAATTGACTTAATCCTCTTCTTACGCGACCCAGGAGATCCAGAGAATGGAAATAATTTATTTTTGTGGTCTATCCACTTCCTATTTATAAAATGAAAAAGAAAGTACACTTTGGGAGTGTGTTAACGTTTTTGTCATATGCAGGAGAGCTGAGTTTAAATAAGAAAATAAGAAAACGCAACCGGTTGTCCGGTCTGTTTTGAGAGCAAAATTTAAAATTAAGGCGAAAAGGAAATTAATATATTGCGTACTCCATATAGAGGAAGAACTTATTTCAAAGGAATATTTACAGTATTGAATGACAGACAACCATGGAACTAAAATAAACTTCAGCTGTTAGTCAAATACGCAGATGAAGCCATTGCAGCAGAGGAACTTTATACAAATCGTAGGCAAATAAAGAAAGAAACGAAATGGTTCAGAAATTATCATAATGCAGATTAATTAAACTAAAATCTAATAAAGTCGTTTGACGAATAAAGAAATATTAATAAAATTTAAACATCAATCGTACATGCTACTTAATATAAATAAATAGCAAGCAATCTTAAAGATCGCCTCTGAAGAGAATGTCTTGAACAGAAAGATTAAACGTGAGATTTTAGCCTGCCTGATGGCTATGAACATGCTGAAAAATAATGATAAAAAGAAAGAATCTGAAAATTTTTAAATTTCAGCCTTATTGTATGTACCCTATAACTGAAAAGTGATCGTTTTAAAGTGTTCTACTGCGTGTAATAAAGTAATAGTGGGATATGTAAATTTGATTTAAAAATGAGAAAGCATATTTGAGTGACATCTTCATAGTATCATTGGTAAAGTCAACAACTTTCCTGGAAACTGAGCTCCGCATTCATCACACAGATCATAAACAGGCTTTTCTGTAAAATCCCCAATACTTGAAAAGCATTTACCCTACAAAAGAGTGGTTGTATTTCATTATTCTACTAAAAATTTGTTATATGAGTGAACAAAAAGAGCTATTTTAGTGATATACTGATGTTTCTTGAAGTGAAATTAAAATGAATTATGACCAATGCCAATGAAAGCAATTGCATTTTAAATTAAAACTGTGAGAGAATGAAAACTATATGAATTCTCAAAATAATATTTCTTTCAATGGTAATTAGAGGAATTGCTTTCAGTATTGCTTCCTAGTTGTCTATCATTCCACGCAGTAGGCACTTCACTTGTAACAGCTCTAGTAAAATCATCTCAAATATCCACCAAAATATCTTATAAAAAAGAGAAGACAAATGAAAGAATTCCAGAGAGTGAAACTGGGATTAAAATTGAGCTGAATATCGGTAACACAAATATTCGAATTAATTCATACAAACATCACAAAAGCGTTTTTTGGTTAAAGGGAATAATAACGAAAATGAAATAATATTCCATCGAAGGGAAATATCTGATAATTTTCTCCTTGAAATTATTAAATGGTATTACTCTTCTCCAGGCAGTAAATTGATAATGCAAGAACGTAGAGCTCCAATCAACGAGCGAAAAAAATGCATAAAAGGGGAACGTCCACAAGTGCAGTCAAAAAGTGTCCATAATATAGGGTTGGCATTAAATATAATTGTTTAAATTCAAAACTTGCAAATTTGCAAAGATATAAAGCTAGTTAACGGAAGAAAGAAACCTAGGCATATGAGACCATGCAGGTATTATTTAAACTACTAACTATATTTGAAATTTCATGAGGTGAGGTCAGATAGATTAATTTCAAAATTTTCGACTAAATTCATTCTTAAATGTTCTGCTAGTTGAAGTATTAAAATACAATTATTTGATTCATTATCAAATTCCATTGTGAATTTCGCACTGATTTCACATTGATTTATATATGATAATTAAATTTGTATCCAAAATCCTTACGCAGTTTAATTAGGCTAGAAGATTATGAAAATAGCAAATACCTGCAGCTAAACTCCGATAGATGGATAGATAGAGGCCTCATATGATCATCTAATTCAAATCAATTAGTGGTTACTGTATTATACCAAAATCAAAATTAGAACTGGCTCCATGAAAATGATGCTGTTTCATAAACACTGTGAAAAGACTAATCTTTAGATTTCGTTCTCCCATAGCCATATTGCGTATCGTGAATTCCTCTGGGAAATATTTCGGCCAAACTCTAACAAAGAAGGATTTTTAATTGAGCTAGAAAAATTCTCCCCATTTTTCTTACCCTAACTCTTCTCCTCAATCAATACGTAGCGATGCAATAGTTAAAGTACTCGTCTAAGTGGTCAACGAGCACAGATTTGATGTCCATCTGCATACTTCCATTGAGCTGGATAGCCAAGTGCTCGGGTTATGTCTGATTGTCAAAGGAGTGGTTGGATTCCAATTTGAGTGTTCAGAGTTAAAGTTGGCATTCAACGCGCAGCCTACATTCAGATTCATGTTTTTAATTACCTCTGAAAAACGAAGTGATGAGCACATTTTTTTAAATCGGGGAGTTTTTGAATTTTGAGTAGACACTTTGAGGCCTTGAGATAAGTATACAGGGCAATCTCAAAAGTCGAGTCAGAATCAATTTATAACCACAAGAAGAGAAGTTCTGCGGCGTCAAAAATTTTCATACTCTATGAGAAGTTAATCGGTTTACCAAAGAAAGTGTCGAAAAATCATAGCACACGTTACTGTATAGTACATTCTTTAATAATGTTCGTGTAATTTAATGAAAATTCATAGGAGCCTGTAAGGCAATGCAAAGCTTTTTTATTAGAAGCTCATCCATTTGGGTGTATCTATTCAAAACCATGAAGAAATTTGTTACACTGGGAAAATATTGAGCTATAAGACAAGCTTCTATTCCTACATTCAACTATATGGTTTAATTATTCGGTACTTTTTGTTACATTTATAACGTTTGTGTAGATTATTTGTGTTGGTTTGGTAGCATTACCTATTCCTGAGAAATTCTATACATGTCCAACAAAAGATTCTCTGAAAATTAGCACATTATTAAAAGACCGTATGATAAATGACAACTGAATGCTCTTGGAGAGACTTCTGTTAGAAATAACTCATATTGCAATTATTATGCTAATTAACTTAGTTATCCATTACAATTATAGGGTGGGTTTCCAAATTTAATGGGAAAGCAAAAGATTACCTTAGCGTACATAGGAAATGCAATTCCATGTCATTCTTATTTCACTTCTACCTCATTACTACGGAAGATCACGCAACCATAAGGTCTTTCGCCATTCATCGATTAATCTGTTGTCTGATCAGTCATTTCTGCCATATGTAAAGATTGGTTTAATTTTCCCCAACAAATGGCTATTGGGGCAAACCCAATACCATATGCATAAATAGAATTTTCTTTTTATCAGTAACTGTTAGATTACCAGATTATTCTTGCCCGGTAAAATATCTCTCTCTCTCCCCTCGGAGTCTAAGCAATTATAGCATCCCATATAACAGTGGACTTGACCAACACATTACGAAATCTCGGGTACCAATTATTATAAAATCGTATCATCAGACGAAGCAATTTTTGTAGCTGCAAACTTTTCAACTAAAAGCTGTGACAACAAGGTGATGATTTGCTTATAATATTTCCAAAATTATGAATGATGAATAAGTACCGGAACTATAACTGACGACCAACTCAGTGCAATTTTCACGATAATAATAATAGGCTAATATCTCTCCGAATCGAACAAAAATGGGCCATACCATTAATAATAAAAATCAACAAAAATTTGTCTGGTTCGTTTAGAAGAAGATTAAAGTAGCATTAATCCAGTCATTGAAGCTATTTTATGAGTCTGACCATATTCGGTTAAATATCCTGTCATTCAACTAACAATTCTCCTAAGATTGACAAGAATAACCGTAAGAAAACCATGAATTAAGTAAGACTACGTTTATATTTTACAACTGGAAATGAATGAGAGGGAAAATGAGGAAAAAAAGGAAGTTGAAATAGAAGAGAAGGGGAACTTTTCAGTACCGAGTGAGGGCAACCCGCGTTGTGGAAAGGGGCGAAATAAGATGCAGTAAGCTACTGGCAATTAGTTAAGAATTATGAGTGGGTGCACGCGTTGCAAAATATTTTTCACAATTTAAAGCTAAAAAGTGACTACCTCAGAAATTTGGCAAATAAATACACATCAAACATCTCCTCTTGAATGACAAGCATTAAATTGATAGTTTCTTAGGCTCAATACTCACTGAAAGATATCGAAACCGCATGTATTGATATAAAAGCATGTTTAAGAGATAGCTTTTCTCATGTAGAGCATATGATTTTAATTTAACTGTGAAGAAGGTTGTGCGATAGTTGTGAATGAGGTTTAATATTCATTTGTACTATTGTTATCATTTACTTCAAAAGCCGATTTTTACTTGTTCAACATCAGAAGAAAGCGTACCGTCCAAACCAAAAAAGGCTTATTTGAGTGGCCAGTATGCCACTTCAATCTTCATAATTTCAGTAATAAGTTGCTGAATGAGTTCTAGCAGGAATTAGGAGTTGGGAAGAAGGCGTCTGTACAGTAACAACTAGTGTTAGTTATGAAACTATAATCATATCAAATGTATAAATAAAGGGAGGACAAAGAGAAGGTCTATCCAACCACATCTGCTGGGGTTATAGTTCAGCCAAAGCAGCAATGATTAAGAGAATTGGGTTGAATTAGTGAAGTGTGGGAATTAGTAACACAACATCAGTTTACTCTGAGAAAGGTCAGTAGTTCGGAACAGCGCAGAAACCAAAGCTAATATATGTCATCAAATCAACTCAGCTCTTTTTAAATAAATTTTTTGAAAGATGATTTTCTTAGCTAAATTTTTACCATTCGATAGATTTACCTTAACAGTGGTATAATTTGTAATTTTTTCAAATATCGGCTACAAAATAATCTTTGAATAAACAATACAAAATTTCCAAATTATTCAATTTTTTGCTCACATTTACCTTGAAATCTAAATCAAGGAGTCATTTCTTATATTTCATTAGAGGTTTGAATTTGTCTGCACGAACTTTCTTCATAAAATTCAACCTCTTGAACCTCTTTTCATATAAATTCAGGAATTCATCTACGCAGTACACAAAATACAATGCTTTCACATAATTTAGTGAATTTTCTTGTTACCCTCTCTTTTATTGGTCTTACATTAACTTCTTCAGATAGTGGTTCGGCAGTAGATATTCTCGATCAGTTTGATGGTAATATTTTCCACTTATATGCGTTAGTAACTCATTAATCTTTGATCTCTTTAGAAACCCGCATCTGTCTTGATGAAATTATTTTTTTTTCACACTTTTTTCATAAGTTGGATCAAATTTATTGGCAGAGTTTGAGAAAAATGATTATACAAGAAAGCAACACCAGTCGATTTTGGCGACCTGAACTCTCAAAAATGCGATTGTCTACAGAGTGCCAAAATTATCGAGAGCCTATAGCTCCAGGATAGTATGTTTGTAATGTCAACATGTTTGATCTCTACTTTGATCTCATTGATTTTTCCTTCCAGCCTATATCGTAAGGAGCTCTGACTTTATAATCAAAAATTGCATTCTAGAAATATCAGATATACAAACATGGCTCCAAGATGGGAAGTAGTGCATGTTAATTTTACTTTGGATATCCTCGGTAGAAATGTGATTAAAATGAGTGATCCTTATCAAACGGTACTGAAAAGTAATCTTTCAAGCGTGCCTGAAAAACTGCGTAGTGAGTTTAATCAAATCAATTATGCCGTTTTCGAGGGATTCGATACGTTTATAAGGGAAACTTTCTGCGTAATTAGATAATAATTAGTTAATTCAAATGAGCTTTTTTAATTACTAAATCTATCTGTATATGAACTTATTTAAATAAAGGATATCTATTACAAAATGTTAAGATTGTCTGCTCACCGTATCTTTTCCAGGGTAATTGTTTAATCAGCTAGTGAGTCAAATCTAATCAAAATCAGTAAATTTAATTCAAAATCAATTCAAGACTAGAATGATATGATGACCAATAGTTGATAGTAAAGTTACTTAATAATATTTTGCAAAAGCAATGCTACAGAGATTGGGCAAGTTCTACCCAAATCAGGAAATAAGGCCAAGTAATAAGAATTTTAACTTTTAATGAATATGGAAAGGGAAAAAATACAAATTATATTTAAACGAGGAGAATATTATTATAGCATAAAAAGAGTGATAGCAAGGTAACGTCAGATTTTTGTGTCATCTGGAGTGGTTTCGAAGTCATCAATCTTCTGATTTTTACGTGATATATATAATCCATTTCATCAAGATCTATAGTTTTAACTTTAAATTTAGGCTACCAAGCAATTGAATTCAGATGCTGATCACGCCATCTGTAAGTTTTTAGTCCATCTAAACAAAAAGGCTTTCAATGCAAAAATGTACGTAGGAGATGAAATGCCAAAGTGGTGGATATCTGTCCTAAAAAAAACGTTTCGCATAGCTTTAATTGTAGGTAGAGTCTCTTTGTCCCCAAAAAGTTTATCCGTTGAGATTTTGAAAGCCCTCGGCTGAAGCCAAGCTTTTAAAATTGTGATAGATGTTAGCTTCAAGAGAGAAGTTTTACGTTCATTTGCAACTTCTTATTCCCCTCCAGGTCTAATTTGTCTAATTTGCAGGAGAAAACAAACTCGGTGTGGATGATAACACCTCTCTCGTTTTTCGAATTACAGTGCTGTTTGTTTGTGTATGGTAGGAAAATTGTTTCACTTGTATACTCTCGGTGCACTTTCATCTCCGATAATATCAGAACGGCTATGAAAGGCAGTCTTGATATAATTAAACATTAATCTATCCCTACTCTAATAATCGATTTATTAGATGCTCTAGACTCTAAGGGAGGGGCTAGCTATAGCTTATTCAAATATTAAAGCAAATAGAAAATCTAAAAATGGCATCATTTAGTGATGTAAAATGCATTCATACTTGGTTACTGTCAAGTGAAATAATTTAGGATAGATCCGTGAGGAGATATTCTCATGAAAAGAAGATCAATCACCAAAAAGGGGCAATCAATCAGGGTTGCGAGCGTCAGCACTCAAAGACTATGTTACTGGAACAACAACTTTAAAATCAGTATAAGAATTAATGAAAAAGGCTATTTCGGAATTTAAATATGTGTTTTCAGATTGAACACATCAAAGTGATTCGAAAAATATTCGCTATCTAGAAGATCTCCAATCCTAAAAGTGGAATCAAACATTTAAATAATAAAAAAGAATTTAATAAAAACGTATTTTCCATTCTTTCCTAATCTAATCTTCCTCATTACCCACTTCTGAAATTCCCAATCTATTTTAACAAAGATTTATAATTGTTTACAAATGAAAAGGCTCGGTTTTTTAGACAAATATTTTACAGCTAAAAGTGGTTGAAATTTTCAAATAATTTCATAATTTTCACATTCAATATTGCTGCTTTCTTATATCTTTAAGATTTATTTGTAAAAAAACATTTTATTAAATTTAAATAGGAAACGCATATGCAAATGTCGCTAGTTATGTCAAGAACAATGGAACAATTATACTTAAAACGAATCAAACTTGCTAACCCTAAAATCTAATCATGCGGATTTGGCCAATTTGGGTGAATTTCTTCTGCAATCAGTCGAACTTGAACTAATTATTGAAATAATTAAATAATTAAAAGTGAATTTCGATTTCTATTTCAATCTCCCTGCAATCACTCTTAAAAATGAGCTTTAAATGAACTGATTATTCCCTGATTATCTCAAAATGTAAAGGTTTTCGAGTCAAAGAAAGAGAAACTAAACTTACAATATCGAAATCTCCATATTTCGATTTCCTTAACAGAAGTAATTTTGGAGGCTATGAATCTCTCAAACCGAACCTTAACCAGGATATGACCTTATTATTAAAAGAATTACTATATTTGGGTTTATGCCTATTCTTTTTTATGTACAGGGAGTAATTTAATGATCTAATTCGTCGGCCCTAATCTTTTGAGCTTTCCAATTCCTTCCAATAGACGATTCGTTATTTATCTTTCTACGTATAAATATGGCGAAAGATAAAACGCAAAAAATAATTAATCGTTTGTGAATGTATACCGAAGATTTGGTTTCAGATAAAGGAAGGCATATAAAAGAGATGCAGATCAAATTTATATTTCCCAGATTAACAGATTCTATCTAAACTATCACTTTTCTAACTAATAATGACCCTCAAGACAATGCTAAGGAAATTAAGTAGCATTTTTATAAGAAAGATTTAGTAGAAATATGGAAACGGCGAGAGGTAAAGGGTAAGTGAAACGGAAATTGGTAGTTGGGGTGAAGTTTCTTAGTCAAATTGTGAAATTATCTAATTTTTAAGATTAAAAAATCATTCAAGGAGCTGTAAGGATGAAATCTTCATGTTGTACCAGCACTGCTATTTAACAACACCAAATTTAGAATAAAAATTTCGGATATATGACTGTTTTACAAGTGCGTAACAGCACGCTCTCCGATTTTGTATCTTAGTGTAGACCCAAATCTGGATCACTAAAAAGGTATTTTTATTTTACCTCGTAGAGTTTACTTTGAGTAACCAACTAAAATGAAAATTAAATCTGGCTGACATAAACATCCCCTCTATTTGTTCCATTGGTTAATTAGTTCTGAACACTGAAAAGTTAAGCTCATTTAAGAACTCTTGGTTGAGGTCCTCGAACTAGAACTCTAGAATGTTATATCATCACCCAATGAATTAATACTTTTTAGAAAAGAAGTTTACAACCATCTTAGTCCAAAACTTCTAAAATGCTAGGTTCCTAAAGTGCACTGAAACTTTAGCTTCAGAATATTGTGTCTGAGCTAAATATTAAATGAAAATTAGATTGCCTGATTTATCTAAAATTTAACTGAAGTCATGCTCTTTTGGTGACTTGCTTTTCACTGTCTGCGTGTATCCGATTCCACTCTTTACATCTCTTATTTAACTGTTCTCCTGTTTCGCATTATTAAAAATTGTTGCGTAATAATGAATTATCTCACCATGCAGCCGTCCATCTTTTGGTATCATTATCGATTCAAAAGATCATGTCGGCATTGAAAAGTGTCCAAATTTTCCCTTTCTTACCCGGAGTTTTAGTAAATTAATTTGTTTCCAAATTCCGGGAATTTATTAGTAACTGCAAAGTTTTTAATTTTTTAGATTTTACCTTAGAACTATTGTCCATTTGCATTTTGATCCTTTCACCCATAATTCGGGGCAGCAAAACAATAAATCCTTTGGTTATATCTTGCAACACAGACAGCATTTTTAGAAGTCTTGTATTTCAATAAATACACACTACCATAGCATCAATTAAAATTGCGTTAATACCGTCATCATTAGGCTTACTTTTAAAGCTTTAAAAATACAGAAATTATCCTTTAGAATAATCGGCATTGCTTGCATTATTTCAAAATATGCGTGCAACTCATGCATAATGTTGAAACGTGACGATTGAATGAAAATGACTATATCTTCAATCCAGTTGATCATTACAACCGTTTCTCCGAACACATCCACAGGTATTTTCTTCTCAATCTTCTCGATTTTTAGGCATTTTGAACACCAAGCTGACCTGGATGGAGTTAAGCAGAATTTATTATTTGTGATAAAGTAGACAGTGAGTTAAAAATAATGGCTAACCTACCATTCAGGTGTAGGGGTGAAATAATAAAAATCCAGGTAAATATTTGAGACAGTTGTGATGTAATCATATTGTCCATTCATTTGTCTGAATGTCGGGCAGATTGTTCTGATCAGGGTGTCATCCATTGTCATGAACGAAGCACACGGAGCATGGAGTCCATAGCAAACATCGATTTGATTGCATTTTGTACCATACCGCTGACAAGGATCTCAAAGTTTGTTTTGTTATTTCTCACCTCCAATGGAGAGCATGATTCTAT
The DNA here is from genome assembly GCA_900708905.1 of Hymenolepis diminuta. Taxonomy (NCBI): domain Eukaryota; kingdom Metazoa; phylum Platyhelminthes; class Cestoda; order Cyclophyllidea; family Hymenolepididae; genus Hymenolepis; species Hymenolepis diminuta. The sequence continues at coordinate 2,525,464 of CAADRB010000018.1, forward strand.
CAGCACCAAGGGAGTTATATTTTGAATCCAGAAACTAAAAGGTTACCATTAAATTCAGTTAACGTGAAGACTTTTCGTTTTAGTGGATATTGACAGGAAGCAGTGGTTGCTAGAAGAAAAACAATGAAGCATGTTACGTGATAGTTAGACATTTTGCCAAAGACCTCGTTATCTGGACTTTTATTCAATAAATAAAATTTTGATATCCAGTAAAATATTGAACTCTAACAGCTTCATTTAACAGGTGATTCTCCTTTTATGCCTTGAACTAAGTTGTAATAGTCTAGAAGCAGACATTTTACCTTTTAATTCGTGCACTTGCAATACTAAATCAACTCCTTCGATTGAATATTTTAAAGATAGTTTGCATGAGTTTATGCTATAACAGGATATTGAAACTTGACACACAGATTGGACATAATACTGAAATTATATTTATAATGTAGCATGTAGCCCTATAGTAAAATTAGTACTACTATCAGCATTAGTAATAGCAGAAGAAGCTGTCAGATGAGCATGGAAACCACATCCTCCTCCTCTCCAAATTTGGTTTTTTAATAAATTAGGAGATTTCTATTCTTCAAAGTTTCGAAAACGGCAACTTATCCTCAATCCACTGTGTATGAGATATTTTACGCTATATTTGATGTTGAATTTTATGTAGATTCAGCTCCAGCAGGGATCATAGTTATTAAAAACAATCAATCAGCTGAAAGTATAATATAAACATATATATATATAATAATATAAACATATTATGTCCCACATTAGGATTAACAATATCCAATTTTCCATTGTGGAAAACACAGTAAGGTGTCGAGAATATTATGGATTGGGTTCACTGCACAATGTAGTGCAAAATTGAAGAAATTGGAGAAATAGACGGAATAAGTCACTTATATCGCTAGATCTGTACGGCGGTGTCCTGGAAAGTCACTCCGATTTACTGATAAACTAATTTCGCAAGATTTCAGTTAAGTCTGGTGTATGATGTCTACACATGAAAATTGGCGTCAATGTGGGTACCTATGTGCACACGCGCACACCCAAAATTCTAAGGATATTGCTGTCAAGATCTTATCGATTCCGATCGTCAGGTGACATTGGGTGCTTATAGCAGAAAAAAACTGAAACCGGTTAGCAATATGTCGATTAAATGATAGAGGAAGGGATCAGAGATATTGAAATGAAAGTCCGGGTATTGAGAGAATTACTCTATTCGATTTCTGGTTTCGGTTGTGCAATATTTACTTAATTGCAGTTCATATTCCAAAATTCAAATTTCATAATTCGTCACCCGCACTACTGAGTATATTATTGCCAACGCTGCCCAGTGCTTATTGATTGGTTTTTTTATAATGATCTGTCTGCCATTTCAGGTCGTCTATTTTCTCTCAAAGATTGAGAAAGCATAACGATCTTTCATGATTTCAAGCAACTTATATAGCAGCGCTGAGGTAGCTCATCGGCTCCATACTATTAATACCCAAAGTAGTACAAAATAATTTAGAATTTTTGATCATGGCTAGCAAATCGAAACAGTTAACAAAAAGTTTGACAAACGATAACGGGAATAGGATCAAGGGGATCAGCTCCATAAATTTAATCAATCAACTCACCCGGATATATAGATTTTTCCGTGTTTGGCTAAAAAGCAGTTCCTTCCACCCCAAAAAGATTGTAATCTTCATCGAATATTTGTCAAAGCATAATTATTTGTTCCTGCAGTAATGCTCTCAGTCATTTTGCCACATAGGGATAACATAGAAATGTATATTTCCGATCATTTTTCCGTATTCAGTCGAGTTCCTGGATGTGTTCATGTAAAATGCGAACGTGTTGGCATCGATTTTCCAGTGGTCGCAACTGTGTCGTCCTTCAATTTCTATCGGTTTACATTTCCCAACTTACTTATATTTCAGAAAACCAGACCACTTCTATCTATGGTACCTGAAAGCATAAATTCGAAATTGAATAAGTTTTTAGGATATATTTTCCTAGCATTTTGTTAGCATTTACTGAAATTTAAAACGGTCATTGGTATTAAATCGCAGTCTATTTGCCTTAGTTATCACATTCTGTGTACCTTCCCTCTAGTTCCTATCAATACTTGGTGCCTCGAAATAAGTTTTAATATAGGCAAGTTATGGAGACTTTCAATAGAAGTTCAAAATCGAAGTTTCCTCTACTTAGACTTGTCCGTCGGATATCCTCAAGTAACTCCCTTAGCTGGCACTTCGTTTCTTGTGGATCTTTCAGAGCCTCTTCATTATATTAATCATACTACATCAAAAATTTCCAAATACGCGGAGCTCTACATAATGTCGGCACTTTCACCCCTTGATTATGGTTTATAAAGTGTGTTATATATGGTCACATTACTATTCTATTTAAAGTTCTAATGCTTGCTCGCTTGTGTGATGTGCTAAGTCTAACTGAACTCAAATTGCTTCAAGATTTCTCCTAAAAATGCTCTACTTATTTATATTAGGTAGAATTTAAATTCTCTAAATGTCTGATCTAATTAATCGACATGTGCACGCCGCAAGTACATCAATACTAGTTGCCTTTGAATGGAAATTGCTATTTATGAAAATTTAGCTAGATATTTTGTACCCGCTTGTTCACTGCACGTTCCGACAGTTAGCGATGATATATTAGGGATGGTAACATCATAAAATTGTTATTTTAGCTTTCACAGTCCAATTCAAATTTGGATAGAGGGAAGGCATCCCCAAACTCCCTCACCATTCATCTCACGTCTCTTTAACGATCTTAGCCAACCCTCTCTCTTAAAAATTACGTTTATCAGATGATCAGTCTAACCGCGGAATATGCAAGTAGTAATGTTTATCCAAAGAGATTAATAATATTAAACACCAAATTTATGAAATTTAATTACATCTTCAGTTAAATTAATGACATTTGACGTTCAAGATATTTAAATAGACTTTTTAAATCTTCATTACGGAATTGTTACTGACCTTTCCATGTTCTCTTTAATGCCTATTTTTTCTGGCTTGAGTCGACTTATAATTGTCACAATCAGTGAAAAAACTGTCTACTTTCTAAGGCAATCTAGAAATTAACTTCTCCCACCTTCCAAGATGTCCATTTTGAAATAAACTTAGCAGCCTCGTTTATGTGAGTTCTTCCAACGTTAGCTCTGCTTCTGTAAAGAGTCCATGTATCCACACCTTGGCTTTCCTCATAGTCTTCTCTCAAGATTTAATCATAGAGTATCTACATAAGCTTATCTAGGGCATTATTAATAGGAATATGTCCTTGTATTCTTACTGTTAGAAGAAGTTAAAGATAAAAACTTGTATGCGCTTTACCAGACGTGCTTTTAAAATAGCATTTGATCTCGGCCAAATTAACTCAGGAGGAATATAGATATTGGCGATAAAAGTATGATGTTAGAAGCAGGAAGACAAAAAGAATACAACTACGCAACAAAGAACTAGTTTTAACTTACATGAAGCACTTAACAATAGGTAATGATGACACAGCGGAGACTTTCACTACCACATCTATTGGGATCATTGAGCAAATGGGAGAATTAGGCACATAAAGGATATGTAGGGAAAGTTGTCACAGTAGAGTATTCCAGTTCGCATAAGATGGTACAGAGCGTTTATCAAAGTCAGTGAATTGCGAATATAGTGGTCGCTCTCCATTGATACTAATTTGAGAGGTTAATTGCGACATTGTTTACATTAGCGTGTAAGATATCACTGCATAGTTGAGTGATACACTTCAATTGAAGTTTGGTTTCGTACATGGAAAGTTCTGGAATGCTACATTTAAGAATAATGATAATCCTCTTTTACTGGTTCGTTCTGCCTGAATTCTTCAAATTGTTCTCATACTCTAGTAGTGATCTTGGCAACCTCAACTTGAAGTTCTTAATACTAGTCTCAAGACTATGGAAGGGATACAATTTTCACACCCATAGGAATAACAGTCTTGAGTTCCCCTGATAAGAAATTTGCCTTCTGCTGTCCCACTCCTGACCAGTATTAAGCAACACTGTTAGTCAGTGGATCTCCTATTCGACCGAACAAAATTCTCGATAAATGAATAGAAGCGTTTTAAACTACTCTCAACAGTATTTTTCTCAGTAAAACAGATAGTTACATGCTTACACAGGACGACTGAGCAGTAAATGTTTGCCTTCAAAATCAAATAATTTGGTAATTAATCATCTATTTCATGAAATTATCCTTAATGAAAGAATCCATAACTTGCCACTTCATTATGTTAGGCAAATAATGCAATAATATGCACTTGCATCTACATAAACCGTGAGGAACTCTGCTATAAAACTTTGATTTTGAATTTTGCTTGATAGTTTTTGGTGGTTAATTTATCCATCTAAGTATGTGCTACTGTAATGGTGCGTCGGTGGTGTGTTAGTGGTGCATTGGTCATCGTGCACGTCTACTGTAATAAACATCACGGGTTTAATTCCCATCCGCGCACACCCAATGAGTGGAATGGCCAACCGCACTGGTTGAGTTTGGCTAATATAGAGGGTAGCAGAATTCAAGTTTCTCATAAGGGAGGTTATATGACACCACTCTAAGATGAGAGTAAACTTGGGAATTATAATGGTGTGTATTGTTCCAATTTATTACACTTTCCTCGAATTTAACTTTTATCTTTATTCCTTAAATTATTTCATGAAAAATTTCACCTATACTTACCAAATCATTTAGTTACGAACACTTCATGTTTATTCTCTTGATAAAAACTTCTAAATTGTCCTAATGTGCGTCACCCCGACCTTACTATTCAGTTCGTCACCTGAGCCTGTCACCCATGACCTGCGATCAAGTAACCTGGACTGCATCCATGTGCAGGAAACTCGGTGCTGTTCACTCGCTGAGTCAGTGCGTCCTAACTGATGGAGGGTCTGATCCAACTTGTTTATCTCCAATCCTAAACTATTTCAACCCTCTGTATGAAACCAAACGTCATACTGCTGTATCTATTTCATCTACCTCGCATCCACCAACGGTAACCAACAGCTACAAACCATTTCATTTCTTCTGGTCTCCTATCTCATCATATAGACTGCGAGCAATAAATCTTGCTCGTGCAATTGCCTTTTGTAGCTTGTTGCTGTGATTGAAGATAGAAGGTAAAACTTCAAGAAGAGCTAATGGTAAAAATCTGATACCTAACTGGTAGGACATCCTTCTAATTCGGCTCTCATACATTGATTTGAATAACCAACTGTGTGTGTAAATTTTAGTCAATAAAAAAGCAACTGAAAGCATATTTCTCAAATATTGCACATCTGGTCACGCGGAATACAAACCGCACTAGTTAATTCTATTGAACATGCGCCCACAGGACATCTTCCCTCTACTCAAGTCACCTATCAATGCCACGTCTCTTAACGAGCTTGCTAGCTATTATTATTCACAATATTTAAATGCGACTACTTATTTCGAATCAATGGAAAAGTCATTAATAATATTGACACTGATTTGCTTGATTTCTTCATATTATAGCAGTTTGGGATACTTTCACTGTATAATCAATTGAGAACAATTAAGACTAAATCGGGTTTTGTTTTAATGGTATAGTAGATGGTTAACAGTGATTACAACAGGAAAACATCTAAAGCGAAATAGATGATTTTTTGCTAGCAGAAACTTTCCTTACAATAAGAGGTATGTAAGCAGTCAAACCTTCAAAGACGATCCAACACAAAATCTCAGAAAATATGGCGGACTGTTGGTAATGCCGAAATCTCTAAATTACTTTGCATCAGTATGCTGCCAAAATGCATTAAAACGTAAAAAACCCAAGAAACGCATCAAGGCAAATGCAATTAACAGTCCGGAGATAAAGCAACCAAACAATTATCCACTCTGTTACCCTTCAAACCTGTATACTTCCCACTCAATATTAATTACCTGCTATCCATGATTCAAAAGCAATCTTTTTGATTTTTCTTATATCCGATTTTTCATTGATTAACCGTTCTCCATGACATTTTAATTAACTACCCTTCATTCTCTGTTTCAATTCATTCTTGGGCTTACCATTCATGATAATATTGTATCATCAGATGCAAGCATCCATTTCCCTCATCTAATTCTTGTAACCCCCCGAAGAGCAAAACTTACAGTTTTTACAGGACAGTTACACTCAGACCAATTCAAAACCGAAAATTTGTGTCTCCTTTATGCATCACAATGCTGGGAAGAGGATTAGGGAGAGTCACCAATTTGTGGAGGTGTAGCTACTGGTTCCTAGGCTTCTTTTTTCTCCTTTCCCCATCGGTCACTATTTTACTCACTACAATCTTCATCATGGTTTGCCAATAAAAATTCGGTCTACATAACTGTTGTGTTCTACTTTTAGAACTGTTGATTGGTGTTGTTAACTATCAGCCTCAGTAGCTGCACTTCACAAGGTCATTCAGAGGTTCTAGTTGCTGACCACTTGGTTACTTTGATGGTTGATTGTAAACAGTTCAGTATGAAAGACCAATGAGTCAGACTTAAAATTAGCAATGAAAATTATCTCTAAACTCCTACTCGTTGATGATACACGTATCCAAGGTTGCCGCTTTCACTTATGCGCACTACGTGTTACGGTGTCACGAGACTCATACTGTGTGTATTTTTGTATGTATTATTCCCTATAAATGCTGTCAAAATTATTCGCACTAGTTGCATAGGTAATCCATTTTTGGACTTTCTGAAAGGGGGACAAGAAGATATGCAGTTTTCAGGGGCTTAAAGTTAAGGATTAATTTAGATATATTAGAACTTCCAGAGTAAAGCAGAAATTTGAGACTTTTCATCACAAGCAAACAACCAGGCATAATGTCGTTGGAAATTAGGTGCACCTCTAGTAATTGGAATGTCCGATTGCATTGGTAAAATGAATGACAAAAGTCGAGATTCCCATTAAGGAAGACCCATAATGCTACCATTCTACCCAAGATGAGCATTATAAACGCTTCCCTAAATGGACTTTGAAGTAATCAGGGCAAAGGATTTATGATTCTTTAAATCAGGAAAACCGCTCCCTTTCGAAGCTCTAACCTTATCTTAGCTGCATTCCGTTTTTTTATTTTATCATCTTCACATAGAAAATGGGAATGATAGATTTTAAAGTAGTTTCATAGTCATCTCATTTTCAGGTAAATTTTGCAGTATTCTTTTATTAGATACTAAGTCTGTCAATTAGTAGACAGTCTTTATGGTGTTTGATATGCTAACATCTTCTTATCTTAACTTTATTGAGATATTATCTATGACAAATAATCGAGGATATACATGTAATTCCCCTTTTACATGAAATAAGTCTCTCTGCAGGATTCACCATCTAAGATTCGCCTTTTTTTCTCACCCAAAAACAGTTAAGTATAGCCTAGCATTGGTCTTCACCAGATCCTTGTGTATGCAGATTTAGAATTTTCCGATTTTGATGACAGATTAGTCAATACGTCATCTTCCCTGCGTAGGCCTACACATAGACTTAGTCTTTAAAGTTGTTATAAATGTTTCAATTATCTTTCAGCAATCAGAAACTTGTAAATAAAAATATAGATACGTGGAGAGGAAATTTCATTTCTTGGAAGTTTTATTTAATTACAGCTATAAATAGCTTCCGAAGCCTGATTATTTTCAACCAGGAGAGTTCGTGTTAAATATTGGTGAGAACAGATACCTATCACTTATTACCTCTATTTCCATCTGCCGCTAGGGTTTCATCTAGAACCACCCAGATATGAAAAGTTGAAAATGCTAGTCAGTAATTGAAACAACCGGATATCTGAAGTTTGACCACCGAGATATTAATAAAGAATGTTTGAAGTTATATATTACTGAGTTTCTAGGGAACCATCTAGATCTGAAATAAGTCAGCATATTACTTTTAACTCAACGAAAGTCATTTCATGATAGAAATACCTCTGCCTATGTACAAATATGATTATAGAATCAACTAGGTCCATGATTGGTCTTTAAAATAAGAGTGAGAATACTTCATTATCCCACATGAGCATTAGGAAGGCGGCAGTTGATAAAACTAATACCCAAGAAAAGAACTCCATTTATAGGCTCTACTCTGAACATCGAAAATACTCCATTTTGTTTTATATCATTAGGTCATGTCGTTCATTGATCAGCATTAAAAATGGAATCCACAATTTGACAGATATGCTTGTTGACCACTACGCCATGGAGTGCTATTGGTGAAATTAATTTTGGATATAAATTTAACGTCATGATTTCATTGTCCTACATTAACGAGAATGATTTCCTACAAGTGAAAAAATGCACCAGATTTTGGTTTTCAAATAGAATTTTGGTGAAAATTGTCTATTTTCTTATTCAATTGGTCAGTTTATTCTGAGTACAAAGCCTGCAATAAATTTCAATGCATTCAATCGCGATATACAGTATGTAAATGATTTCATTTCTCTTCTTTTATAATCAGACCGATTTGCAATTGATATAGGCTAGAAAGTCTTCAAATGTTCTGAATTTCTATTTCAGACATTCCCTGATTACTACCGCTATGTAAAATATCAGTATTCGAAACAAATATCTATTCAGTAGTCTTTAAAATAATTAACATCAACAAATATCTTAAAAATAATAGACGCCAATTACAAAGCGAGCTCAAGGGAAACGTTATAGAAACTTCTTCATACTAGTAGGAAAATTTTTAGAAAACTTTGATGTCGTATTTGAACTTAATTCATCAAACAGTAGGAGTTCGAATCAAACTGTTTATGGTGATTTGTTGCAGCCTAATCTTTCTAAAACCTTGAATATATTAGATTATATTAATAATATTTGCAATTTCATATTAGTTACTTACGTACCCTTTACATGAGCTTCTCGACCCGTTACATGGAAGATCCGGATGAAATTTCTAGTCACAAAGTTGACATTTTTATGGAATAATGGTTATAGGACCTGTCTGCGAGGTGTTCACAGGGTTCGATACCCATCCACTGAGTGGAATGGCCTACTGTCTTGTTAAGTCTGGTCAGAGTTTCTCGCCAGGTTGGTTCCATGATGCTACTTCTTTACCCAAGGTGGCTATTGAACCTGCATTTCTAAACGGATTGGGGTGTTATTAGTAAATAACCTACTATCTATTTATTCTGTCTGGCACCACTGCCGCATTCCTGTAATGTTACGTATTCCCTGCCAGATATATAATTTGGAATGATGCAGTTCCGGGTAGTTTTTTAATTAATGTCTGGGTGAAGAAAAATTTTCCGCTGGTCTCAGTATTGGTTTTCATGCATGGTGAATATATAAAATTATATCAATTGAAAATTCTGACCATTCTTCGCACATTATATATTCAATGAACAGATTCATTGAATATGATTGATTGTAAGTTCATCAACTCTACATGTCTGTTTAAATATTACCATTTCACAAGAGGGGCGTTCCTCAAAAAAGTCTTGGGAAGGATTTGATCGTTTATTTTAGCTTAGATTTTTATTACATTACATCCAAGTCATCTGATGTCAAGTCTCCCGTTTTAAGATATATTCCTGATTTCAAGCGTCTTTGACAATGAAAGAGAGAAATAGAAACACTTTAAAAAGATATCTTTACAAGCTTTTCTCTAGCATGTTAATCCTTCTCCTGATTCCTCAAATTTATCAAAAACCAGGGAAATTTCTAACTACAAATGAATATTTTTCTGCAGAAATTCATTTAATTCCAAAATTGTTATAGCCAGATCACTTTGCTTTCTCAACTTTCGGCAGGAAAAATATGTTGAGATGGTAAGTCTGATCATCGTAAGTTAAAAATCGGTTATTGTGTACCGTATATCATGGATAAGAATTATTTGGGTGATTAAGTTTCGGAACGTTGACTACCGGTTGGGCAAATATTTAAAAATCAGAATATAAAAATCAAGTGAGCAATACTACTTAACAACTTACTCTCAATAAATTTTCTATGTGCTCTCCTTACTATCTTTAGCCTTAACTGATTTCAGTTGTTTTCCCAAAATGAAAAATTGTAAATTTGTTTGCCTTGTCGTGGGTTTTAACAGTCAGCCGTAATGAACAAATCAAAAACTAAGTTTAACTCAGGAAATTCGGGACATTAAATACCTAGGACGACTATCCTATTTATTGACCACTGTAAGAAGAAATCATCTACTTAACGAAAATGGCGACTGAATATCTTACTGTATCTTATCATTGCGAACAATTGTGATAACCCACTATGCAATAATGGTATATCTATTTAAATTTACTACTTATTTCATTGTTTGAAGAGCCCTTCTCTCCCAAATGATGCCATCTTCAGAGACTGATAAATCATGATTATTCGTGATTCGTAAAAGCAATACGTTACGTACTATGCATGGTGTTATAGCTTAGAATTATAAAAATGTGAAATCAGAAATTGCAATGCTTTCAGAGAAAAATTATATGTTCTGTAATCTAATTTGTGCTGAGTTATAACAATAGGTCAGTCCATGTTGTTGAAAATGCATGTGGAACTCGATTTTTATAGGCAAAATATACGCAAATTAAGGACTTTTGATTTGTGGGATGTTAAAAGGCTCGATATAATGCTCTATAAATTCCCAAATTAATTAACTAGATTCAAGCTTTTACTTGATATTGCATAATTAAAATTCCGTATACAAATAGGTTGTATGCCTGCGCTCTCTAACTCAATGGTCAGCTCGGTCTCTCTACGTATTGCACCCCTACAGATTCATACCACTGTCCTAACTGCCAGTTACAAATCGGTGACAAAGGACACGAAATCTGTCAACTGCCTCATTATGCAACTTCCTCATCATCAGAATTGTTCGAGTTCAGTGCTGATTTCTCCCCCTTCTTCCCAATTCCTCTTTCCATTTCTTCCTTATTTCCTCTTCCATTCATTTAAAATTACTCAATACAAATTTTCCAATCCAACTCAGTCTTTTCACTCGAGAAATGCTGTTAGCCTAAGGAAGATCGTTAGTTCTATTAGAGGATATCTAGCCTAATTCAATATGAATCATAACATTGCTTTATTATTGGAATTGGAGCTGCTTTTAAGTCTCCCATGCTTTGAAAGAAAGTGTTTTCAATACTTTTCTTGCATTCTGGAGCCAATGTAACTAGAAGTTCGCATTTGCGACAGATTTTTGTCAACACTGTTAGGTATACCACTCCCTGGACGTGCGCAGATGGGCATCCTTTCGCTAATAACCTCGCCACAAATAACACTACCTACAATAATGTTAATGGTGAAACTATACATAAATAATTTGCAACGTAGATCTTTTTTTCCTATCGAATGAATTTGAACTGATTTGTAGTATTCGTAAACCACAGTTCGTGGTAATCGATATCTGGATCAGTAGTCCTTCAACCGAAATAAACTTTTCAAGTTCTCTAAAGGTCTAAGGGAAAACTATATACCAACAGCAATTCTTTATCTTTCAGAATCCAAATTTTCATATTTTACTCTCCGCCTCCTTCAACAAATGTAATATTTGAAGTTACATATCTTACTGCTCATATTACAGCTTCATTGCAAACAACAAATAACAATTTTCGATCATTCGAACTAAAGAAATATAATCTGACGAAATATATTCAACACACTCTCCATATTCCTATCTTGCTCCACATGTTCGAAGGAGTCTGGAACATTATGACGCATGCAGATTTAAATGAGAATCAATAACTAAGTAAAATATTGTTACTTTTATCCTATGCTTTTCTATTTTTAAGCTAGAAACTTTATTTACTTTTTGTTTTAACTCCAGGTTCATAATTCCAAATATCCACCAAAATAGCAGATAGAGGAGAAGACAAATGAAGGAATTCCAAAGATTTTTACTTAAAACATTAGGGTGAAATTATGATTATAGTTGAACTGTACGCCATTAACACGAATATTCAAATTGATTCGTACAAATAATAAAAAGGAAACTATTTTGGGTAAAGTGAAGGAAAACTTAAAATAAAGTGTTATTTCTTCAAGGAAAAACATCGAATAATTTCCTCCTTGACACTTGCAATGGGTTTCTTAATTAAAATTTTTGTCTAAAGCATCTCCTTAATGATATTCCTTCATATAAAGCCTTCTATCGATTCAAATAAGCACAAAAAGCGAATTCATTGGCATGTGGTTGTGAAAAAATATAGTCTTACTAAATCTTACACTTTATATGAAATATGATTTATTCCTCACTGAATAAATGGAAAGATAATAGAATTTAAGACCACTTTATCTTATACCACTTTTTCATAGACGACTATTAGTATTTTAAATTTAAAAAACTAGCATTTTGACTCTCTTTTCATCCTCTACATAACTGTCAGGTCAGAGGATCGTATAAGATTATTTATTAACAATTTGGAATTGTGCAACATAAACATGCACTTAATTGAATTAATCGTATAAATACGGAGGATGTTCTGGAATGTATGCCTTTGCATTATTCCTCATCAATAGTTTAAATATCAAGAGATGAACCATCTTAGTGTGATTGGTCTCTGTTTTCTCCCTTTTTGCTTAGATTTACGAGATACTTAGTATTACGCTTGTAACAATCAAGGAAACCTTATTCAAGACACTGGTTATTCTCCCATGCTTAGCCCACCAATAGAATTCAAAATGACTTATCACAAGTTGTACTCAGATGGCCTAGAGGTCAGCTTGCGCATCTATCAAGTTAGAAATAAATAGTTCATCGATGCATATCCCATGAATAAATGACCGATCGCATTTATTTAAATTTGATTAATTGTGGGTTGGCAAGATACGAACTTGTAAGAAGGAACGCTCCTGTTATTTTATTATAACGTATCTCGCAATTTTAAAAGATCTTCCTACTAATGCAAAATGACAGCATCTTTTTCCCAAGTCAGAGGAAGAAGACTTGGATGGAGATTAGTTGCTGTTACCGAGAATCAACTACTGTTACAGATTTAGATGCTTCAGTCAAAATTGTAGTAATGATTATTTTAATACCGATAATAGGAATTAACGACTGATGATTAGTTAACAAAAAGAAAATTTTGTACGAAAAGAATTTGAACATAAATCAAATTTAAAGATGGGATGAAAGCTTGAAATAAAAACGTTAAGGAATCGAGATACAATTTAAAATTGAAGTCGTAACAGGTATTCTCTCGCCCGGACCAAAGGCGGCGAGGGAAATGAGATACCATGGATACATGAAAAACTTCTTTGGACATAGGGTTACTTCAGATGAACAAGTCCCCCAAATGCCCGATGGAAGATAGTGTCGCTGTCTTGAGGAAATTTGAAGTTATTGCAATCTTTCTAGTACCTGAAGTAGTTCGGTAATCCTGTCGGTAAATGCAGTTGATGTCACTGTTGTGTGGTTGTCAACTGCCTTTGCATAACGGAGTTGATCTTTTGGAGAATCTCACGGTTGAGCTTCTTATAGAGATTTACTGTGGGTTTTTGCTTCATGAAGTCTCAAATTTTAGTGATGACTTCTTGCGGTAGGGAAAAAAGAGTGTGATAGTACTACTGAATATCTTCCAGTGAATTTGTACGTTCCAGCTATCAACCATCGAATTGTAGGCACGTAAAGGAAAAACCAGGCATGTATTACGGGTAGAGTGAGCATGAAGTTAATGTAGATAAAGTGACATGACCAAGTGTGAATGGCATAAAGAGGAAGTTGCTAGACTGACAAATGTGGTTGGAAGTGAATGTCGGTGACCACTTTGTAAGAGAAGAGACTAGATAGACATACATAAAGGCCCTTTTTATTTATCTTACAAACACATCTTTCGGCTCTCCGATGCTATTTCACTGCCAAAAGATGGGTATTGAAAAATGCTTCCCTTAAAGTTTTTTGGTATTCATTAGTGTCTTCGGATTCTCCTCGTCGGATACCAGCGTGTAAAGGAGAAACTGTCCATGCAACCGCTCTTCCCATATTTTGCGCTACTGGATGCGTACTTTCATACAATTATTCTAAATCCAAGGTAATTCAATGAAACGAAAAGAAAACGTTTTCATTACCATGAACTTCAGAACTAAACATTGTATGTTAAAGCTGAAAAAGATTATCGAAATGAACAAAAGTTGCTATTAGGTCTCAGAGAGCTCTCTTTAATCTACTGGAATTTGTGAGCTATGCATCCTTTTGTCCAATTCGTATATTCGATACAATCTTTAAATAAATGGACGCATTACTAATTATTTACTATTTCCAAACGATTAACCAAATATTTTCATCACAGTGAGGTGAAAATGGAAATGCTATAATTACATTTTATATTAAACAGATGTTTCATACTTGAGATTTACTTTTATTGAACGTATCTATTCTTCCTGTAGTTTTGCTTACTGCCGAAAGTTATAACAAGTTTATAAAGGTATAGTATCACAGGCTGCAGCCAAGACGATAAATCTCAAAGAGTGAAATACTTATATTCCGACTTTACTGAAAGTATTAGACTTAAAGAAGTCAGGTAATCGCACGGAATAATGATTTCATATGGTGGTCTTTATAGCATATTTACAGTGAACGGCAAATGAGAAAGATATGCAAAAATCGTATAAAATTTTGTGAGTAGCAGTCAGAGGCAAAATCATCCATATGAAAGTTAAAAAACTGTTAGATGTTGATTATGTCTTTACAAACTGATAAATAAATAGCTATGGATTGATAGGAGAAGACCATGTAGATATTTAGTTTGTCATTAGATTTGGAAACTTCGGCAGAATCAGAGCTATTGTGAGGAGAAAGAGGATTGTAGTGACAGATCTTTATTAAAGGAGTGCGGAAATGGTAGCTAAAAGTGCAGCAGACAACTTGTGGACTTTGTGCCGGTCAGTGGTTAGAATGGACCCCGTTCTTGTTGGTTTCCCATAATGAAGATGTAGTAGTAAAGGTTGATAGTGGAAATTCGCCAGAACTGCCGAAAAGTCGGAGTCGATTGCTATTGAATAATTGTAGAAGCAAATATGGTTTAAGGGAGAAAGGGTGGGCGTTCAGGGATAAATGTAAGTCTCTTGAATAACATATGGTTGACATAATGGCAATATAGACCTGGTTAACATTTTGGTCTCACCACAGAGACCGATAAACGGATGTCAGAAGAATCTCGAGGCAGCTCTTGATGATTGATAAATCGTCTGAAAGCAACCATCGATCAAAACTTACGACAATCTAAGTGGAAAATAAAATTCGTATTAT
Organism: Hymenolepis diminuta; assembly: GCA_900708905.1. Lineage (NCBI taxonomy): Eukaryota > Metazoa > Platyhelminthes > Cestoda > Cyclophyllidea > Hymenolepididae > Hymenolepis > Hymenolepis diminuta. Next base: position 2,540,668 of record CAADRB010000018.1, read on the forward strand.
TAAATAAAATATACAGGCTTCATATCTCATTTTCTCCCAGTATTTTGTAAGTACTTCTTTAGTAAATTGCTCGTGAAAGCAGAATATGCACTTTTAACTAAGAATTAAACAAAATTTTCTATCAAGATTTATGGTCACAGGATTGTTTATGACTATCAGGCTGTCACGTTGACCAGTAGGAAAAAGCAAACAATTATTATTCCCAACTTATTTGAAGACCCAAACTGTGTACTAATTTTAGCTCTGTTGCTATTATTGATGCTGTCCTCGTCTGCGAAGTCACAGTTCACGAGTACAATGACCATTAGTGCACATCCAATGGGCAGAATGGCCAACCACAAGGAAGGGTTAGAATTCGTGTTTCTAACCGCGAATACTCGAGGACATTAAGGCTCCATCCCAAATAGGCTCCTAAAATAACATAGGGGTAAACAAAAAACTGCCTATTATTGTCAACTTGTTCAGTTCTAACATAAGCTCTTGCCACAGCTATTGTTGTGCGGGAGCGCAAATGGTCATAAGGTCACAAAATTGTTGGAGCTTAAACTAATAGTTATCAGATATGAGCTTTCAGCCACAGTTTTCGGAGATCCAGAAAGGGGAGTCGAGGGTAAACCACAATTATTTGAACATCGACAATTAATAAGTGAGAAAGAGGAAGAGAGAACACTAATGAACAATTGGATTGAGTAAAACTGGTAATAAGGGAAAGAAGAATAAAGCGAGAAAGGAGGGAGAGCGCGAGAATTGCGTCGGTGTTTTTCAGGCTAAATCTGAGTTATTGCGAAAAAAGCGAGTACAAATCGCTAATCAATATTCTCCAACTGTTTTAATTAAAAATAATCCAAACAAAAAAATTAGGTTAATGTTGTCCAACAAATTTTAGGGGAATCCTTCGCTCTTTTCTGATATCGAGTTATTTAAAATATGGTTGTGAAATATGTGTTGACGAAAATGCAAAAAAACACAAACTTCCATTCTTGCAAATATAGCATTCAGCAAATTTTTCGAATCAACAGAGTCCCAACAGAATAAATAGCTCCCAATTTTTCCTTCTCAGGACCAAAATCTTCCTATTTCACTCACTCCCCCACAATTATTAAGGTATGAAAACCGTTTAGCTCGTGTCTTTGACACAAACTAAAACTATTTCATTATCATTGCCAATGGCAATGGGAAATGATTATTTACGAAATGTAATCATGAGATATAATATGATTACTCAAGGTAGCAAAATAATCCAGCATGAATGGTATGGGAGTCGGAATGGGTAACGTTATAAAGTCTGGATATCAAAGGTCTTACTCCATTTGAATTCTGGAACCTTTGCGTTATCGGCCTTCTCATAAGGAGAATAACTCACACAATATTATGCAAATATTCTAAAGCTCAATTTTCATAATTTGATCTCAGGATTACCGGAAAAGTTCATGTTCGTGACATTCAGAGTTTGTTGACCGGTATATTCAACTGGATGGCTGGGCAAATCACTTTGATTCATTTTTATCTATATGCAGCCTAGATCACGTGGATGAAAATAACAAAAACTTTTTAAGGAGTCAGAGCCCACTATAGTTCAGCTTCAGTGAACTCTAATAAATGATGATTTAAATCAAATCGGTTTAACAACTTTTACTCCTCAGTCTCTTCAACCCATAACCCAGATACCGCTATTGTCAGACTTGTCAATCAATTCATTTTGAACCTCTTTACATGTGAACTTCATATGCAGACATCTCACTATTAACTAATCCAGTTGTTTATTTAAACATCTGGTTTTTTAACCGATGCATCTCGGTTTTGTAACATCTGATTTGGCAGACGTGCTCTTTGTTACTACGTCACCGACACATAATTGCAAAGAGCAAATGTTTGAAATTCCTGCCCCCGCCTAAAATTGGAAGTCTGTTAAGCACTTTTGAGAGGACTTCGAGCTTGAACTCAAACTTTATTCAGCGACTTACTTATTAATCTTAGTATTTATGTTTTCAAATCTTTTTACTTTACGAGTATGCCTTTGAAAGCCTCACAATTTATTGATTGGACGCTTGTACCTATGGCTATTTCTACGATTCATAATTATGGCTATTATCTATAAATAAAAAGGACTAATTAAATAATCTTTAAATATAAATATGTGGGTTATATTTAGATCCAACCCTTTTCGTTCGCGCGCTAATTTCGATTTAATTTGAAAGTGTGTGTTTAAGGAAACGCACACATCGGTTACTAATTAAGCAATAATGCAATAATTGGCGGGTTTGGGGGCACGAAAAGCGCAATTATATGTGTATATAGTTCCTAACAGTATAGCTCGATAAGATTTTTACTGTCTTCATTTGGCTAACTACCAAGAATTTAAAAAACTTCACATATAACTACCCTCACATACTTGCATTATACACTATTAGTATGTGCAAAATTGTGAAAAGTTTGGCACTTAGCCAAATTTATGAGATGGTGGTTCCTTCTAACCTTCATGTGACCTTGACATGTCTTTGACTTGTGCGCACATTCCAAGCAAAGATCAACACCATACCGACTCACGAAATCGATAATGAATTTAGAATTACATAAACGCAAATACGCAAACGATTCCTCATTCACCAAACGTCGCATTTCTTAGGTGCGTAATTTAATACTTACAATATCACAAAGTAATTCAATGTATATTTAAATTTTCACCCAAAATTGCCGCCTTAATTACTGGAAATCAAAATACGCGCAAATTGTGAAGTTGGTTGAAAATTGTATCGATTTTAGCCTGGACGAAAAAAAGTGGTCGATAAACTACACACGGTTGGAGAAACATGTTAAACATACGCATAGACACGAGAGATTTAAGGTAAGCATGGTGTTACGTAACCACTAGCATAGCCACACTATTGCCTTAACAAATTAATTCCGTGTTTAAATGTCGAGGGGGAAGTGAGGTTAATTTTATGATGAAAACTCGAATATTAAAATTTTATGTGTTAAGGTATGGCTTTCATATCAAGGTATTATTAAAGGCGAAATTACCTGAAAGTCATTCGCCAGTTTATATGACTGAATAATTAGCTTGTTGTATAACCAACAGTTTAGATTCCATAAGGCCATTTTTTCGTCATTATCTCACAAGAAAGAGATCAAAAGTTGGCAGAAATTATAATCTGATAATGCAGAGAAAGATAAAACATCAAGATAAATATGCGGATGCTCACAAATATTCTTAAGTTTGGCGCTATTTAAATAACGTCATTAGGTCATCAGTTGTATTGTTATTAATAACGGCAAAATTATCGAAAAAATCATTTTTAAGAAAATACATAAATAGTCCGCATCAACTTGAATTCAATTAGGCTGTTATTTTTAATTATCTTACAAAGGAAAGAAGTCAGAAATTCACCATAATTATACTTTATTAAAGCAGAAAAAGGCCAATCGCTAAAGTATGCTGGAAAATATCCGCGAACATCTTGAAGTTAGGCGCTCATTTAAGGGTAGTTGAAAGTTAATGCAGGTGTAGTGCCTTCTCCCTCTGACTCACAGGTTTGATCTGTCTCTGTGTATCGCTCTCATACTGACTCATGCCAGTTAATGAATAGAGAGCGCGAAATCGGCTAAATGCCTTATCGTGCCTCATTTCACATGTTGCTCACAATCCAAATTGTCCTCCCTCGGTACTGATGCTTTCCCTTTCTCCCCAGTTCCTTTTCATGCTCCTTCCTTCTTCACTTCCCAACTGTCTAATACACATTGATTCAACCCAACTGTCGGGATTTTCATTCGTTAACTAATGTTGTTGGCCGTTAGCCTTAGGAAAACCATTAGTTCTAACAGTGGAAAATAAATCTGATGGTGTTTATCTCCAAAAGTATCTTCACTTAAGATCAGAGCTGCTTTACAGGTCTTACTGACCAATGGCGGTTGAATTTTGCCCTAAGCACAACAAATTGAGGAGCATTAATAAAGCCTCAAATAGGCTGCCATTCACATAGCTACAAACTTAATTGTTGCATATCTACCACTGCTTTAAACCGAATGTTTAATATAGTCACCATGATCAACATAGGGATAATCAATATAATGGAAGGTTGTGGGTGACCTTCACAATTAAATAAATTTCAATGTTTCCACTGCTCTTTATGTATGCTGTGAGCTAATTTTCATCGAATGGCTTGGAAGTAATTTTAACGGGTGTTTAAGTATCGATTTCAGTGACGGAATTAAATGTTGATCAGAAATGTTTATTTCAAGTGTCACTTTAATCGTTACAATTTGAGGCGTTCACCAGGAAGTCGGTTGTGAATACCGATGATAAATTTACCCTGTTTGTCCTGTACGATATGACTGGTCACTCATAAAGCAATTTCCGGTTAGTCAAAGCGATAATAATTTGTAATTATGATAGTAACGTTTCGACTCCACATATCTAGTTTGTTAGATGCCACATCTTCGAGACTCATCGGTGAGAAGAAGTTCGGTTAAAATTCCAAGTCAGAGGTTACTGACTATTTGTTCATCGGTGCAATTTTATTGATAGGAATTAGTTAATATCTGTTTATTTATGAAGACGGATGACATTAATCTATTCATATAAGGAGCTGTTTAGTTTTGGAAATCCATATATTTACATCTTCTCTGCACAGCCCGAAAAAAACACGTTCTTTATCTTAGGATAGACTCCAATGGAACTTGATGTCAACGTTGAGCATGCCACTTTGATATGCGGCTCTTCAACAACGTTTATCTTTTATAAAACTTAGAGAATCCGGATCATCGATCGTTGTCTGAGTAATAGTGATCTCCCTGATAGTATCAGAGTATTAATTCTCCTTCCGCGAAAATTTGCATACAGTTGGCGGCAGTTATTTTCTCTAGAATTCCCTTGAAGTGAGATTTCACTTTCAGAGACTGGAAACAAGACTATTGGTTATTTAACTCATGACAGTCCTGTCTACGAAATATTTTCTTGGCGTTTTGACCGATTAACTAAACGGAAACGTCTCTCTCCTAGAGAGAAAGTCACAATTTGCTCTTTCTTTAGCTTCCACATTAGTAAAATCACATCTCATAATGTCGAATTAAATTCATTTTCCGAAATGACGCATTAGTTAAAGTAATCAACTGAGGGGGGCTCCAGAAAATCCTTTTTCTGTCCAATTTAATTGTCTTGGAAATCGGAACTTTCCAGATCATTTATGTTGGTAATAAACAATGGTAATAGCTATTATAAATTAAATAAGTTCTCGATGAGTTACGCGAGATTACACTGCTGAATATTCTAGAAATGAAAATATTGAACTCTCTAAATCTCGCTATATTGCACTCCTGAATGAATTCAAATAAATGGATAGATGAGAGATGAGAGATACTTTAATTTAACGCTGAGGAAGGAAATAAGTATAGAATAACACAATGGGGCCGAATGGATATACAGTTGCTATAGCCTTTGAAGGGAATGAGAATTCGACATGATTGCAGAACAAATGTGATGTGTTCTGATCGCTTATATGCACCTAGGGTTGAGATCTGATCGGGCTAGTTCAGGTCAAAACACAGTGGTGCGCCAATCACATAGAAGCTTAAGGAAGGTATGGGTCAAATGTTACTGCGATCACCCGAGGTCGAATCTGGACCGATTAAAGCTCTACATAGTGAAAGCTGTTAGGTCTACACACAACAGAAGAGATATGTCAAAATATAAGCCGCAAAAGACCCTAAAAATTTTGTCGCACAAGTGCAAAAGCATATGAACGATGTCATATTGGCCAAAATGCTCTTAAAATTTTATTTCCTGAAAATTTTTATCTTCAAATCCACATCAACATACATGCAGTTGGTTAAGGAACCTCCAAGTGGATGATAAACAAGTAGGAAAAAGGTCGAAATTCAGGTAATGTATCCCATATAGAATCCCATTCCTTGCGTTATTAAACATTAGTCGCAACTGAAGGGGTGATTAAAAGGAGGATTACATATGTGGAACCTCGGTGTCAACGATTCTTTCAATCAAATAAAAGTGATATGAGGAAACCACTGGCAGATTGGTCTCTACAAACCCAAAAGGATATATCATATCAATTTACGAGAAATCATCTGAAACCATGCCATACAATTTTTCATCTGAAGATGGCAATAAGATGTGATAATCCTAATTTAACTAAGCGTTGGGACATCAGCGCAGATTTCCCTCTAAATTCCCTAACTGTCACACCTATTGCTCTCCCCCATTCCACCTTTGAAATTCAACTCCCTCTCTCTGTATATGAGTTTATATGACTCCCTAAAATATGAAATTATTTAATAGATAAACGTAACAATTTCTTCCGGAGGTTTTCTACTTGAAAAAGCAAAAATACTTTCTACTTTCTACTGAAAATAAAATCAGGGCCGATTCCTATGACCTTTGGCTTAGTGAGAGTTCACTGTTAGAAATGCGATTTATGATTGTTGAATTTTAAACTTAAATTAGCTACTCCTATTTCCAATTTGAAGAGCTCTGCCCATTAATGATTTAGTTGACCTTAAAACGACCTCAGTGTTAGAAACACCACCAATAGTTGTTGCAAAAGAACTTATTTAAGTTACCTATTCCGATTTCCAGCATAGAATATTCGACCCTAATAAAAGTAGGCGAAAATTTCGACGTCAAATTCAAATTATCGAATTTGTAACTTTTTAAACAGCGTTTGAAATACAGGGGACTACAAGATCAATACTGGTATTAGAAGTGATGCTAAAATAGCTTAAATATGTTGCATTTTATCATGCCTTTGTATCTCAATAAATTCCTTTAAATGTAATCCTATATAAAATTGTCAATTTCAAAACAATAGATTTTTGTACTCTAATTGGCAAAGAGCTTTGATAGCAAATTGATAAACTTGCCATGACCGAAAAATTGATTAACATTTTTTCATAGGGGAAGTAAGAGAACAGGAGGTTTTCATATAAGAATCTTCAGATAAATGACGGAAATATGCTTCAACTCAGCAAGTTTATAACTGATTTGTATCTTAAAACAAATGGATTTCTTGAAAAAATAAGTCTAATCGCCCTCGCTTAGAACCTACAAGACATTTGATAGATAAGAAATTGAGCCAAAGACGTTTTCACTTAAGTTGTTCTGTCCGTTGTTTTAAAAGAACACCTTTCAAAATGATAATTTTGCCAAAGTATGATTTTAAATTTCACTTTTCTCAATATTAAAGACGCTCTTGGGTATTTTAATCTCAACAAAACCGGGAATTTTTGCTTGAAGGCTTCAACAGAAGAATAGCGCTATTCTCCACCAAAACTGCGTTAAGTAGGCTCCGAAAACTGTTTACTTTATTCTAGTAAATGCCCTATATTCGAAATCAAACTAATGAACGGATTTCGTCAGGATTGAATTCCATCAATTCTATTTGTTTGTCAATTGGAGATGGCATGGGAGTTACGAACTGAAATTTTATAAATGTTTGATGTTCTGCAAATAACTATGTTCATGTCCTTAGACTTTCACGTTGCTTCATTGTAACACTTCATAAAGCCACTAGTAATTTTCCTTGTCAAAGTGTTTTTATTTTGGATATGAACAAGCAAATTTAATTGCATTATGTATTGCGACTGAATCAAAAGTTAATTAAATGGTTTGCACTACCTTTAGTTTTTTCAGCAAAGTTCGTTATTAGTTACGTTTGCCGCATTTCTTTTCTATGAAACTATAAGAAGACTAGATTTGATGTAGTACTTCGTTGAAACTAAGTGGTCCTAAAAAGTACTTCACTTTGGCCTTTCTTATTGCTCTTTGAACTCATTTGTTTGCTTGAAATATAGGTACTTCAAACGCAGATAGATAACTCGTACGTCGGCTATCGCATACTTATTCAAAGTCAAGAGTTTCGAGATCGATACTCATCGGTGCACATAAGGTGATGTAGATTCCCAACCACACCAATTAATCCTGGTGAAATGAAGCAGTAGAATGCGAGTTAATAAAAAACGACCTCTTTATAGTTTCCACCTAAATCGGGCTTTGTCAACATTTACATTAAAAGGGTTGCAGCTGCCTAAATGTAAGTCTCTTTAAAGCTTGACAGTGTGATTTACCACTATTGGAAAACTTCACAGCACATCACAATCATGTGAGAATTTGGCCCTAGAACGAACGTATGTCCATGAAATTATTGAGGATTTTGAGAAAGGCATCTAATACACAAAGGAAACTAGCTTTCGTAAATGAATAAATGAAAATTGCCAAGTGGAATTCGAATTTTATGAGGATGTAACATCTCCGCGAATAAATCATTTCTATCAAGAAATCTAATACTTCCAACAATTATTCATATTTATTTAGTATTATTGCATGAATCCACCCGACCTGCAAACCCAGAGAAATTACTTGATATTTCAAATATGATTTTTCCCTGTTACCTATTTAAGTTAATTACCTCCCAATTCAATTTGGTAAGCATTTTCAACGCTCATCTCGGGTAGAGGGATAGCTTCATGCAGTCACCCTGGAAAGGAACTCGAATTCTGTGACCCTCTTTGTTAACCAGACTTAGCCGGTGCAGTTTGCCATTTCGCCCACTGGGTTGCATTAATGAACACTGAACTAGTGATCTCTGACTTCACAGATAAGCATCTACAAATACCTACAATTAAAATATCGGAAGTGAGAAGACATAGTACTTTAATACTCTTTGTGCCTAATTCTGATAACATTAAAATATTATCAGAATTGAAGTTTTGTGGTTGAATATGTTAACTGCATAATGAACAGTCTCTGTAGAAGGCAAGATAGCTGGAGCCACTTCAAATATGGGACATCTGTTTTAAGGCCAACCTAGTTCTTGGTCAACAGTACTTATTTTGCAATGAAAGTCTTCATTATTTAGGTTGACCAATATGATAAATGGGATAAAATACCATTGTGAAATACACTAATTATACGATAAATAGGAAAACGTACACAAGTTTTAATTATGGGTAGACATCTAAATATGCGAAGTAGTCCAAAGCGGTCCAATAAAGGATGAAACGAAGAGAAGTCTGAAAGGAGTATATAACGAAGTTAGAATGTCAAAATTCTTACTTTATTTGAATTCAGTTTTCAGGATATAATCCCTGAGTTTCTAGTGAGTTCATGTTCGCGATAATCAGAGCTCGCCAATAAGTCAATTTAACAGAATGGTTAGTCATGTCACTTTCTTAGAGCCAGGCCACTGTGCGCTGGTGACACAGTGGCTATCTTGCTTGTCTAGAAAACAGAGCCATAAAAAATGGACTAATATTAATTTAAATTGACCAAATAACTGTTATTTATAGTTTCCATCAAGTCTTGTTGGGCTGGAAGATGTCCAGCCGTCAGAATTTTAAATATCGAAGCAAGGTGGGAAGGGACTTTAAAGAAATCGGCCCTGAAATGTAGTGATTTTGTTCTTACGATCTTCTTCACCCGATGGCGTTACATTCGGCTAAAGCTTATTCTTGGATGGTTAATTGCATTGGATGCGAGTTTATTTGTCAAAAAAGAAAGATGTATTCATTTAAAATTACTCTTAGATTGAATTTTCCACTGTTATTTATGACTGACTGTTTGTCAGAACTCTATTAACCATCAGGATCTTATCAACATACGTACATCAGTCTATCTACTAAAACTTCTGTGATGACTCAAATGATCGACTGATAGCACTCTCCTCCCCTTTTTCAACCACTGATCACAATATCACTAATTCTCCCTTCTCAGCTGGATTCTCATATTGTCCTTAAGGTATTTCGATTTCTACCGACTCACGCGCTTCTTCGTTTCTACTACATATCTAATCGACTTCTTTCCAACACATAACGATTAAATCCTACAGTTAGGTCCTCTCTATTTGTATCTCTTTCTAATTTCTACTATCTAGACCACTCTCTCTCTCTCTCTCTCTAAGAGGCCTCTTCAAAGTATTATCATAACTAAATTCATTGCCCTGATTCTTACTCTGTGCTGCTCTATATTTATTAACCCTTGCATTTAACTCTCTACGACATCTTTTTTTACCGATTTACTTCAATTTTATTTGAAGGCATGGGATATTCCGGATAGCATAGGTTTTTAAGATTGGTTTTGACAACTTTTCTGTCTATATGTGATGGTAACTTTATAGCAATCTAGAGACAATTTAGTCGTTAGTGCAGAGATCTAGTCAGACATTACAGCTTTGATAGCCATCAATGCACATCCAATGAACTACTTGACCAACAGTGATAAAGGAAGGTTCCAGAAGACTTTCATTACTAAAAATGATGGTCAGAAAACTATTCCCTTTTAGAAGACTTGTGGATTTCGTCCATATCTTCTTTATATTAAATTAGTGAACAAGGTACGTAAGGCATTTGAGAACAACTTACGCGCTTTTACAAAAAATAGAAAATGAAACTGTTCATGGTTGAAATTAAAAATTTCTTGTAACAGTTGTATTAACCGAGACTCCATTCTGAACATTCTCCTTCGGCCTCTCTCACCGACTTAATTCGAGTCCAAAAGCGACTACAAACTTTGATCGGCTCAGGTGATCTTTATTGATCTCCTCCATTCCTCGGGCTATTGCTTCCATCAGAGAGGAAGATTCGGTGTTATGGGAATGCTTATTCACTTTCTTTTCAATCACGCTCCGCCCCGTCTCGACCTGTCTCGCCTCGGTCCACACGTAATGATCCAAAGAATTAAGGTTTGGTGAATGTGGTGAGTGAGGAGGCGGCAATAAGTTTGGTGTGATATGATGATGAAAATTCTTAGCCATCCAATTCTGGGTTTTGAGAACTTTATGAGATGAGACCGAATCTTGTTGGAAGACATAGTGTCTTCCTCCATCGGCTACACGGTCTATCTAATGCAGCTTGACAACAATGGTTTGAAGAGTCTTCACATAGGCATCTACATCTGCATTGACACGAAGGCCCTGTGGAAAAATTGAGGAGTCATGATGTGCCCCTCCTTCCCTGTCCTTCACGATACCAAAAACCGTCACTGTTGCTGGAAACTTTGTGCGTATGAATGACAATTGGAACTTCAATGGGGTCCGTCTGCACATAGCCGCCAATCATTTCTTCAATTGACTTTTTCATTGTGGTGGAAATTGTTTTGGTCGGAGAAAAACCAAAGACACTCCCGTTCATCCGAGTATTTCAATACGTTTAAGAGTCCTTTTGTACGCATTAAACGATTCTCTTGAGTTGTTTTTGTCGACATAAACTGACTTCGCATGAGAAAGTGTGAGATTTATATCCGAGGTGTTGATGAAGAGCATTCCCTGTTGTTCCTTTAGACACATGAAGATGTTTGGCAAGATGTCGCACATTGACTTGCCAGGATTTTCGTCCATCATGCCGTGTACTCTTCTCACAAACTCAGGTGTTCTGAGTGAGTCAGCCGAGTGTTGACAATGCTCCTGGTATCTCTTTCTCGTGGTGGCCAATTCATCTTCATTGTTTTCATTCAGCAACTCCTACCTGACTTTAGAAATTTTGCAATTTCTGAATTCCTATGTTTCGCTATTATAAACACTACTACAGCTATCTCCCATGGGATCTTCTGATATAGGAAGTACACTAATTATTATCGGGTTAGTTTAAATTACAAAAATAAAAATTTCCTCAGGTACCTTACGCACCCTGTATATACCTAATGTTGCAGAAAGCCCAATGACTAACCTGAAATATCTTCCACAAAGATAAATGCTATTTGGGCTTAATAACAATCAGTGGTTTAGGAAAAACTCAAAATTTTGCTTATGGTAATCCATTCCCCTAATTCAGATATAGAAAACAATTAAAATTTCTCAATCACGGATGTTTATAGGTCCCAAACATGACAACTACTCTCCAACAGTTAATCAACCAGGTGGAATAGATTTTCAAGCACCTCTGTACTGTCCTACCCTTTTAAGTGACCAAACCTATCTTTATGTTGAGTTGGTCCACAACATCTTTTCCATCGTCGTATCAAATACCTTATCTCGGTTTGTGCGTGTGTAGTGCGTGCACGCTAACTCTGTTCATCTTAATTATCCACTGATAATTTGCTCTGGATATCATCTATGAACTTAGGACGTGAAATCTGCAAACTTTTTTATTGTAAATAAATAAGTCCTTTTTATCACAACCCAAGTTGCCCACGCTTATTATTGACGCTCTGTTCCTTTTCTTCTAATTTCCAATAATTTTTATTCCTTTCTTCATTCCTTCCCCATTCCACGACGTTTGTCCAACACAGCTGTGCAACTGAACTCTTGGTCTTCTGATTTTCGGAAAGGCCATGATATCCTATTCGTCTTAAGATGATCACTCGTAAAGTAACCTTACTGTCAGGATTGCTGTTACTTTATCGGCGAACACCCCATCTCTCAGACTCAGTCTATTACTTTAGACTCATAGAAGATAGGAATCCATCTTATCGGAAAAAACTACACTTATAGGCCAATTCAGACGACGTACCTAAAGAACTTCAGCTCCTACAATTCATAAAGTACATTCACTAGAGTACAGACTATGCCATTGATACTCCTCATTTTAATGAATGCGCTATTTACTGCTTTAGTTTAAATGCAGTCTTCAGTATGAAAAGTCTGAGGTGATTAAGCAGACTTGACATACACCAATTACTATAACAAACCAAATGTTCCTGTACTCGATACACGCCAAATTTGGCATCAGAAAGCCTACAACGTGCATATCACGCCTCCTATAAACGAGCGAGAGGCATGCGTACGCAGGCAGGCCAGACGTGACCTAGAAGTGCCTCTGTGAACGCGTCAACCAAGCGCGCCAACCAACCAGAATTCGGGCGCTAATACCTACGCGTCACTCATGTACACGTGTAGCCTGAAGACACAATAGGCAAAGCCTTACCACCACCACCACCACACGCCCTGCCTGCATAAAAGAAAAAACACAATTTCGTGCCAAGAAAACTACTCCCCCTTTTTATATTTGTTCAAACAAGAATAATACCAATTTTACAAAGCGTTTCATCTAGAGAGCACCCACCCCCACCTGTGTGTGTGTGTGTGTGCAGACTTGGGATGTGCACCTATACAAAAGCATCCCATCACAATGGGATTAAATGGATAATGGGGGGAATGGGTATGGACATTCTGATTTGTGAAACTCACAAGGATTGTGGGGTTTCCACAAACATGAACTCACAAACAACTACACATACATACAGAAGGGAAGAAAGACAAGGAGAGAATGAAGGAAAGTGTCAGTAAGAAGAGTGGGGAGGGGGAGGAGCGTGAAGGAAGAGACAAAAGCAGTAGACACATTTTTAAGGCCGTAGCCTCTTGATCAGATCCCGCGCTACATCCTTTTGAGATTGATTGGACATTTTGTTGTTAAGAAGAGTCGTCAAGGCCTGAGAGCTAATCAGCTTTTTCTGGATAAGAGCTTGAAGCCAACGGCCAAAGTCATCCTTATCTAAAAATACGGAGAAATGACTTAATTACAGGTTAAAGAGTGATTTAACGAAAAAGACCACCAACTTACCAACGACAGAAGATTGTAAAGGGAAAAGAAAATTGTTCTCATTCTTACGATCAATAAATACTTTTATAGCCGGCAAAACAGATTCAATGGTCCCGCTTTGTGCGCCTTGGCAGCTTATAAGTATGTGCCTAAGGTACTTTTCCCAGTACTTAGACTCGCTATACTGAGAGCACAGAGAAGCCAAGTCATCGTAATTCATGTTTTTCAAACAATCGTCGATTCGTTGGAGTACAGCTGAGTCACCGGCGGTCTTTTGAATGCTGGGTCTAGCATCACGCCAAGCATTTGTGGGTGCTGTATTTGAAGTACTGGGAACAGATACGGATACAGGAGCCGGGGCAACGCTAGTAATAAATTCCAGCTGATAACGTTTCAAGAAATCAGGTTTCTTAAAATGCTGATCATCTCCCCAAGGTAAACCGGCAGCTAAGGCCTTGTTTAACTCTGCAGCTACCTCACGTTCACCAATACGCTTGGAAGCCACCTTTGCACATTGAGCAAGAGCCTCCCTCTTGTAGTTATCTTCTTCTAGCTTATTAAACTCCACAGCTAACTTTGTAAAGTTCATGAACTTTGCAGTAATCACTGCGCTCATGAGTTCACCGAAGTATTCACCGACCTTGGGGAGATCTTGTTCTAAACCAAATTGTATGGAATCCTCAAATCTAAAACAGAGAAATTAACAATTACGTTACGAAAACATAACGCAGTGACGGCTAAAAATGACCTACCCTTTAGCCATCTGTTCAAAAGTAAGTTGGTTTTTAGAGCAAATATAGGTGAGAATATTTACAAACATAGCACGTTCAGAAACTTTGGATTCGATAGCCCTACAAAGGCAGGCTTGGACAAATTCGGGCTTCAACTGCTCTTTCAATTGAAGATCGATGTCAGGATTGTCCGAATTGGTGAAAGCATCAACAAAATCTCGTCTGGCATCCGAAGCAGTGAGGTGTTCTTCGATTTGAACACCCGATGCGTTGACAGCAGGCTGAGCAGGAGCAGCAGTGGGGGTAGCGCCAGCGGAAGGTTGTGCACGCTGCCTATTCGCGTTACTAGGTGTCCTTGAAGTAGCCTCGGGGGCATTAGATCGCTGCTGTCTTGGGACATTGCTACCCTGAGACCAAACTCTAGGCGGTCCAAGGAAATTTGAGCGTGAACTGGAACCTGACATAGCAAGGTTAGTGGTGTCAATTGCCGCACGCACATCATTTACTCTATTTGAGGACTGTTGCTGCTGCATAGGGGGACGATTGGTAGTAGAAATTCTTCTGCCATAGGTATTTTGCTGTTGAGATTGAGAAGGACCAGGCTGCTGATGAAGAGGCTCCTGTTTTTTCCAACCTTTAGCTCGTAACTCCCTTATGTCATCAATACTAAAGCGGACATGAGACTCTATTTTCATTGTTTTAGCACAGTTATCCAGGGCGCTCATACAACTTTTGAAGAAACTAAGAGCCTTCTTTTCCAACAACTCTCCAGCGATTTTGAGACATGCAATAAGTTCCGTTACCTCATCCTGAGACTTGGGTTTGCTGAAGGTTTTAATAGCATCCTGGTATGTCTTGACTGGTACAATTCCGATAGCATAGAGATAACTGAAAAATTCAATAATAGAAAGGAACTGATCTCGGTTTTTGACAAGCGTTGAATCCCGATCTTCCTCAAACATCTTTTTGACCTTTTCATCTTTTGATTCGGCAATTTTTTTATCAATGGCAGCATTGCATTCCTTAATATAATCAGCGATTGGCGTAGAAACTTGATCTTGGAATTTCTTTAGCAGTTTCTCCTTAAATCCCTCCATTTTGAGCTCCATCAGAGCTTTAGATAATTTGGCATAAGGCTCACGAAAACTACGATCCCGGCACTAAAGAAAATCACTAATGAAATAAATGTAACAACAAACCTTGTTTACAAGAATGCTAACTAAAAGGTCCACGTTTTCTTCAGACTTGATATTGAGCTTCTTAATTTCCTCAACACAATAACCTACTCCAGCACCTGTAGCATGGTTGAGAGTGAACATTATGTTTTTCCTAAGCTCCTCCTTATTTTCTCCATCCTCTTCCTTCTCGTGTTTTGCAAACTGCGCTGGAACATAAGCATTATCAACTTCGTCAAGCTTGACATTAGTATTGAAATTGAGAACACGCTTATTGGTAGCATTGTTAGCTGTTTTACGATTTCTTGATCTTACTTGGTTACTACCAATATTGGCGACAACCGATAAAGGAATCGCTGGCATTGCTGAAAAGTCAGTAACACTTCGAATGGAGATGAGTTGGTCTCGATTGTACTTCTGAATATTTCCTGTGGAAAAAGACTCAGTTATCTCTGAACCATTAGGAGGAGAAGGAGGGGGAACATCCGTATCTTCATTTTGAGATTCTGTGTCTGACTCTTCCTTTTGGTTATTTACAAACTCATTATTATCGGCTGATCCTTCAGAAGCTTCTTGTATAGGAGACTGGGAAGATTGAGAACTAGACTTCTCGTCTTCATCAACTTCCTCAGCAGTATGATGTGATGCACATTCCTCTTCATCAGAATCTATAGTAAATCCGACACTTTGTTGGGGAGCTTCTGGTTCCTGTTCTTTGACTTCATGTTTTGATTCATCTTTATTAGGTGGTGGGGGAGGAGTCTTGATTGTAATAGGGACAGAAACACTTGCCGCTGGAGTAGTTTCTGTCTCGGGAGTCTGGGCTTTGCGTGAGTTGATATTTTCTAGATCAACTTTTTGTCCTGTAGAGGGATCGAATATGTCAAGAGGTTTTCTTTTGTTGGAAGCAGGTTGCAAAGTAGTCGGTGCCGGTTGCACACTAGAAGCGCGCGAGGGAATAGGCTGGGGAATGAACGCGTTGTAGTTCATAACAGGAGTCTGAGAATGAGACATCTGACTCATTTGAGGTGGTATGAACTGATACGCCAAATTTGAATAGGCAGCTTGCATTTGCGGTGGGTTGTAGCTTTGATTATAGTATAAATAGGCTAGAGAATACTTAAATATAAAATAAGAACCTACGGTAATTTGGAACACCCACTAAGAAGGGTTGTTGCTCTGTGTTTGGAGTATAAACATTTCTATAAGATTATACGTTGAGATTAAAAAAAGAACACATACCTGCCATCGAAAGACTGATTCATGATACCAAGCTGTGTATTCCGAATTCTATCAACTTTTGCAACAAAAATGTGAACATTTAGAAGATATAAACAAAAGCACGTGAGAAAATACTTTTTTAAATCTTCTAATAGTAAAATTAAATTAACATTAAAATAAATAGCGACTATATACGTTTTTAAAATTAACTACAAAATAAAAATTATTTTTCAGATTACTACTTTATTTAAAAAAATATATTCAGCTTTGATGTGGATAAATATTTTCAACTTATTTACTGGAAGATAAAGATGTTATCATTTATTATTAACGATATAATATATTTATTTAAACTTAAATCGCAATTCTCTATACATAAGGCTTTAATAAATATTTACCATTGTCATTGATTTTCAAGAACAGCTGTTCCATTCTCAAGATTTTTTCTTAATTTTACTCAGTGAAGAATTCGGTAAATTGTATCTACTTATTTTCTATTTAAATGTAATATTTGTGTATTGCATTCCTCTTTTATTGCATGTATTTTTACTTGAAGTAAAGCTTATTTTCCACTGCAATTAGAGATATTCACCTCAAATTTGAAGAAATTAATCTGTCACTACTATATTTTATATAGTGAAGCAATAATATTATAATATATAATGACTTAATAAAAAGGAGCTCTTTTTACCTGCTTCTACAAGTAAAGTGGGCTCATAATTGATATAGTTTTGGAGACCACTTCTCAGGTACTTTAATTATAGTCTGTCGGGTCATAAACATAGATGTATTGATCGGAGGCATTCCATTTCATTATTTCTAAGTTCTAAGCATTTCAATTATGCTTAAACTAAGTTCTGTTTCATTTTAGAAAGCTTTTTCATAAACCAGCCGTACCCATCAGCCAGACATAGGTATGAACAAATACCAAATGACTTGATTGGCAGCATTCGTAAATTTTATGGTCATCCCACAGAGTAATGGATTTCAAAGTCTTAACAATGAAAATTTCAGGAATTCGCTCATGTCTTAATCGACATGACAATATACAAATCGCTTCTTGTAAGATAGATTAAAATAAATCATAAATATTTGAATTTCCTTTTATAAAATAACGATTGAAACTACATAAGCAAACTTAAAAGCATGCATTAAAATAATATTGACCTGGCATTAGTTGAAATAGTTAAATTTAAGCTTTAGTGTAACTTTAATTCTGTGACCTTCTTGATCTCTAATAATCTGACAACACGTAGACCAAAAATGGCTGAAGGTTTGACGTGAATACATTGCAGTCTTTTCCAACTATACTTAACCAAAATAATTCACATATTATGTATTATCATCTTATATCATAATATGATGCGACGATAATAAAATAATTTATTTGCATACATATATATATTTGCAGAGATTATCAACATAACGCGTTAGAAAGCTCGTCTGTACGAACATTCTCTAATGGGATGTGACCGGGAATTTTAGAAGGTAGGGTCAGATCGCATCCTTTAATTCTGCTGTATTCTGATTTAAAGTAAATTCATTCAGGTATTTCAGGTTAAACTAAGCTATAATAGTCTACTACGATTCCTTTATTGGAAATATGAAGCTGTCTGATTTATGGTGAATGATCTACTCACGATTTTCACCCTCAATTGAACTTTAATTGTCTAGCTTGTGTTATGTATTTATTTTGTTCTCAAATCTCTCCAACTTTTAAGAAATACATAACCCCCATTGCTTCTTTTAAGCAATGAAAACAATCTCTATCTCTCTTTTCTCTGATTTAAGATCCTCTCTATATTGCTTTTTTGGAGTAGAAATGATAGGCTAAAATAGCGAAAGATTAAACTAAAGCTCTTCTCCGAACGCAGACTATAGATCTCAGATAACTCCCCTCTTTGTGGACCTATGTTATATTAATAAGGTGTATCCTCTAGGTTCAGGACCATTCTGAAAATTAATAATTACTTTTGTAGTCGGAAGACCTAGCCAAAATTTGCATGTTCCCTCCGTGAATAATTTACAACGGACGAGAAGGAATGCAACTATTTGTATGAAACCATTATAATAGGAATTGGGTTGATAAATTATCAATAAGAGATAGGATAACCCAACTCAGATATGTTTACGTAAATCCTGAGTCACCCTAACTGTAATCTGTATTATCTGCTAACTGAATTATATACAGGCATCTTAGCACCAACTAAGGAGATGGTGAAACGGGACCAAGAACAATAAATTCAATCTATCAAATGAATTTTCTTTATAATAAATGCATGTCAATATGCTGACTAAAATGGCAGTACTTTTACCGTATCTTTAATTCGACGTATAGTTACTAATTATTTCAATTCTTTTAATAATCGAATTTAAAAATGGGAGAAATTGTTCATCTTGAACAGCTCTAAGTATATCAAACTTTATTAAAAGATGCATCAAGAAAGATTATCACCAAAATGCGAACTATATTTTAAGGTATTTCTTGAATCGTATAATACTATTGAGATAAACTCCGCATGTGCTTGATGCTGAATATATATAAACTGCAAAATATAGAGAAAAAAGAAAATCTATGACTTTCGTCCGTAGCACCTTTGATATCTGGTATCTGCTAGGAACTCAAAAACTGAGTTTTGAACACACATTTCAATTAATCAGTAGTAATTGTTTTTCTTTTATTATGTACCATAGACGCCATAGTAGCCCAACTAGTTGTGATAATTATCAAAGAACTGAAGAAAAGGTGTCTTTGTTTCAATCATATGCCGAAAAACAGCCTAAAGCTTTTAACCACTAAACGATGACTTAGCAGAGCAAATATCAACTCAGGTCATGGGTTACTTAGTGTTAATAAAAGAGGACTTGAAGGAGAACATATGAGTGGGGATGAAGTTATACATGTTTGAAGTCCGATTGGGTTATTTTGAGACGCATCAAATTAAATAACACAGTATTTCTATATTTGAATAATTCCCTATTCATATTGGTGGCATAAAAATTTACTAACTGGTTCATACCAATAATATGGTTGATGTAAGTGAAAATGAAATTAAAATGACCCAGTACATGATTAAAATATTCCATCAGAATTGTATTTATTGACTAATCTTGTTTATGAAAACCCGAACTCCTCAAGCCAACTCCTGAAATATTCCTCCATATACTTTTCGAAATTTAGAATCCTGGGCAACGGCGGATTTTCATTCCCTGATTTGACTGTATGGAATGCAGATTGCAATTTGGCAGGGAATTTAATGCATATGAGATCGACCCCCAAGTCATCTACCAATTGCCATTTTATTCCAATGTGTATCTATAAATAAATAATTTAACAATTATAATATGGGGTGGAATAATTAATATTTCTTGATTTCAATTAACAGACATGTTCAAATATATATAAATATATCAAAGAATCAAAGAAAATAGTTATGAATCATTTGGCAATTTGACATGAATGGAAGAGATTTATGATTTTACCTACCGATGGGTATGTTTCTTTCACATAAAGACTGTAGTCCATTTCTGTTAGTATGTTTGGTTGGGCATCGCAGCCAGATTTTAAGAAATGACAGAGATTGTTGTCAGGTAGTGGGAACGGAACGGGAATGCCACTTATAATACCATGCACAACAATCTTGCCACCTTTCACCACTTCAGCTAAAATTACTCGGTTTGTTAACTTAAGAATAAAAATGACAAAAATGTAATGTAAATCGCTTAGTATGTAGTTGTTTAAGAGAAAGAAGAACTATAGTCATTTTAAACTACAAAAATTAATGTTTGAAACCAATAAACCTGTGCAAAACTTGCCTGTTTACAATAATTTGGATTTACGGACTAGTGATTTATCGTAGCATTAATCGAATTTGAGAGTTTTACGAGAAAATTAAGTTAAATAATTGTTAAGATACACACCGGGAATAAATTGTATATTGATTGAAGTGTTGTGACCCTTTTCTAGGACGCATGGGTCTTCATTGCAAGGAATAATTGATGCATTGATATACTTTCCTTGACTGGAAGCTATTGAAGTAATAATAAGTAATGATGCTGGTATTCTAGAACTCACGAGTTGAACAGTCGACTAAACCAGGAATGGATGCTCTACAAAGAACGCTAAAAAGAATTAGAGAGAGAATTGATGCGTGTGAAGATTGCATGGAGTACCAGAATTATAAACAGAGATCTGTGCAAATGTTTTAATCTGCAAGCGGATTAAGTGTCGGCCGCTGATTGGTGTTTACCCTTATTTTACAACGAGAATGTTATTTGCTGATATTAACGCATACAATGAACCGCAGCACTAACTAAGATTGTTGGTTGACTGATACTTATTGTCTCTAGGCTCTCACTTTGCTTAGATCTGTTAATTCGTAGAAGTTTTAACTTAAAAGAACAAGATAAACTATTCGCGTCTTGAGAGTGTACCTAAGATGAACTTTTTTGGCTTCTAGTTGTTGGGTAATTTTATGCCGTTCGTAGATCATTGTTAGGAATGAAGAGTAGAATCGACTGAAAATCAATTTCAGAATTGGTAAAGTAGTTGGTCAAGTTTCTGCAACAAAATGGTTTATCGTTACACCATTCTATATGGCTACCAACATTAAATAAAACGGTAAATGAAATTGCCTCATGGAACTCAGCCTTCTCGAAATTATCAATTAGTAAGAGATGTTATTTTTCCTTCAGGTCTTGTGGTGAAAATATATGTATCACTTAAAGAACCACTATCTGTAATCTATACAGGAACAGAATCTAAAAAGTATACCAAGATTAAGATTATAAAAACATTTTAAACCCAGAAATGGTTAAGGTAAAAAATGAGATTTCCAATAAGATTGCGATTGTATCAAATTATTCAAAGATTGGCAAATTTAGAATCAAAGGTGAAGGCATTTGTTAAGCCATTTTTTTGCCACCTTTGACTGCTTTCTTGACCTGCTATTTATATAATCGAAATTTGACATCTACCCCCTAAGTATTATCCAGGTAACTTGATCTGAACCCAAAATGATATCAGTGCTTATCAGGGATTGTGTCTAAATGTTAACTGAATTAGATGTACAAAATTTTTTCTCTTCCAAGACTGTGTCTGCTTACGTTAATTCCGTTTTTTCGACCTAGTTTTCCTTCCGCTGCCTTTTTTATGATGAAAATAACATGAAATTAAGAGGTTCAGCTAATTAAAATCCTCCTGCATTAGATGACCTTTTCCTGCACTCAGTAAATGATAGTTCGTCTAGTTGAATATTACTCTATAGTTTGTGTGTACATTGACAGCAAAATCGCACTGTTATTATTTTTGTACCTTGGATGAAATAATTTGTAAAGTGCGTTGCTTCTAAAAGTTTGTATGGGTTTAGTTTCTTCTAGCTAAAATATATAAGTCTCTAATTCATAAATCAGAATATGAACTAATAAGGTCTAAGTACAATTCTCGGATTTTCACTATAGAAAACGGTCATTGCGTAGATTAAATAAGGATTTGGAGTATTTTTTATTTAGCAGAATGGAATATGCTCCATGCTTGTGAATACAATTGACCCACCTATGGCAATGAGTTTGAAGGATGATTCCCTGTGCATTTCCAAAGCCACTATCCTCATCCTCTATGAAAATACATTGGTTTTTCGTCTGCGAAGTACACTACTTAAAAGTACACTGCACTCATGCCCTCATGCACGACCCTTGCCCAAGTGACTCATAAACTGTCTTTGTATTTTCACTTCCACACATACGCAGACACGCTTGTCATTCATCAGCTTCTACGCTTCCCTCTCATTGTCTCTACCCCTCAGTTCTTTCTCTTACTCGCTAGAATCCTCTTGTGATTTGATCAATACATTTCGGCATAGTCAGCTCTTAGTGTTCTCTTCTCAAACACTGGTTAGCCCTTACGATTACCGTTCTTCTGTGCAAGTTATTGAGGATGAAGCGTCTTCACGATTATATTTTTAGCAAATTTCTAAGCTGTCAACAAACAGCTGTACATTTTTTATGCAGGGATGAGAAGCACTCCTCGGGTCAAAATTTATAGCGGTATACATTCAAAGTTCCCTACCGTTAAATTGGATGTGGAAAGCCTGGGATAGCTAAATTGCCAGCCTGCTTACCCAAATCTGGAAGACAAAAGAACAAATTAATACGTCCTTTTGGGTTGGTGAAGAAAAACTGTTTCGAAGATATGTGACAGTTTTAACAGACAGTTCGTAAACGGAGGGGGCAAAACGCACATTCTGAGGAATGTGAGTTGGTGTTGTTGACAGTCGACTGGGTCTAAGTAGCTACACCAATATCTCAGTAGGACGGCAAGACCATTCCAATTGCTACGTACTGCTACGCCAGTCTGTATGTTCATAATGACATCAACTAGTTTATATCACATAAGCGACTTAAATTCTCAAACTATTTGACTTCAATCTCTGTCTTTATAGTAGTATTCATAAGTTTAGATGGAAGGAATGTTTTTCATACCTTGAAAACTATTAATCTTCTTAAAGTTATTTTTATCACACTGCCGTCCAATAAACCCAACACAAAAAAGAACGAAGATAAGAAAGAAATAATTATGATATTATTTATTCATATTACACACAGAAATAAGCGTAAGAAATGAATACAAGTCAAGACAACAACAAAAAAAAGATACGCTCAAACATCATCCAAGAAACGTTCAAAAGCGCTTTTCTCCTCCGCAGTAGTCGGATCAACTCTTCCATCAGGAGGAGGATAGGAAGAAATCTTCTGGAAATTTGCTAAATCAACTTCCACTGAATGCCTTCTGGAACTACTACCACTCGATGATGATGAAGAGCTAGATGTTGACTGGAAGGTGGATAGTTGGGGTTTCTGCTTTGATAGAGGTGGAGATGGTGAAAGATCATCTCCGTTGACAACAGGAGAGGAGGAAGAAGTGAGGCCCAATGCGGGACCCAAATGTTCCTCATCATCATCACTATCCTCATTCATTAGGTCAGCGTCGTCATCGTCAATGTCGTCCATGGAGGAATCTGCTGTTCGTAGAACTGGAGGAGGCGGAGAAGCAGTGGATCCACTCAAACCAAAGGAAAGGGCCGCAAGATTCTCTGCTGTGTCGTCAGGATCTAGATCTTCCTGAAATGCTGCTACTACGGGCACAGAATTGAGTGACCTTTCAAATGGAGAAAAAACAGACAATTAGTATGATGATTTACTATCAACAATTGTATTACTTTTCTAGGGTAGGATATGTGTAGTGCATCACATGATTATTCATAGTCATGCTCTGCCCAAACAGTCACAGAGGGAATCATGAAGAAGAAACTAGACAACGTAGTATTTGCTCATAATTCCACTTCCACGTACACAGTTCAGACATATAACCCAGCTCTCTTTCCTACAACTCTCTTTTCTCTCTCCTTTTGCAATCGTCTAATACACCACTGGTCTACTCCAACTCTCGTTCTTCTGATTTGGAAAGGTTTTTGCACCCTGTTAGTCCTTACTACTAACTCTGTATTATAACTGCCAGGCCCATCTGGGGATGTTCTCTAACGGTCATCTTGGATAGAGAGGTTGAATCATGAAGGTACTCCGATAGAAATCCAAATTCCGCCACTCTTTTTACAAGCCGGCCCATAGTAAAAGTGTTACATTTTTTAATCGTAGGAAAGTGGTAAAAGAGCCAATACGAGGCGAAGGGATCGAATGAAACCGGTGTATTATGAGTCTTAATTCAATTAACTTTGGAGTCAGACTATACGCGCATTTCGTGCAGTAGGGATATAATGTTCCAAAGTTGAAATTTCAGGATTTGTTCCATGTACTAATGTCGGTGATATCTAGTTGACTGTTTTAGATGGTTGAACATATCATGCAAATATATTTTCTTCTAATAGCTAAGTCAGTAGGATGATTTTAACATAGCATAAAGGGAGTCATAATGTGGATCCCCCTGAATAATTTCATGGTCAAATTTCAACAAAGAAGACTTCGCATTTGGAAAGCTATGAAAATTCTACTCTGTTAACTTACCCCAAAAATTCTTTTTAGTCATCAAGTACTAATGAGAACCTGAGAGAAAGTATACTCAAAGTCATAGCTAAGACCAACCAACCATAACGCCAAGGAAGTCTTTGATTTGACTGTGGCTAGAATAACTAAAAATTTCAATCTCATTCTCTGAAACGGCAAATCCCTACCCCAAGGGAATTCAAATGAAAACAGTGAAGTATAATGCGCATGTTCGAAAAAAAAAATATTTTGTACTACCGACGAGATCACTGTTCTACAGACATAAGAGACAAAATGGACTTCAGGTATCTAATTTCCGAATGCTTCTAAAAGATAGAGGTGATTTAAACACTTCACATCAAAATGCTTTAGCGGTATTTGTTCATTTTCCAAGTATTTTTGTCGCAAATTTGTGATCTCACTTCAGATTACTATTCAAAATTTGGCACGAATATTTTTAGAAATTCTACTCACTATAAGATTACTATTAACTTGAGTTTAGCCATAAAAACCCTATGTGTAGAAGTCATGATGTGCGGCTTTAGTTGGGTACTTTCAAACCTTCTTATAAATCTCTTGCTAGTCTCGTTACATTACACTTCTGAATCCTCAATCCTATTATCAGGTCGAAAATCGATAGAATACAGCACAGCTTCAAAGTACTTTTGAAGAATAAACGACAAAAATAGCATTCTTCTGAATCCCTTGGACTATCTCTATCTAAAATTAGAAATAAAAAAGTCATGAGCTCGTTTATTTGGAAAGTAAAGCGTATATTAGATGTATAAATGAACGGACAATTATCAGTCACTTTTAAATAACACTTTTATGAAATGATTAACTGTGATGAGAAATTTACAAGACAAAATTAACAGTACTTAACTCACGGTTCGTTTGAGTCTAAATTTTCATACATTAATACGGGCTTATCAAAAGTAGAATGTGAGGGACTGTTGCTATTGCTGTTGATAACGTTGAGGAATTCGTGGAAGGATTTATCTTCGTCCGGGTTTGAAGGCAATACCACATTGGATACCGGTTCAGTTTTGCCTGCAGCAAAAAAGACCATTATAGTAGGGAGTACAGTCCTATTAAATATATCTACTAATCTGCGCTATTTTCATTTAAACATTTTGCTGTTCAGGTGTGTGTGCCATTAGGATACGGGCCTTCTTTGATTTGTTTTCAACTCAATAGGCATAATTACTTAATATAAATTAACACGCGCACAGCGTCGCCACTAACTTGAAGTTACGTTGTAAATGGTATGATGATAAGCAGCTATTTATAGTCTGGGCTGCCCACTATGACTCGGTGACCCATATTCAGAAAGAAGGGTTTTAATCCAACAAAAGCCTGTTTTTGTTCGCGCCCTTACTAAAAAACTATTCTGTTTAAGTACTATTCGGACCTAAGGTACCGAATAGTTACCTGGTTAGTCGGTAATATATCAGCGAGAAGACATCACTCCCTAGAGCGAGTATGCAGCCCAGTAAAAGGAATATCTAGTACATAAATAACGAACTTCGTTCATCTAATTTTTATTACCATTCAGTACTTCGGACATTTTTGATTAACTTCCAACCACTATTGATACTTCATTTTTCACAGACGGGCCGATCGAAATTTAATCATTTGACTCATATAAACATTACATTCGTCGGATCATGGAATATTCATCAAAAAGTGGAAAAAAATTCAGACGCCAGCACGTAGAACGAATTTTCATGTAAACAAAAAAGGAATCACTCAAATAATAGACGTAGATGCACGTGCGAATATACAAATAAATGTGAAAGAACAAAGTTTTATCTATTGATTGTCTCCCGTCCTTCAGTGATATAGAGAAGCACACGTACTGCTATTATTTTTACTCATATTAACTAGAAGTGATGAAGATAAGAGACACTGACCCGAACTTTTGAACTTGAGCAATTCCAGATATATTATAGAAGAGGTTAGGGAGATGAGTCATATACAGCCTATGCAAAGAAAATAATACATTAAATACAATCGTTAAGCTAATCGCGGTAATAGGTAACGTAGATATTGAATAAAATTACTACAGATGTATACCCTCTTCTTGTCCGAGAAATAGGTAATTAAGGAAATATGAATGAAGGAAAACGAGTGCAGTTTTCACATAACAGTCTCAAAACCGAAGACTTGATCGACCTCAGGTCAAAAAAAAAGGATTTGGAAAAAAATAAATATAGCTCAATATATAGTTAAAGAGAAATCTTTAATATTCAAGGTGGTCCTTTTAAAAATTCACACATCTCTCTTCAAACTCTTTTTGCTAAGAGATTCCAACTGGGAGTGCGGAGTGGAAAGGACCATTTGGAGACTACTAACTCAAAAAATTATAAAATGAAAATCTGAATCTAAAGA
The DNA here is from genome assembly GCA_900708905.1 of Hymenolepis diminuta. Taxonomy (NCBI): domain Eukaryota; kingdom Metazoa; phylum Platyhelminthes; class Cestoda; order Cyclophyllidea; family Hymenolepididae; genus Hymenolepis; species Hymenolepis diminuta. The sequence continues at coordinate 2,567,666 of CAADRB010000018.1, forward strand.
TGCTTGTTTTAAAAGAAAAATTATAAAGTAAACAAATAAAAGCTTGCCGACAAGTTTCTTTGAGGAAGGGCTTGTCAAAGGTTTCAATTCTTCCGATTTGATAGTAGGTTGAACCTGATGAACTGAGAAGCGACAGACAGAGTTAGAAAATAAATCAACAAAAATAAGTGAATTGTTAGAAAAAGTAGCAAACCTCGAGGAGGATTTCCTGCAGCTGATTGGCATCTGGTACTTTCCAGCCATCGAGTGAATCTACAAGGAAGAAATGAACAGATCAAGGCTGAGGTTAGCTATTCAGTTTGCCGTTTAATCGCTCTGTAACAATGAAGATAGAATGATCTAACCACTCAATCTTCTTAATGTGTAGTGATAAATTTATTTAATTCTTTCAAAAAAAGGAAATTTTCATCAAGCGAAGGTATTAGCACCCTATTTGACTACGACTACGCACCCACTGTAGAACTCAAAGAGCCTAATCTCTGATGTGATTTAAAAATTATTTACGAGAATACCATGCGTTTTTATATATCTGGAACGAGTTATGATTGCTAAATCTGTGTCTTACAGGACCCACAATGTTCTGAGATCTATAATAGTGCTTACCTTATTACTAGCTTACATAAACAGATATAAACTCATAGTACCACTTCACCTCCACAACTGTTAATGCTACTGATCGCTTCATCTTTCCTGGTTTTTTTTTCCACCCAAGATCTCAACTTGCTCCAACCGTCTTATTTCTCCGTCCTCTTTTTGCAGTGAAGATTGGTGAAAATTAGCTTGCGTACCTAGAGGACAACAATCAAATGCTTAACTGCTCACCTCCTCTAAAAAATTGTGCAGTTTAAGACATGCTTTTTCCTCCACTTGCAAACAATCCAGAACTAGTTTGCGAAATACGCCATTAAAAATACAATGTGGTGCAGTGGTCAGCTCATCAACCTTCAAACTATAACTAATACCTTCAAATATGTCATATCATGAAGGCTTTAAGTGCAAAGATAACGTAATCACTGCCCATCTTGTTGCACTCTACTTCTGCACTGGGAACCAGAACAAACCACTCTCGTAGATTGCAGATTTTTCCACATTCATTCAAATCCGCATTTGCCCCCCTTTTCACTTAGTAGTCTTTATATTATAATTCTTTCTTTGAACCAGTATACCGAATACATGACAAAAGCGTTCTCGGATAGTTCTTTAACCCAGCTCCGATTACCCTAAGAGTCCAAAATGATTAGAAAGACGACAAGTTAAATAAACTAATAAGCTAGTACCTCAGAAGCCCTACTTACCATTCTCAACATCCAAGTCATTTTAATGTTACAGATAGAGCAACTTCAAAGGAAGTTAAATTGACACAGGGTTGTGTATTTGTGCACATCGTAAATAATCGGTGGTGAAAGATTTGGAAACAATAATGCTAGATCTAGCAAACAATTACCCATAATGCAAAGCCAAATGACATATAGTGATCGAAGAAGTTATCAAATACTTAGAAAAATACTACTGTCCTGTAGACTCAAATAGCAGTTTGTAAGGCTTCAGTCCATTACTATCGATTATCACTCAATCCAAAAGAGAGGATTACCGAAAAATTCGTAAAGTCTGCATTACAGACTTCCAATAATAGTACTAAGGGTGTGAAAAAGTAAATGGCATTGGCGATCGATAATTAACCTAGCATCAATCTGGTTCGATTATTATTTAAACTAGACCAACGAATTATTAGTCAAATTACTGATTTCAAAATTTAAAATTTAGATAGAACTATTTCCCACGACTTCGTAATATTCCTTTCTTCTTTCGGTAGGACTTGCTGATGAGAGTCTGGACTATGACGTGTAGCAGCGTTAACATACAGCGAAATGGATCAAACGAATCCAATAAACTACCGACAGATTAACTAGATTATGGAACCCATTAATAATTAATATATGATTACACTAAACATTAAATCAATCAGTTCAGCAAGAGGTTAGGGTACTAAATATCACCACAGATTTGCACTTATTCATACGCCAGAACATATCCATATTCCCTATATTCAATAAGATCAGATTTGGAAACATCAAGGGTCCTCTAAGAACTATTTTCTTTTAATGATATGAGGTATTGAGCACGTAATATGGGTCTAGGATCACAACTTAACCTTCTTTTTCGCTGAATATCGATTTGGACAAATTTTTGCAGATTTCAGTCTCTTATGGGGAGTTTTTCCCGGAAAGACCGTTTCTGTTAGTGCTTTAACATTTATCATCTGTGCAAATTTCTTGAAACACTCAAACTTATTCTCACTCAAACATAAAAACTGCTGTTTATTCGATTTAAAATGTTGAAAATACATTCGCTAGTATATCCGGACACTTATTTTGTTTGAACTGTAATTTATCACCTCTCTAAAATTCACGCAAATTATTTTCATTTTCAAACTGCGAGTTCATATTTTCAGTCCCTTTAACTTGGTTGATATGTGGAATCAACTGCGAGAAAACTGATCAACCATTCTACTGAATCCGATTAATCTCCAGAATTGTACAATCTGTTTTAGCATACAATTCCAGATGAGTTTATTTGGCTTCGATTGATATCAACAATTTCCCGAAATTCCTTCAAGTTTTCTAGTATAATTAAGATTACATTTTTCATCCCGGACACACTATTTTCTGACAGTTGATGAGTCCGTCCGACAATCAGCACGTCGGAAAACCGTCTCAATTCACTGCCCAAGTACTCAATTTTTCCAATACTGACCTAATTTATTTTTTGTCTTTTCGCATCCCTTGAGATCGAGGGGAAGCTTGATGTGTAACTTATCCTATTTCCGGTGGTATCCTGAATTGATAAGAATTTTAATTCTGTCCTACATTTAGACGCACGATATGCCTTAGGAGCCCCCTTTATTTATTCACCTATTAACAGTGTGCAATACAGAGTCTGAGATAAAGTCCTTTTGTACCTTACGTGAGTGGACACATGAGGGCACTCCCAGCCTTCTGACTTCAAGCACCATGGAGCTGGTAATTGAGTGGCCTGGGATGATGGGTATTTAGATATTCTGGAAAACTACAGTGCTTGTACCCATTACAAGAAAGTGAATAAATCACTGTTCCTATATTTAAAATAAAAAAAGATTCTTGACATCGCTTTCATACAGTTTTCCTCATTTTAACCTTTAATAGACTACTGTGTTATTTTCCATGAATAAAACTAGTATGCTTATGTATTACCACGGATAATAACAAAACTAAAATGTACGAATTTGAAGGAATGATAATGTTATAACCCAATTAGCCTAACAAAACAGTCACAAATCCCAGAACCCAATAATAATAATACGCAATAGCCTTAATGGTAGGATTTACTTTACATCAGATGACCCAGAAATTTAGCACATTTTAACAAATATGCAAATTTTATGAATAACAATAACAAGTAAATTGTTAATTTAATTTTTCTTGGATAAAAACAAGGACTAACCGCTCATTTTGAATCCCAACTTATAACCGAATGCAACACTGAGTTTGTACTCTTAACTTACTTTTCATATGAACAAATAGCTTCCTGATTCTCTTCAGCTAAATCGAGTTGTTGACTACTTTCATTAAACGCCTGACGATTAGCAACAAGTCCTTGAATGAGGTATGAACACTGGAGATGTAGGAATGGAATATTGAGGAATCTGTGAATGTACATCAGCCCAAATCCATTCTGCATAGATGTTTCACAATAGCGTATTGGCGCACACCTGCGGAAAAGGGAAATTATTTCTTTTTTTCCCTACTGAAACGAAATAAGTAGTGTATTTTCACACACCTAGAAATGTTTTGCAAATCTGAAAGACCTGAATCGTCAGAAGATGCTACCGCAGATAATGCAGCTTGCCGCGCTTTATTCGCTCGTTGAATGAAAGCTCGAGTATCAAACTCTGGAACCTCCCGTCGACCTTCATTTTCTCCGGCAGTAGCATCTCGAAAGTTACCAACTACTAGAACTGGCACTGAATAGGGAACTCGGGGCAACTCACGCCGTACATATTCAAATGTCCTAAAATCAAAAAAGTAATGCAGTTATTTTGCCAGTCTGTAGAAGAAAAGTGATTCCCAACACTTATTTAAAATATTAGAATGCATCTTTAAATCTCTATGTTGAGAAATCTGCACACGATTATCTATTATAAACCAGAGCAATTAGACAATTAGATTACTAGGGGTGCTACGATGAGTTTCGCTTGACTGTTACACCTCCGATGCTTTATTTAAGTATACTCTGTATTAAAACTCCATTCTGAATAGTCCCTTAACCTTGAAGTTTGAGGTACTACGCATATAACCCATTTTACACATTATGCGTGCACAATGGCCTAAGTCAAATCTGATCTGAATGCTTTTACCAAAATTTTAATTGTAGATTTAGAATTAGATTTATTTGAAAGATAAAGACTACTTAGAGTTCTACCTTTTCGTTTTTGCAAGATATTCCCAGCATTTTCAACCGAAGATACTCCTCAACAAAATTGCAACGTTCTTTATGATCAGTGAATAGAAAATATTTAAAATGGTTGTGTTTTGAATTGAAGGATGACTCTCTATGCCTTCCCAAAATTGCTCTTTATTCGCATTCTCTCTCTCTCTAGACATGGCAGATAGGGGTTTTGCGTCATAGAGACATAAAAGATGTCACTGCGGCTTCGTGAACGGAAACTGAAGAAATGTCGTAGAGATTGCGAATATAGAGTAATTCTGGAAATATACAGGGAGTCGTCCTTCAATACTCAGGATTTTTTACAAATGATTTGGATAGATGATTATTGAACTAACAGATTTTAAGTAAATCTGTTTCTTATTTCAAATGATCTAGTCTTAATATTAATCAGCCAGTTAATTGATCAGTAGAGTTTCACTTAATTAATTTGTAGTTAAAGAATAAATCGCTTTAAGAGTTCTCACAGGTAGATAAGAGAGTAAAAAATAAATTGACTGCGACAAGAACTTTTAATCTTAACTGAACATTCCTGATGTTCCGAACGCTTGACTCTAATCTCAGAAAAATAAAGTAATGCTAATGTCCACTAAAAAATACTTTCAATAAGATCGGGCGCCCGAAAATTCCAGAGAATACAAGTCTCCGTATGCTTGCAATTGTAAAACAGGAAAGAATGATTAAGACATCCTCTAAGAAAGATTTGGTGTTCACCGTGCTAATTGATAATTTAAACTATCTCGCTACTATTATGCTAAGAATTGTAAGCTGTTGAATATTACGTAAGACCATTTTGTCTTCTCAATCACCAGAAAAAAATAATTGAAGCGGCAGGGCCGGCCTTCTTGATTAAAAAAACGGTCAACGAGTGCTGAAAATCATCGACAAGTATTTGTTACAATCCAGGGAATAAATCATGAGCTTTCAATTTTGGAAGTTGAGCTGCACATTTAGTGAATACTGTACAGCTCAAATCCGAAAATAAAAAAGTAATACTCTATGATTTGGCATTGTTTTCGATACCTTTTTGTTAACCTCATCTTTATCATTCATTGGGCTTTCAATAAGCTGATTTCAGTTGTTCCTCACGATAAAAAAACAATAAATTTTTGCAGTGCAGTAGGTAAAAATGATATAAAAACATAATCTATATGGACATACTTCTCAGTGTCAGTTAGACATCAAACCCTGGGGTGCCAGTTTGTAGAAGCAATTTTCTATATATTTTGATGGTCCTTCGATTAAATAAGAATATTATTCCATATAAGGATATTCCATCAATTCTGCAGAGCAATATACTAGATAATCTCAGAAAACATAAAGTGGTAAGAAAAAATTAAAATTTAATCCGAGCGATGATTCTATTGTAATAAACATCTAATTCTGCTGACAAACATTCACCTCGAAATGTATTAATAAGAGGTGTATAAAGTTGTATATAAGTCCGTGGTTGATACCAATTTAGTGAAAAAGCAAACTTACTTAATCAGTTCTCTCGAGTAAAGTTTTCAGATGATCATTCCATTAAATGAATAAAAATCCGCATCGTCTGATGAACAAACATCATAAAAGATAATACCAACACTAGAAGTTTGACAAAGAAATTGGTATGCTATATCAAATTTCACGGGTAAATAAAAAGGAAGAACACTTTCAATAATATTTCTATCACATAAGGCAGTGAGAAAGAATAAAACAGCATAAGTAATTTGAGTCTCAAGTCCAATCCTCTAACTCAGAGATAATGAAGAGGGGCGTTTCTTTCTGATTGGAAGATCAATGTATCAAGGGTACCAATTATTAGAACAAGTTGTGCGTAGAAACTATCAAATAACGAACCTAGTTTTCACAAAAAAGAAAGGTAATACAAAGTTGAGAGATATTACAACTATATACCCACAAATTGCCCTTTACATGAATGAAATTAATTAGATCGAAAATTAAAAAGGCATATACATACAATTTAGTAGATAAAAAATTTCTTGTGAAAGCAGAGCTATGTTGCTAAATATAATTTTCGAAGCACGTAGCAACTATCCGGATATTCTGTTTACAAAATGAATAACAAATTAGTGCTTGCACGGATGACCACAATATCAAGCTGTTACCTGATAACCTGTAACTAACAATCCAGGCTATAATTCATAAGAGATTGAATACGTCTATTCGATGTTAACACTTTCGAAAAGCCTGCTTGACAAACTTTTAATAGAAAATCAAGAGTTCACCTTGGGCGAACTCGACTGAGCTCTGCTACGCTTAAAATACCGTTGGAAGTAGTATATACTCGTTCACGAATGGAATAAGATAAAATCGAGGTGACATGACCAACCCTTCAAATAAATCAACCAGTCTACAAGCCCTGAATATTGTGAATATGAAGAGACGGGAAAGAGTGTAGGCTTACAAATTTGAGGGACTGAAAGAAGATTTAATCTTACTCCAAGATCAGAACAACACACAAAGCAAGGCAAATGATTTCTCAGGTAACTATGAAAGAAAAATTCACGTTCAATAAATAGGCAAAATACAACACAAAGAACCTACATTCTTTCAGTGATATCGAAAATTAAAATCACACAGTTTGCGCCCTTGTAGACGTCGATAAAACTTGAGTCCAAAGATGCCACAGCTGTAGTTGTCTTAAAGATAATTAGAATTAAGACAAAGGAGACTAACTTGATTCCTTCGGGTCAATTTTGAAACATATCCTATAGCAGTGTTTCCATGTTTGACCTCCCTCTGTCGGCCTTTATCAACGACATCCCAAACATCAACTTTAACCGCCACGTTTGATGGTTGATAATTCCAAAGAATACATGCAACCTGAAGCATTAAGCAAATAAGGACTACACACTCAACTTTTCGGGTAAGGAAATGGTAGGTGGAATAAATGTCATACCTTAATTTCATCAGTAGGAGTATAACTAGGAGAAAATGATTCCCCCTTTAAACGGGATAAAAGACTACTTTTACCAGTTCTGCGTTCCCCTCGAATAACTAATTTAACTAAATATGAAAAAAGTGAAGTATATTAATTCAATTAAATATCTTGATTCTAACAGTTGTAACTCACGATTATACTTCACCCCAGTAGATAATCTTTCCTGAAGCTCTGGCTTTAAGGCACAAAAACCACCGTTTGATAAGACGTCGTTAGAGAACGATTCGCGGGAAAATATTTTCTTAAAAATTGACATTCCGATGAGAGTAATTTTAATAGCCGCCAAAAATAACCTCAATGACCAACCAATGAAATTATTGCAAGCAACATTTTTATCGAGCCCACAATTTCTAAATCATGTCTAATGAATAAATTATTAAACCTAACAAATATCCATTTAATATTTATTTAAATTTAAAATTTGCTGTTCACAGTCGTCAATTCCTGTGGCTGTGCAGGAAATGTCCAGGAGTTCTCTTGTATTAAGCTAAATATGAAAATATTCGTTCGGTGGCACATTGTTTGAAGAGATAAGCTCATTGTTACCTCATCGGTTTAGTTAAAATCTCGTGGAACTAGTGATAATTCACTCGTTTAATAGATATTCAAGTGGGTCATGCACTTTTATTCAGCAGTTAGGTACATGCCCGTTATAGGGTACGAAGAAATTGATTCTTCCGATTAATTCGTTCATCACTTTAACAGAACAACAAAACTAATAAAGTTTTTTCATCTTGAAATGAAGAATAGTTAATAAAGTAATACTTTTTTATGATCAGAATTTTTCCACTGATTACGAAGATAACCAAACGCTACTTTTTTCTTTCGACGTTTTAATTCAAATGATATCAAAATGGTGTAATAATGTTATGTGGATCGGGGCCACATCAATTGAATAAATGGAATAAGTCAAACACGCACACACACAGCTGGATTGGTTATGGACACTGCAGTGTAGATCTTATCTTCAGTCAATCATTTCTAATCGCCAGGTGTTGATAGACGTCTGCTATCTAGCCAAGCAGATGTCTATGTAAATCTAGACAAGCCAAGATTTTATTGAAAATGCTTCTTTGTGTTAAGTTTAGCCCATTAATTCGAGCTTTAGGTAAAAAGAATTTTCAAACTTCATTTATAGTTGTACTAAGTCTGACTTTCTCTGAATATACGTGTCCTAAAGTTTCTCTTATGAATGACTCACGTTCTTCCACTCATTTGAAGTTGACAAATCGCAATCCTTGATGCACATCAATGGACATCGATCAGAGCTTCCTTCGAAAGTCAATAATACATTTGTTACAAAATTGCAGGCCGCAGATGCTCATTTGCATAAAATTTTACTCAGCATTTATAATGCAGATCAACAGCTGGTAAGGAATTCATATTGGTAGCGTCTCCTCTATAATTCTCAAACGATTCAGATTAAGGCATTTTTTGCAAAGATAACCTTAAGCAGAGGGTTAGCGTAATAATGTTAAGAGGGTCTATTGGGGCCACATCGATCGATTAGGAGGAATAAGTCAAGTCACTCATGTCGGCAGATCAGTCCGGAGGTGGCAGGCAAGCCACCTCCCCCCCCCCTCCCGCTCAACTTATTAATTAGTAAATTAGGTTTATATACAAAACTTTTCTTCGTTAGACGTCAATCATGTCTCGTTGTCAGAGTCTACGCTTGATGATAGACACCCGTTTTGATATTTATGTTCAAACACACACACACACAGCGGGACCGCCTGTGGACACTGTAGTGAAGATTTTGTTGTCAGTCAATCATTTCTAATCGCTAGGTGATGATAGACATCCGCTGGCTATAGCAATTAGTATACTAGAACCGTTTTTATGAGAAACTTGCATACAACAACCCCCCTTTATCGATTTCAGAAAGTACTGATAGTCATGTTCATTGCTGAGTAACCACCTCTGAGTATCGAATCAATAACTACTGGCCTCTTAGTCAGGCATGTCAGTCGATACTCCGCGAATGTATTATAATCGAGTTGTGCATTAATTAATCCTTTCTTTTATTGTAAAGAATGGGGAAAGCGTAAATCGATGCTCTGAGACAATGTCTGCATTCCCTTAGGCAATGATACCATATGACTGTCTTGCTGTAGGAAGCGTAGTCTAAATAAGAGCTTTTATTTAAAATTGGAACGAAAATGGAGCGAAAGGTCATGAAGATCTAAAAGAATAAGGGAAGTGTAATGTTGGACTGTGGAAAGTAAGAGGGCACTCGAATGACTTGGAGAAACCGTCTTTCACCGATGGCTATTTCTGTCTATAGCAGGGTGAGATTGGGTTGAGTATATCTCAGGTTCAAGCTTCTAAATTTATTCACTTTGCACCCATTTTTGTTTACATGTTGGTAAATGCTCCCATACAGTCTAGCGTGGCTGCTAGCATAGCCTACTTCCAATTCCTCATTTGCAAAGTGGTGAGTGACTTGGACCATTCTCACGGGCTCGTCACTGGAGATGAGTTAGTAGCAAATAAAATGAATAAAATGCATTCTCTCATTCGCAAAAAACTTTTTATACGGTCTTTTCAGTCAGTCAGGCCTTTATTTATCAAGTCCTAACTAGATCTAAAATTTGAAAAAGCACGTAACATTAGACACACAAAGGGTAGGACTTCCGCTTATCGGGTCGTGGGGAAAATGGTTAAACCGTGATCGATTGCCAAATAGTGTTAGTGCGGAGATGGGGAGGAGGGGGGACGAAATCAGACATTAGAGTGATGGAATGGAAGGAAGCGGGAAAACATATTTTCATAGAAGATATGGAGGCTAGAATGACGTGGATTGACTGGAATCCTCCTTAGTACACCACAAGGTCGATCATTGATAGGTTCCCGACAAACATGACTCAAGTTCACGGGGTATCTTCTTTGTCTCAGCCTGAACAGATCCCATCCCAATTGTGGTCCCTGAGTCATCTGACCTCCATATGAGCCTACATGCGCATTCTGTGACTTTTGACACATTAGACTGGACAAATCTGTAATCGGTCTGTAGGTGTGTTCGCCTTCAGTCATCAAACATTCAAGGAAAATGTTTACTCTGATGGCTAGCCTCTGTAAAAACCAATTAAGTTGAATCACTTCAGCCTTCCTCCCCACAAATTCTATTAGGTTAGAGAGAAATATAGCTGTAGTTATAGTGGAGTACCGGCGAAGGATTTTACAAATTAAATAGTGGTAGGAATCTGACAAACAAAGTTCAAAACTACAGACCAGTTATTTTGTCTTGGGATTATCACTTCCCACAGGTTGTCTCTAAGTCACCCATCATCCTTATCAACATGCGGACACACCCCGTCCCTGACAGCTTGACAGTTATTTGGGGCAAACTGTTCAATTCGGTGGTGTTTTGATCTCAAATATCAGCAATGTGAAGAGGACCTGTATTCATTTCTGTAATGTCTTAGTTAAGAAAATGTCTTGGAGTAAGTGTACTTCTGTCTTATCTCTCCCTCCGAGTCCGAGGCAACTATAGCAATATCTAGTGGGCAGATAAATTAGCAGCAGAAGCCAGGCTTCCTAACATTGCAACGGTGTAGAAGAGTCTCGCCTCTACAAGGCATAAATATAAACTCAGAATTGCATGCAATATTCTTTTCTTTAAAAAATAATTAGAAGATTATGAAGGGATAGATTGACAACATGTGAAGCCTGCAAACTTTATATGCTAGTTAGAACTCATTTTTCTAACTACATTTTCATGATTTGGACGTGATCGGCCATCATCGAGGTATTTCAGTTTATATTTTCAAACAGCTTACCGATAATCAGAATCGTCTCTTATCAATCAGCAGTGCAGACGCCACGATGTGACCGAAGCTCTAATCACTATTCATACATCATTGTGTCTATTAAATTCATAGGAGGACTTAAGCAGCCACCAGATCGCAACTTATCCCCTTTTTTCTTATGCACACCTAGTTACGCCCTTTGCCTACTCTGTAGCCACAAATACACTCTATGCTCCTACTATCTGATGAGGAGCTTCAAGAGCCCTGGGTATTATTTCCAACTCCCGGGGATAAATTCCTATAGCCATATCCCCCAGCCAATTCCTCTTTCCCTCTCTCTCTGCTACTGCTGCTACCGGCTTGTAATACCTACCTTCTGATTCTGCTCATTAAAGTACACTTCTTACCGTGGTATTCAGGTCTTCAGTCCCTAGCAATTTGATAAACTTCCATTGAAACACGGCTCCTTAAGTATGATTGGCTTTCTTCTGTCGTCAAGTTTATCTCGTCCACCTATATAAAAACAGTTGCAATTGACAGAGGAGTCTTCCCAGTCTCTTGTATGTAGGTCCAAATACGTTACAATTCTTACGTTTTTTTGTCTTCTTTTCTCTGTAGATCTAAAACTGATGACCCTCTAGCACTATCCTCCTACAATTGGTGGCTTTCGTTTTACTTTGCTACGCATACTTCCAATTTAATTCTACACCTCATATAGAGAGAGTAAATCCAATTAATAATGCGAAAAGTGACTGGTGCGGATGAGAGCTACTATTTTTGTTTAACTGAAGTATGCGTTAGATGTGCGAGTTCTCTTTATGCCAGTGACACAGCCAGAGCTGCGATATTAAATTATACCATCAAAGTTTTTATTTGGAGTAGGAAATAAGGAGCGCATGCTAAATGGTTTTTTCATTTGCATTCTCAAAGTTACATATTTCAGAAATCAGTTCTAATTTATTAAGGGGAGAAGAAAGCGTACATATTTGTTTAGATCTGTTGGGGGTTAAGATACTAACTAAAGGTTGGCAGCTAATGACTATCAACAGCAACAACAGTCATCAATTCGTAGCTGTTTGAGTAACAGCTAACAATAATCGTGGAACAGAACACTAAGAGTTGCACAGACCAAAATGTATTCAAGGAAGCCACAACGAGGATTGAAGCGAGCAAGA
>CAADRB010000018.1:2594656-2607614 GCA_900708905.1 Hymenolepis diminuta
CACTAGTTACAAACGCGACCCGACAACACTACAATACAAAACGACTCAAACCACTATATCAACACAAGACGCACGTTTTCGTATCGATAGGTCGATTTATATTCTGCGCCATTTACAAGCGTAATGTAAATAAATTCGTCCGAATAAAGGAGAATTGAAAGAAGCACGAATTAAAAGGTGGAAAATAAAGAATCTTACATATAAGAATTATTTTAGGAAGTATGTTGCTTTCTTATATGCAACAATTACTTTAAAGGTAACTATTTATAGAAGGAATAAAATTGACGACTGTAACTTTGGTGAGAAAGGGGGTTGTCTAAATCAGTTGTTTTGATATTCGGACCAGCATGCAGCTGCATGGTGATTAGGCTGAGATCACCTGAGATGCGAATTTCTCATCCCGTGGCTATAATTACTATGCAGCTTTGTGTTGTCGGCTTCTTATCAAAACCCATGAAAGCAAATTTAATTTCTCACTAAAAAACCCATCGTTTGAATTATAATGGCCATAATTCAATAATACTTCACTGAGAGCCTAATTTATATCAATAGAGTCTTAGCTTTAATACCTTCAGCCCAGGCACCTATCTACTGTTCTACCTATACGGGTGACTTGATATATTCTAATAATGCGGGACTAGTTTACATTGCTCTCTCGGCGTTATATCGCAAATAATAAAATTATTTAATTGTGTTTCGCCATTATTTTCCTTACTACGACACGACACTATTCCCACTTTGCTAATGATAAAAAGAATCAATTAAAAGCCTAAGAATTATCAGGAAGACATTTTAATACACAATAAGTACAAAACAAATGGGAGATGGGCGAATGAACGTTACTCATTTTCAATATTCGGTAGCCAGAAACAAGTTTGCATGGAGCCTGTTGCCAGCATAGCAAACCTCGGATTGAAAGCCACGCAGTTGATTCGTGCTTGTGGTCCCACCATCTTACTCGCCGCTTCATAGGTTGCCAATTGAGCCATTCGGGCACCCGTTTCCACTGAAAAGACTTGGAGCATCGAATCAGGGGAAGTGGATATCAGGAACTGGCTTGTGGGAGTGAAACAGGCATCCAGAGTTTGTTTATCCACGTTATTAGCCACCTAGGAGAATATACAAGTTAAAAAACAATTAAGCTTTCTCGACCTTTGAAAAAAAGGAATTGGAGCGGTAAAACCCACCAATCCTAATTAATCAACCAGCCACTAAACACTGGACATCATGGAAGGAATTAGTTCAGCAATCCAGGGGACGATTCATGAAGTTTGAATTTAAAAAACCGAAGTAAGGAACTAACCATTGAATAAATACTGAACAGTCCCAATCAGAAAATCAAATGAATTAAGACTTCTGTAATAAACTGACTTTATTCCCAATATCTTTTCAATTCCCCCTCCTTCTCTCATTATTGAACTTTCCCGTTACCCAGTTTCAATTGTTGTCTCACAATGAAAAATTGTACATTTTTTGCCTTACTGCAGGCTGTTTATATTCATATTTATGTTTTTATATTAATTACTGGTTTGTCGGCATGTTTGGAGGTTAGCACTAATTTCCAGATGATTTTTTATTGGTCGTTCATCAGATGAACAAAGGACACAACACCCAACCCCGCTCAGTGTATACTAATTTCGATAGATCATAACCACGTTTCTTCTTCCATTTTCCTATTCTTCTTTCTACTTCCCCATTTTCTCTCATTTCTTCCTCTTGTCCAATATACTCATGGCCAGACTCAACTCCAGGTCTTCTAATTTGGAATAGGCTGTTATTCCTTGTTAGCCTTTAGAAGGACCATTCATTCTCTGAGGAGATGCATCTAAGTCTAAGTAGGATCGGGTTCCTTCAAGCATTTCGACCGACGTTCTTTTAGTGCTACTCTAGATTTATGCATTCATCCGTAACACCTGAGCTCACCACACAATTCTAGATTGTCTACATTCTATCCTACCCGAGACTTATTTATCAGATAACTATGGCGATAACAACACATTAACCATATGAAACATGAGGACTTACTTTGAAGGAATGCAGATGAGCGCCATTGAAGGAGTCAACCAGTCGCAGGAAGTGACCATTCGTACAAATGAGGATACTTCTGCCATCAGGCGAGAATTTGAGACTGGTCCATTCAGTCCCTGGGGCTTCTGATACGAGCAGTTTGAAGGTAGCGAAGGGACCCTTGTCGAATGAACGTAAATCATAGAGATTGAGGTACTCTGAGTTGATTCCTGCTGCGAAAACCAGACCCTCCGGATCAAAAGCTGCTGTCGGACGTCCAGCTACATGCATTACTCCCTGAATATAGAATGAAACCGAGGAATTAACGATTAACTTGTGTTGATTCATCTTAATTCTCCTGTTGATTTAACTCAATCTTTAGTTTTAATTTGCTGCTTAGCCACGATTTCGGTTTTCTGATTAAGCGATCTCCACATTCTCTCAGTTCTCTTCTAATTTAAATATTTCTGCTGTAGTGGAGCTAGTAAAACTGGAAAAAACAATGGTTTAGACAGTTTTCTCTGTCCTGTCCTCCAAATAATCGCTCTCTTCGGCAAACGCCTGGACACTTTCGTGTTCAGAACATGTTAGGAAGTGGTCAACGCGTATTACTGACAGATCAGAGGTCACGAGACCGATTCTCACATCCATTGACGTGGGTGATTAACCATACTGGTTAATTCTGGTCGACAAAAAGAACGAGGGAATGCGAGTTTCTCATATGAGAACCTCCAGGATATCTTTCCTCTACCCAATTCAAGAGATGTCAACAAGTTCCAAAGTGGACTCTGAAAGTGTAATAGTGTTGGAAAAGAATTCCATAGAGGTTTCTAACAGAAATAGGGTACTGGTATGGTATGTACTAAGTATTCTCCTTCTGTTTAGACAGTCAGCGTTAGCTGACTATTAAACTAACTTCTAATGTTACATCTGATGGAGGGACATACTCAATATCTTGGTCGCAACTATTCCAGTTTATCACAACATATTAAAGACCATCGACTAGTTTACTATCGCAAGGTATATGGACGTGACGGTATCTGAGGATCATGATCAACGCCGAACATTATGAATGAGGACTATGAAGCAAACAATAAACCTAATGAATTTCAGCCTGAAACGCTCTGGTTAGGAATCAAAGGAAGAAATACTGAAGTTTGAGACTTGGAATAGCAGATCTCGCCTAGGTAAAACTCTTGTACGATAAATAAAACAATCAAACGGGGAGTATTCAAATATCATATACTCATTATCTCGTTCTAAATGTCATAATATTCTGAGTATTGAGATGCTTATAACCCTTAGTTAATCTCACATGTCATTACTGGTGTTAATGTTACTGCTCTGAGGAATATTAGTAAACATAATTTGGACACTATAATTGTCAAAAATAAACTGGTTGTAAAGGAATTCGATCAAAATGGTGAATTCATTCGATCTAAGAGCTAAGGAAATAAACGATAGCGCGAGATGCAATACATATTAAGAAAAAAAAGAAAATCAAACTTAGTTAAATTACGCAATCCGAACTCAGCATTAAAGGCAGCCAATATGGAAGAATAAAATAACGACACATTTTAACGGTAAAGGATATAGCATGAGCAGGATGAAAGCACATAACTTTTAGGCTGCAATAGTAAACTGAACATTAATGTAAAAATTACATGACAATTTTGAGATCTCAAGTCCCAAAGACGAACAGTGCCATCTAAAGCACCCGAGAGAAAAGTATCGTCAACTGGAGACATGGAAAGAGAGACAACTCTAAAAATATGAACTAAAAAGATCAAATTTAATATTACCTTTTGGTGTGACTTTGAAAATATCGAATGTATTTATTATCGTGGAGCGACAGGTATCGGATTGTATCTAAAAGAACTAAATTAATTAGATCATAGATTTACCATCAACTTTGGTTGATGCGTGAATTGCGGTTGTAGGGCTATGAGTAAACTGAATGAGGTTAACCCCATACTTTTTGCTGTTTATTGTTCTTTTTGGACTAAATTGAAAATCCATGTAAAACTTATTCGAGTGGGGAAAAAATAATGCTGCAAATAACCACTTACGTCCCAGAGGTGCAGTCATACATGATCATTTGATCATCATCACTACTTGATATTACAGCTTCTCCATTATCAGTAAAACTTAACGAATTTATATTATCTGTGTTTTCCTTAAAATATTTAACTGGATGGAACGTCCTGACCTCTAAAACAGTTAGCTTCATTGTATCCGTTTACGCTTTAAAACACGCTCCAAATTTGTATGCTTTTTCAAAGACATTGTTTACAAATCAGAGAAGAAAATGAGCATTGCGAATCGTGAGTTTAAGTTTTAGAATATAGAGAAAATTTGATTTTGATTGGTCTATGAATAAATATTTTATTCTTTTTCTTAAATGTCCAGAATCAGTTCGTCATTACTATCGTTACGGACCAATCCTATTTCTGTGGGAATTAAAGAAAGTAGCTAATGCAAAGAATAATTTTTCACATAATTTAGGGATTTAATGCTTATCCCTTGACATATAAGCTCATGCTTAAGATTTAAATGAGCTGTAAAAATATTAATTTATAATGAATTTAATTATCACCTGACTCCGTATATAGCGACAGTGTTTTCAATCAGAGAATAGTGGGAACAAGATTTGATACGTACCCTTTCAATTTCATATTCTAAAATCATTGATTATTTTATCGGACTTGCCTAAATGGTGCAGAAGCGCACACGAGTAATGTTAACTTACCTTAACTTAACCATTTTTTCTATAATTTATAAGTTAAATTTAAATTTATAATTTCATAAAGTGTGTTAGTTTATCAATTAAAATCTTCGTACTCTATTGAAAACCGAAAGTATTTTTGAATGAAATGATTTCATTCATTCATATAATATTGCGATATCAATGCAATAGAAACATATTTATTAATGATCTAGTAAATTAACTCCGCATGTACTACAAAAATTCATGGTTAAACATTTCCATGAATGATATTAGGCTGTTATTTAAAGTGAATGATATTTATTTTGCATATAACAAAAATTAATATTAAATCAGGTCACCTAAAACGCTACACATTCGAGCCTGTAATTGTAAACACGATATTAAATAATAAATAAATAATATAAGCCCTTCATTTTACTTTCTTGCTGTCAATTCATTCTAGACAAAAGTATTACAAGAGCAAAGTATTTGAGAATGTAAAAATAAATCACTGATATATGTTCTCTCATTTCAGTTAACTAATTAAATATAGCAAAACAACACAGCTTATTCATATCATCACAAATAGTTTTTTTAAGTTTGTAGAATATAAGGTATTATGAAGGCGACTCATTTGTTTTAACTTATTACATGTTTTAACTTATTTAATATATGCTGTTAAAAGCGGCACATCCGTCAGATGACTCCAAATCTTTCGATTCTTTTTGAGCTTGAGTGTCTTAACTTCATTCCTTTCCAACTTCGTGATACGTACGCGGTTTTTGAGGCTCATTCACTTTATAAAGAAATTTGTCGGCGCCAAAAAGCCCGTGGTTATGGTCTGGATCTACTCCAAGTGGCCACCACATTTGGAAATGTTATTAATCTTCTTAAAGGTTGCAATATTGAACCGATATTTGTATTCCAGGGCATCAGAAAATGTACCGTAAGTTCCATTTAGATTTTTGATTTTCTTTAGCCTACGGCTTGGATTAAGAGATTGAACAATTTGTCAAAATCTTTACAAACACGTTTTTTATCTACTTCAAGTATTCATCCTGCCGAATTTGAATGCAAAGTTAAAAGGTGCCATATTGATGACAATTCTCTTCTCACTATTTTGGAGGAATTAGGTGTAAAGTATTCATTTACTGACGGGGAGTGTGTGAGTGTCGCCTCTGCAATTTCTCTTCAACTAGACTGTCCACTTATTGAAAGTGATCCGTTGTTTTACATTATGTCCTGCTCATCTTCCAATGATATTCCCGGCAAATTAAAATTCTGTCCAATTTCAGGAGTTCAGTTCTCACGTTTTCCACTCGACGAGGAAGGCTCTTCTTATTTCGTAGAGAGTCATCTCTATAATCCTTACGAGTCAATATTTTTCTCCCTTGCTCCAATTTCTTGTCGCGTTTTCTCAGTTCTTTGGGGTGCATCGTCAATTCCACAATTAGATTTTCCCCAAGAAGTTGTTGATATGCGAAATGTGAATAGAAAGAACATTGTCAATGTTACGATGAAGATTGTCAGTTGGCTCGCAGAAGTTGGCCCAGTAAACGTAATAAAATCCGTCTTGAATCTCATTGGTGATAAAAGACTAAGGCATGCCATCTCTGAATGTCTACCATCTTCGATGGATAGAACTAGATTTAATGTTGATGAGGCGTCGCTTATTATGAAAGAACTTGGCTTGAATCCAGTTATTAATCTGGAAGGACAAGGTGTTAAAATGTCTGGCAATCCTTCTTCTTCCCTCCGTTCTCCTGAATGCAATCTTTCTCATTGGCCCTCTCGTATGCTCAAAGCATATAGACGCGGTTTCATCTCTCCATTTATACTATCAGGAGTTCATTTTGATACTGGAAAATTTTTCACCAGCAATGTGGACTTTATCACCAGTCTTTCGTCTACTTTCATTAAAGCCCTTCCAGCCAGATTTCTACATTATTGTCTTCTATACTCGTTTGAACGCTCGATTGGATTCAGTCGTGTTCAGTCCAATGTCATTGAAATTCATCCACTCAATTCAGGTACCCTAGAGCTTGTGTCTCTTCCACTTCAAATTTTTCGGTTGTCAGAAAGTGAACTCAACCGAGATTTCATTTACCGTAGCTTCTCTTATTCACCAAATAAGGATTTGTCGGATTGGCTGAATGTTTTCTCCTTATCCTTATTAATATGGCTTAAACAGAGCTCGAACCAGTGTCCTCCAGATGAATCACCCATTATCCTTTCAGTCGCTCTCTGCGCTCTTGCCCATTTCTTCAATTCTATTGAGTACCCAGAAGATGTCCTAATGCGATACCAAGATGTAAGTGAAAAAGCTCAGAATGAGTACGAATCAAGTAGTCAGGATGAGAACAGCTTACCCGAATGTCAGAAAGCTCAGCAAATCATACACGCCCTGATGGAGATTCAAAATATTTACATGGAGTTAGTTGCACTGGCAAAAATGTTAGTAGCCTTAAATTTCTACCAAAGATCTACCGATTCATTTGAGGATACCAATGGAGAATTTCGGCCTTGTTTTAAGGTATTCCCTTCTAATCAGCTCTTTTATTGGTTAGCCAAGCGTCTCTATGCTCTTCCCCCGGAACAAAGACGTCTTACGGCAATTCGAACGTGGTTTCCTCAATTAATGATTCAATCTAAATCCAAGAATATATCGGCGTTTATTACAGTACTGGCTGATCTTAATAATCTGCTAAATCACTTAAAGACGGCTGAAATACAATTAGCAAAAACGGGTCAGGTAAAAGCTGAGGTTCCTATTAAAAAGGTCTCTGAAATGACTAAAAATTGTACTAAAGTCCGTCAAATTCTTGAAAGCTTCTTACCAATTGAGACGGTTAAAGTACCAGAGAATAAGTTAAATGAATGTGAGCCTTCAACGAGCAAGAAAAAAGTAGACATTGAATATCCATGCCCCAAGAAAGAAAAGGAGCAGGCAGTAAGTTGGGCTAGGAGGAAGGTGAATCATGGGAACTTGAAGCGCAGTGGCGTATCATGCCCTGAAAGGCTCACCAGGAAAGGGGATTCTACACCAAAGTGGCAAAGTAAGGGGAGTTATGCGGCTTTTCTGAGAAATCGTGTTGGAATGGAGTGATAAGGTATTCTTGAAGGAGAATGAGGTGTAACTTTGTTGTAACTTGTTGCTATTGTTTATGAAATATATACTCTTAAATATAGTTTCCTCTCTTAATTTGTGTTAAGGCTCTTTGATCAGCCGAAGTAGGTAACAAATTGTGATTTAGTAAGCGAGATGTTTCGCTGTCAATATAGCATTGATGTAGGTGGAATTTTCAATAGGTAGGTAGGACTTTTCAATAGCTCGTACGCTTGATTTCCTGATAGAAGGTTCTTTTATAACTTCCTGATATATTTGAGGCCGGTTAGTTTGGTTAGATCCAGAGGAGGAGAGTGTGAGCCACCAGACACATTGCTATTGAAGAATTGAGGGTAGGATAAGAAAACAATCATACCGACAGGCACGGGTGCATTGGTCAGCAAACAGAGTGGACCAATTGGCCAAACACGGCTAGATTAGGGAATATACTCATTCTCACTACTCGCTGATTCAAAGGGTAGTGGCCATTGAAGCAATCTGATTACTTTCCCATATTTATGTCCTATAATGCCCCTTAGTCCACGTTTCTTACACCTTGCATGTACTTTCATATTAACTTCCTTTTCTGCAAAATATCCCTTAATGAAGACTTATTTGGACAACGCTATGTACATATTTTTCAAACAAGTTTTCGTAATTCGATTGTATTTTGACGATAGTGAAGGATGACTCTGTTTATTTTCAGAATTATTCTTTATTCGCATTTTCTGTGACAATAATTCGGTTTTTCGTCCACGAAGTCGCAGTGACGTCTCATGCCCCTATGACACAAAATCCTCATCTGTTATGTCTAAACGCGTCTATCGATTCTCTCTTTTCTATAATCATCTCCTTTCACCTAAAAGTAGATCTGCGTTCATGTTCTCGCTCGTCCTTACTCAAGTGGCCCATGTAAGGTGTCTTTATTTTTCCACTCATAACATAAGGCATGCGTGTCAGATGCCGGCTCCTGCACTATCCTCATCTCTGTTCCTCGGCCCTCTCCTTTCTCTCCTCTCTTCTCTCTCCTCTCTCTCTTGCTCGCTTCAATCCTCGTTGTGGCTTCCTTGAATACATTTTGGTCTGTGCGACTCTTAGTGTTCTGCTCCACAATTTGAGTAAGAGCTAACAATACAAAGAGTGGGAAAATTTTTTCGTATTCAGTCCTATTAGCACAGTAATAATATGTTATTGTGCATTTTTATGATTTTTTAGTGGGAGCAGTGTTGTGTTTAGTCGAACGCTTTACATTCATAGGACATATTTTAGTAACACTGTTGTCCATGATAATACAAAAACAGCAGTTTTGATCAGGGGATGATATCTGAGTACACAAAATAGCAAACGAGGAGTGGTTGGATGGGGTTATAATATATCGTCAGAATGTCAAGAGTCTTACTCTATTTTGAATCTTTGTTGTCTACTTTCTCATAGTCGGTATAAATCACTTTGTTATTTTCAAGTGTTCTAAAACTCAGTGGTATAGCTAAATAATGGACGACGTAGATTTTTCGAAAATAAGATTAGCGCCTGAATCTGGACAGGACGATCTGCGGAGAGACTACTGTAAAATGTTTAGAGGATAAAAAATATTGGGCAATACTAAGCTGAAATCTGCAGAGTCTTATAAATTTACCCTGCAATGAATATTGGCGTCTTTGATCGACTACACTACTCACTTGGTCTGAATCAAATGCAGTCCAGCAAAAGTACCTAGATCATAGCAGCAACTGGTATTTTTTAGCATCCCAAAGTGAGATAACGAAAATGCCTTCCGATTTTTAATAAACGGTTATTCAGAAAATTTTATTTCTATTTTCAGTAGGTATTTAATTAATTGAAACGAAAGAGCCTGTTTAGAAAAAAAACAAATGCGGTAAATGTGCTTTTTTCATAAAACATTTAAAATTACCACGCAATAAGTGGCTCTTTTCGGTGAATTCTAATAACGTGAGTGCCCTGATCTTCCTTTTTTGAAGTTTCATTCACCCCAGTCCAAATTTCCCTAGTTTACTCATGGCAGGCGGGTCTTATATGTCAATCTTCACTACAAGTTGAAGAGCGAATAAAGTAACAGCACTATTTCTATCGAAAACTGTTACAGACAGGTATAAACACGTCAATCAAAAGTTGTCAACACGCAGTGAGATAAGAAATTTTAAACGGTTGAGACCAAGATATTGAGTATGTCCCTCCATCAGATGTAACATTAGAAGTTAGTTTAATAGTCAGCTAACGCTGACTGTCTAAACAGAAGGAGAATACTTAGTACATACCATACCAGTACCCTATTTCTGTTAGAAACCTCTATGGAATTCTTTTCCAACACTATTACACTTTCAGAGTCCACTTTGGAACTTGTTGACATCTCTTGAATTGGGTAGAGGAAAGATATCCTGGAGGTTCTCATATGAGAAACTCGCATTCCCTCGTTCTTTTTGTCGACCAGAATTAACCAGTATGGTTAATCACCCACGTCAATGGATGTGAGAATCGGTCTCGTGACCTCTGATCTGTCAGTAATACGCGTTGACCACTTCCTAACATGTTCTGAACACGAAAGTGTCCAGGCGTTTGCCGAAGAGAGCGATTATTTGGAGGACAGGACAGAGAAAACTGTCTAAACCATTGTTTTTTCCAGTTTTACTAGCTCCACTACAGCAGAAATATTTAAATTAGAAGAGAACTGAGAGAATGTGGAGATCGCTTAATCAGAAAACCGAAATCGTGGCTAAGCAGCAAATTAAAACTAAAGATTGAGTTAAATCAACAGGAGAATTAAGATGAATCAACACAAGTTAATCGTTAATTCCTCGGTTTCATTCTATATTCAGGGAGTAATGCATGTAGCTGGACGTCCGACAGCAGCTTTTGATCCGGAGGGTCTGGTTTTCGCAGCAGGAATCAACTCAGAGTACCTCAATCTCTATGATTTACGTTCATTCGACAAGGGTCCCTTCGCTACCTTCAAACTGCTCGTATCAGAAGCCCCAGGGACTGAATGGACCAGTCTCAAATTCTCGCCTGATGGCAGAAGTATCCTCATTTGTACGAATGGTCACTTCCTGCGACTGGTTGACTCCTTCAATGGCGCTCATCTGCATTCCTTCAAAGTAAGTCCTCATGTTTCATATGGTTAATGTGTTGTTATCGCCATAGTTATCTGATAAATAAGTCTCGGGTAGGATAGAATGTAGACAATCTAGAATTGTGTGGTGAGCTCAGGTGTTACGGATGAATGCATAAATCTAGAGTAGCACTAAAAGAACGTCGGTCGAAATGCTTGAAGGAACCCGATCCTACTTAGACTTAGATGCATCTCCTCAGAGAATGAATGGTCCTTCTAAAGGCTAACAAGGAATAACAGCCTATTCCAAATTAGAAGACCTGGAGTTGAGTCTGGCCATGAGTATATTGGACAAGAGGAAGAAATGAGAGAAAATGGGGAAGTAGAAAGAAGAATAGGAAAATGGAAGAAGAAACGTGGTTATGATCTATCGAAATTAGTATACACTGAGCGGGGTTGGGTGTTGTGTCCTTTGTTCATCTGATGAACGACCAATAAAAAATCATCTGGAAATTAGTGCTAACCTCCAAACATGCCGACAAACCAGTAATTAATATAAAAACATAAATATGAATATAAACAGCCTGCAGTAAGGCAAAAAATGTACAATTTTTCATTGTGAGACAACAATTGAAACTGGGTAACGGGAAAGTTCAATAATGAGAGAAGGAGGGGGAATTGAAAAGATATTGGGAATAAAGTCAGTTTATTACAGAAGTCTTAATTCATTTGATTTTCTGATTGGGACTGTTCAGTATTTATTCAATGGTTAGTTCCTTACTTCGGTTTTTTAAATTCAAACTTCATGAATCGTCCCCTGGATTGCTGAACTAATTCCTTCCATGATGTCCAGTGTTTAGTGGCTGGTTGATTAATTAGGATTGGTGGGTTTTACCGCTCCAATTCCTTTTTTTCAAAGGTCGAGAAAGCTTAATTGTTTTTTAACTTGTATATTCTCCTAGGTGGCTAATAACGTGGATAAACAAACTCTGGATGCCTGTTTCACTCCCACAAGCCAGTTCCTGATATCCACTTCCCCTGATTCGATGCTCCAAGTCTTTTCAGTGGAAACGGGTGCCCGAATGGCTCAATTGGCAACCTATGAAGCGGCGAGTAAGATGGTGGGACCACAAGCACGAATCAACTGCGTGGCTTTCAATCCGAGGTTTGCTATGCTGGCAACAGGCTCCATGCAAACTTGTTTCTGGCTACCGAATATTGAAAATGAGTAACGTTCATTCGCCCATCTCCCATTTGTTTTGTACTTATTGTGTATTAAAATGTCTTCCTGATAATTCTTAGGCTTTTAATTGATTCTTTTTATCATTAGCAAAGTGGGAATAGTGTCGTGTCGTAGTAAGGAAAATAATGGCGAAACACAATTAAATAATTTTATTATTTGCGATATAACGCCGAGAGAGCAATGTAAACTAGTCCCGCATTATTAGAATATATCAAGTCACCCGTATAGGTAGAACAGTAGATAGGTGCCTGGGCTGAAGGTATTAAAGCTAAGACTCTATTGATATAAATTAGGCTCTCAGTGAAGTATTATTGAATTATGGCCATTATAATTCAAACGATGGGTTTTTTAGTGAGAAATTAAATTTGCTTTCATGGGTTTTGATAAGAAGCCGACAACACAAAGCTGCATAGTAATTATAGCCACGGGATGAGAAATTCGCATCTCAGGTGATCTCAGCCTAATCACCATGCAGCTGCATGCTGGTCCGAATATCAAAACAACTGATTTAGACAACCCCCTTTCTCACCAAAGTTACAGTCGTCAATTTTATTCCTTCTATAAATAGTTACCTTTAAAGTAATTGTTGCATATAAGAAAGCAACATACTTCCTAAAATAATTCTTATATGTAAGATTCTTTATTTTCCACCTTTTAATTCGTGCTTCTTTCAATTCTCCTTTATTCGGACGAATTTATTTACATTACGCTTGTAAATGGCGCAGAATATAAATCGACCTATCGATACGAAAACGTGCGTCTTGTGTTGATATAGTGGTTTGAGTCGTTTTGTATTGTAGTGTTGTCGGGTCGCGTTTGTAACTAGTG
>CAADRB010000019.1:19000-30484 GCA_900708905.1 Hymenolepis diminuta
GAAAACTGAGGTATTATCGTGGAGAATGCGAATAAAAGGTAATTCTGGAAAATGGATAGAGAGTTAAAATAATACCATTTGATCAATAATAATCAATATACCAAAGTATTTTTATTACAAATATTTATAATGCATACATTTAGCTAAAAATATGTTGTAAAAACAAATAATAAATCGAAAAACAATCACTAAGTTAAAATTTAAATTTTCTAATTTTGTTTCGTATATTCTCATTAATTTATTGCTTTATTTTTATTATAAATATATATTTCACATCATATAATTCAAATGGATGCATTTTTTGTAATCACGTCTATTTATTTGAATCCATACCATTACTTTCATTTCTGCTGTTTATTGGTCCATCGCCAATTTCTGCTTGATTTACTTTCCTCATAATTCTTGGAGCTTCGAATGTTCCCTGCTCCCATAGTGCCTTCCAGAAATCCAAGGCAGTGAAGCAAATATCTCCGCTGAATTGTACGCCAATTTATTCAGAAATTCCTTGAAGACGGTGCCCACCAAATGGTTTTCCTGATCCCAAATGTAAATTCAACGCAAAATCAGTCTGTTCGGCTTCTTCGACCTCTTTTTCCGTTAGTGGTTTAGTTTCAAGGAGTCTTAGAGACAGTGCACAGAAGAAAGTAACTACAGTTATGGCTACACTGTAGACAGTGAGAGCTCCACGCCGACCGAGATTACCGCCAAAGTATCCGGAGAGAGGACTGAGGAGAATGAGTATAACAATGTAACCCACCCCATACACCACAGTTGACATTTCGGAAGTAACTCCACGAAAATGATCAAAGAAGCATGTCAGTCCGACACCTAAACGGAGGCAAAGAGCACCAAACCCAAACCGGTAACATGAAAGGAAAATTTCCGTTTCAAAGTGAAAAATAAGAAATATATATATTAGCTTATTCCCTGCCGAACTTTAACTAAGTGCATTACCTTTTCATTGCGCCACTCGTCACAGAAAATTATTAGGTCCATTGAATCGAAGGATTCTATCATATTTACGGTTTGACGAGCAATTTTATAGCTTTCTATGTAAAATTTACTGCAGAAGGAGGAGCAGATTTCGAAATTTTGAAATTACGGTCCATTTTACTTAAATCAAGATGCGATTGGTACCGTTTTGCCCTTCGTGAATCGAATATCTACGTGTGTTCCATTCAGTACAACCTAAGCTTTAAATGCCTCAATGTGATACCTGCACTAGATATTGGGGTTTTAATAATAAAAGTTTGTGTTTGAGTACATTTTCTTAATCTTCTGCAATACAAACTAGTTTACATTCGTCTGATAGTGGAAAAAGACTTAAACCCGGATTTGTCCAAGCATAAATATTGAATCCTGGTACCACTCATAATTTTGAAATTATAGAGCCGTCAGTTGGCAAGAGTTACAATGTGTAACCAGTATGAATAAACGTATTCATGAACCACATTTATTTAGGTCATTTCTGACATATTCTTCCGGCAGAAAAGATATTAACAGAGCGGTTTGAGTTAACAAGATCTAACCTAACAGAATTCACTCCTAAGTCGTTTTGAAATCAGCAATTCTACCGAAGTTTAGATTTCTATTACCACATGTGGTAAATTTGATAATATAACCAAGTTCCATTTGAATCATTCCATCGAGCATTATTTTGCACGTCTGATTGAAGTTTTCTGTCACTTTCTAGACAAATAAGGGCCTATCACCACAGCACGGCGTTTACATTTGACACATGTTGTACTATATCGACCCTCTTAGGTTCTGTTTAATTTTTTTCTCTTATTTTAAAATAAATAATTTGTAATAAGCCCCACGTCACGGCTGGAGAGCGTAAGTACATGCTATAACATACGATTATTATCATAGGAAAATAAAATTACCAAAAAAGAGGAAAATCGTGACGTTGGTAACTCCGTCGACGGTTGCAGCAAGCATTGAGAGACTAACAGTCAGACAACCTACGCAGAATACCCATTGAAAACCGACGGTATTCACCAGAGGTCCTCCAAGACACACCAGAATACAAAAGATCATGGTTAAACAAGTACTCTAAATTTATCATCTAAAGCATGTTAGTATATCAAATGCTTTCGTAATAACTTTGAAATGATCTGATTATTCTATTTTATCTTCTCACCTACAGTAATACACTTTTGACAACAGTAATAAAATTATTTTAAATTTCTCTCAGTCTTTGTGTATTTTTCATAAATACCAGGATTCTTGTTGGGGTTAAGGTAACAACTAACGGTTGGCAGCTAACAACTAACAATAGCAATAACAGTCACCAATTTTTAGCTGTTTGAGTAAGAGCTAACAACAATTGTGGAACAGAACAGCAAGAGTTGTTTAGACCAAAGTGTAGTCAAGGCAGCCACAACGAGGATTGAAGCGAGTAAGAGAGAGAGGGGAGAGGGCTGAGGAACAGAGGGGATAAGAGGAAGCTTAGGAGCCGGTAACTGACATGCGTGCAGATGAAACGGGGAAGTTAGAGAAAAAGGAAAATTGATAAATTCGTCCAGATGTGACAGATATGGGTTTGAGTCATAGAAACATGACATTACTGCGGCTTCGTGGACGAATAACCAAAGTACTGACATAGAGAATGTGATTAAGGAATAATTTTGGAAACGCATAGGGTCATCCAGTACATTCATCTCTTCCAGAGTTGAAAGCATTATCTATATCAGATCCTGTTTTTATATTTAATGTGATCAAATTTTGAAATGGACTTTCTAAACTCAAATTACTGATAATAACTTTTTTCAAAGGCAACTAACGTCCACAAATGATTTCCAACATGTAGTATATGTACGTGAAGGAAGCGAAAGCCTTTTAATATGATCGCTCTCTGACAATTCAATCCTGGTCCAAAGTTATACCTCAACTAGCTGAGAGAGGCGGTTTCAATGCTCATCTTGAGCAGAAGAGTATTATTTAAACTATTTTTGGTGAAAAACTCTCATTACGTCATCACTCAATCAACCGCTTTTAATCAGTGTGATTGGTCACACTCTTCATTAGATTTATTTCGAATCCACGATCTCTGATATAGTCGATTTGCTGGTTGTCCATTTTATCATCGACATACTCAGTTCACTCTTTCTTCCACAAGTGAGGTTAATAGATGATATACTTATTTGTATTAATAGTTTCAATTCCGCAATCAACCATAAAACATCTCTCCAGGACTACGATTATGGCAATGCCAGTTCATTAGGAAAGTGACGTTTCAAATGACATGATCAAACCCTTTTATGCACGTCTCATGAAAGGATCACTTACTTGCGACAACATAACAAGCGGAATAATTTGCTCTCGGTAGAGGATAATCACTATCTGTGTAATTTCTCGCTTTAGAATTATTATGTATATTTTTGTATACGACACCAAAGCCACTGGTCAAATCATCAAAGAGAATTGCAGCAATAAAGGCGGTAAATAGTACCACCCACGACCAACCCTGATCTCGACGTATGACCTAAAAGTATGGAAAACAGTATATTAAAACACAACTGAGGTCACTT
Source organism: Hymenolepis diminuta (assembly GCA_900708905.1). Lineage (NCBI taxonomy): Eukaryota > Metazoa > Platyhelminthes > Cestoda > Cyclophyllidea > Hymenolepididae > Hymenolepis > Hymenolepis diminuta. The sequence continues at coordinate 22,534 of CAADRB010000019.1, forward strand.
GATTGGTGTTCATTGAGTAATGCAGATTGTTAATAGCACTTGTTAATTTGGGGCATCAGGAAGGGTGTTTGAATGCCATCCTCTCATGAAAACGTTTCCAAAATGAATTCCTCTTGTCAAAACTAAATGCTAGTAACACTTTCCTTAATGAACTTGAGATATTAAACGGTTATAATCAGTTGTTTCACAATAATTTGTAATCATTTTCGTTTTCATTAATTTATTGTTAAGCTAAACACTACATTGAAACGACTGTGAGCAGTATAAAATTAACTTTACTAACCATATCTAAGAAATTCAACGTTCTAAACTTACTAAATGACACTATACAAAATTCGACATTATAATTACATATTTCGTGTTATTAGAGTCTAAAAGATTCTTTAAGCTGGAATGAACCAAAATTATCACAAATATTTTGTTCGGTTCTTTCAATGTTATAAATATAATTACTTGCAGTGCTTTGGTAAATAGAAATGCAGATGAATAAATTGATGGGTTAAAATACCCCATTTTTGTAATTTAGCGAATAATAATATAGTAAAACAATGGGAAACAATGGAAATACATTTACATATTACGTCATCACAATTAATTCGTAAAATTAATTTCATATTCCATTGCAGTAATATAACAGAATGTGTGCTGTCAATGTCATGGATCATATTCATTTGATCTTAGGTCAGTGGTCAAATTTTAACGCTCTTGTTTAGGTTTACAATACAGTGATCCCGAACATAATGAATCCATCCTAATTTTAGGAACCAAAATAAATTTATCTAATCTAAAAGCTAATATTATTAGTCTAAAAATGATATATAACATAAAGAGATAAGCATGCAAACGTGATAAAAAGTATTATTATATATCCATTTTATTCTACCTCTTATGATTTTACAAACGGTAAATTTCCTTGAATTTTAACAGGATAATCGGAACTTTTTTAAAACCTATAGCATCATTAAAACCGGTAAATATTTGTAAATTAAAGCCATATATTTGATTAAGCCACTCAAATAAACTTATACCTAGACTTTAGGTCTGCAAATATCGAATTCTCAAATCAGTCTACATCAGCGGTCGCTGAAAAGCATGCAATCATGACAACCTAGCTTAGCGCAAATTAACGGCCTTCTAGGCATAAAAGGGAAACCAATTCTGAGAAGGAAATTTTCTTGTACTTATTTACGTTATTACTTCTTAACTATTTGAATAAACATATGATGTATGTGATCATTATTTATTGAACATAAACTTCATTTCATTTATAAGTTAGTAATCAGCAACCTCAATTCTATAATTATCATCTCCTCAACATTTTATGATTGCTCTTCCTAAATCGGAATGATGAGAATTCAACTTAAAACCATCCTTTCGAAACAATTTATATCTCAAACCCCGTCTTTCCTTTATTACGTCACTGTGTACCCTTTATATGAGCATGTGTATATGTGTATGTATGTATAAGCATCCTCCCTCCTTCCCTTTATTGTTAATGAGAATCTGTTAAAGCTATGTTTAAATATTCCCAAAATACAGTCACGTTTGTGCCTAATTTGAATAGATACAACTCGTTTCTCTTCCGTCTTCTAACTTAGGGTACGGTGTGGCTGCCTGTTAAGTGGCTAGTGATTAGTGGTTAGATATCTCAGAGTTTATGAGTGCCACCTTAATACTGTGGATATCCCTGTTAGCAGTAGGAAGCGTTAAAAGTATGACGGGGCGAGCTAGTTTTCGGAACGCCATTGTGTTAATTAGATGATTAAGTAAAAGGATGGAGTGGATTTTCCTAACAGAAAATAACAGTTTGCCGATTGAACTTGATGAGATCGTGGAAAAGAAAGGAATGCAATTTTAAATAGGCCTAATCGTACTTTTGAAGTGGCATATATTAGAATAGTCAACATTATTGCTATATTTCCAGGAGAAATATGAAAGATCTGAGATGAGATATATTACCGCATACTAGGACAAAGCAAGTCTTTTATCTATGGCTTCTTCCCATTCAAGCAGACAAGGGATGTTTAACACCTTCCAAATTCATTTACATCCAGTGCTTTCCATACATTTAGGACTCAGCGGCCAGTGATAATGTACTAAACAAAATATTATCTTAGATTAAGATTATATATATATATATGCATGTGGTTTCTAAAGAAATTTGATTTCATTCCTTTGGATTGATGTAATTAGGACTGATCTGCTGTATCATTTATCAGATTTTAAGGAAATTAGCTTTTCAGTTGAATGACTTCTGATCAGACTATATGCTTTTAGCTTTTTCTACTCTAATATGTTAAGGTCATGTTAGCTGGTTAATATCGTGAAAGATCATTATGCCTTCAGCTTAACAAGAGAAAAATGAATTAAAATGGCATGACCGATTATACAACTGAGCAATTAATATCATGAACTAGTGAAGAAATTTGAATATCGGGAGGTGAATTATTCATTAAGGAAATTGTGCAAAAAATGAATCTAAAAATAAAATAAAACTTCAAAGACTTCTTGCCTTCACTCTCATTTCAAAAACCATAGGTCTGGCACAAACTGCGTTTAAAACAACTTTTTATAGTCAGTTCTCCTTCCTTAAATAAGAAAACAAATTTAACCGTCTAAAATGCTATTCAACATAAAGTAGAAGGGGATAGAAAAGTGATTGGGTAATATTGACAGATGATGGCTATTGATGTTGGCGAAATCAAAAAAATATAACAGTCATCAGCTTCCACGGTAAGAAACACCACTGAATTTAAAGTATCCTGCAATTGCATTATCCTACCGATAACAAATAAGTAGTAGAACTGTTAAGCAGTAACATTTTAAACCAGATAAACACATATCCATACACAAGACAAATGACGCAATTCTATTTAGCATCACCGACAGCATCCCGCTAACTTTAAAAACTACCTCGTCAGAAATTAGTGGTCCTGTATCCCTCAATGCACGTCCAGAACTGAATTGGCTAATGATGATCGGTCAATAGATAGTTGACTGCGATTATCTCTTTTTCAAAAACTTATTTGATCAAAAGGATCGAATGAAAAAATTTCTCCTCAATAGATATTGAAAATTTAATGAAACGTTTAAATTAATGAAAGCTGTCATAATGTTTCCCCTCCCGTGCTAATGAAGATCTGATGTCAATCTTTTATTATCCATTTCACGCAATGCAATGGTAACCAGCCAAAGAGAATTATTTACATGTGGACTTAAGAAGTACAGGATTTCAAGGCCATCTTAATATTTATAATCCACCTATTCAAGAAATGAACGTAAGCTATTGAATGCCACCAAACACGACGCTGCAAAATAATTGCAAGTTGGCTAAGCTAACGATCATACTAACTGGGAAAGGCCCACTCCTTCCATTTTCTGTACATCTTATAAACTTTCATTCTAAATTGGAGTTTCCTTGATAAATATTTATTTAGACCACTCTCCATGCAATATTAATTAAATAGCATGGATTTAATTTGCACTTTTTATGTTTTGGCCTTCAACGCTTAGATATCATGTTGCTAACTCATTAATCACACTTCAAATTGCTTTAACGAATTAATATCAAAACGCGTACTTCGGTACACAAATTTCTCATAGTACTCAATTATCACACACAAATTGCCAAAGCAACTCATCAATACAATTTAAATACGTCATTCCCGCAATGATTCTTGCTATTTTGACGGCTTGCAATTTACCGATAAACTCTCACAATCTAGGCACAACAGTTTGTGAGAATCTCCTACACCTTCGGCTTTTTTGAATATTTGAATGTACCTTGAAAGACGCCTTCATTGAAATATTTGTTAATTTTGGATGTAAATGAATCATTAAGCATTTGATAATCTATTACAACATTAAAAGGGCAGTTTATTGTGGTTTCATGGGATTTGTATTCAATTTGCCGAGTAGTTATAAATATTACCATTGAATTAGGATTTGTATTTGTATTTCGTATTATAAATTCAGCTCGCAGATATTATGTTTTCTGCAGCTCTCATTAAACATGAAATAATATTTGTGATCTAAAGATTATAGTTACATAGATGCGACATGCTTTTAATTATTCCATTTAGGTATGCACTTCGATAATTACTTCAACCCATCATTAACCTCATCGTGCATTAGAGTATCGCTTTAAACTTATCTGCAATTTCCCGATATATGCATTAGACTTACTTCGTTTACTACTGACTGTCACTTGAAACTCTGCCAACTAATAACTCCACTTAACTGTTGTGCTTCTCATGCTTCCTCTTATCTCGAATTCTATGAACTAGCAGTTATGTGATTCATGCTTAATATTACAAACATCCCAGTTAGAAGGAATCGTTAATCGAATGTCGGAAATTATATATATGTATATGTATTTATCAGAAAAAAAATCAAACTTTAACCGTTATTCTTCTATTCTCGCCTTGATGTGGCCATGAGAATATGGAATTATATATGTAACCACTACTACAAAAGCAAGATCGACCTTATTTAAAAAAACCAACATAGAAACGTTATAAATCTTAGTTTGCACTGAAAAATTATCAAGGAACAAGGTGGTCAGTTTCAAGTCACTACCCTCGAAAGATCTAAACTTTACAGGACTCTCCCAAATAGCAGCATTCTTGTAACATTTTCAAAATATGGCAATGACAAAAATATTTCGTTTTATCTGAAACATTGAATTAAATAATCATGCCTCTTAAGAGCGCAATACCATATGTAATTAAAATAATGTTAAAAACACGAAATCACTATTTGTTTCAGAGTAAATTACTGTGTGATTGCCAATATTTGCTTCACAAAGTAACCATTATGTATATTTATATATTTATAATGGTGATATATTTCACCATTATATATCAAAAATTATCATTGAAATATCACTTATCATAAATGAACAACCAGCATCACTGATCGAAAAATGACGATTTTGTTGGCAATTCAAATTTCAGAATCGTATCGCTACCGAAATTAGGAATTTAAATAAGATGCGATTTTTTAAGCCAAATCATTGGCTTTTTGTTTCACAAATATATTTAATCTTTAACCTTTGAATCTCGGATTCACTGTGTACTTTTAGTCAATCAGAAATGATTTGTATTTAATGGACTCAATGCAAAGTACATATAAAGAGCATTTTTATACAAAATTTATTCGTGAAAATGAGCTTTACTAATGAATTCAATTTGCTAATTTTTTTGAGAAATTACAACTTGAAAGCTACCACTGTTTAAGCTGAGTATTCGAGTAGAAGACGTTTAACAATCTATAAGGGAGAAAAATAAGGGCTGTAAATTAATTAATATTTCCCTTTTCGGTAGCAAGAGACTGTTTGTTTGTGCATATTCATACTTTCACAAGTAATTTTCCTTCATTTCAGACACGGTTAATATTATGTGTCAGATGAGAGAGAATTCCGGTTCGTGGCAGTTAATCACATTAGGTCTTGTGACAGGTCTGTCACGAATCAGGTTCATACGGGTTTCTGTAAATTTGGTAATTCCCTTTCAGTCATAATTGGGGTATTTATTTTATTTGCTTTCTCACCTTATAAAGAAATCAAGGAATGTCGTTGGAGTTACTATAACAGCGACTAATTACTAATAATGCAGATCGTATGCAAGAAACCAGGTTATCGTAATAGGAGGTAAAATCTGAATGAAGCTACATTAGCGGCGATATAGCTATAAGAATAAAATGATATCAATGTTGATTTCTTTATTTTTATAAGGCAGTTTCAAGGGTGTGCTGGATGTACTTATTAATGACGAGACTATCCGAGTGTCAACACTATTGTGTAAACCGCTGATTTACATTTCGCACACCTACCCATAATGAAAAGATTGTATAGAGGACAATTTTCTTTAGTGTTCTGTTATGACACCATCCACAGACCAGTTTTCACGCTCTTAGATCGGACGCTTCTTTTTCTGCTAATCCTATTTCTATTCATATTCGTGCTTCTCACACTTTTCTCTCTCACTTTTTGCAAACATGCGATATATCTATGGTCCCACTCAAAAGTTGTACTTCTGATTTGGGAAAGGACGGACTCCAAGGTTCCTTGGCATCAGCAAGAGTCCCACTCTCTCACAAAATTTTATAGTGGAAAAATTGTACTACTAAACACCACAAGGAAATGTTATGTATATACCAACTAGTACGCATAAACAAATTTGAGCTAACGGTACTTATGTACATTCAGCTACTAAGTAAATAAATGGAGTGATCGTGTTTACAACGATCATTCCAAATGAACAAGTATCCAAAAATGAACAATTACATGTAAATTTAAGCCATAAAAGGTTAACTGTGTGATAGCAAATAGTACCCGAACAACCTGACCGAATTCCCGTATATTAAGTGGCCAAAGGTCCATAATTTTGAAGAATACACGAAAGAATCCACACGTACTACCTTGGGTAGTGTAATATGGACAAAGTAGGCAAAAGTGTCACATGACGAACTGTCATTCTCATAATTTTTAGCAGTCAGGATCCAGTGTGGCTTGAAGAAAGCTCGAAATATCTAAACGGTATTTAAAAATTCAATGAATTCATTGATTTACGTAAATCGTAGACGTTCAGTTTTACTCAAGGCTTTGAAATCGTCCAAAACCTGAATCAATATGCAACCGAATGTCATCGAATTTGCAAATTTTAGATTCTGGCCAATAAAATCTATTAGTAGGTACACAGACCAGATAAAATTTTTAACTTATGATTTTAACTTATCCGAACTTTACTGAGTAAATAAACATATTTCTTACTGAAAAGTAAACTTTCCTATAAAATACAGGTGTTGGACTGAGTAATATATAGCTATCAGATTTATAATTATTACAGGGAGAGGGAAACGTGATTTTAGAAATTCTGTTCTGGAAAGTAACAACTTTTCCATGGATGGATAACGATATGTGCCTGATTGCTCTTTAAAATTCCGTGAAGGATTTCCTTTCAATAACTGTTTTTTTCCAAAAAAATTCGAGAACAAAAATGAACATTCATATGTATTATCGTAATCACGCATTCCACAAACCTCTTCCAACAAGTGTGATAGCGGAGGAATGCGCATATTTGAAGCTAAATAAATCGAAAGGACTGAATAAATGTTTCTATCCCTTCTTTGTAACACTAAACAAGTAAATAAACGTTACTTTCCAGTAAAACTCAAATTTACTTAAAACGCCTTCTCGAAAGTCTTTGTGAAAATTAATTGGTTTAAATCTGAGCTAAAATCATTTTTCAAAATACTAGCAATTTAATTGCGAAGCGTACTGTTAGTGTAAAGAAATAATAAATAATCTTAAATTTGACAACCAATTGAGTCGGTTAATTGGTATAATTGAATTATGAATTACTTATTATAAATTTCATTAAAATATTCTTACTTTGTTGCCTCTTCAATAGGGTCAGTTTTCAAGATTAGATAGCTGTAGAAAAAATCTAGCAAATTATCTTGGTTCTGCAATTGTTAATATCAAATATCAAAGCAGAACCATCATTTTGAGGAAGCTAAAGTAGTCCTTTTTTCAGAATACTGTGTTCATTAGCTATATCATCTTTTAACTTTAATGGGTGGCTGGATATTTGACTATTTACCTCTGGAATAATTGCATCTGTAATAGCTTAATATAAATACTGCACATTTTGCGCAAATTCTATTAAAAATTAGGCATTTAACATTTTTCTAGCGTATTGCAACTATTCAGTTTCCCTAATTATTAAAAATGTGTCGGAAAGGTCAACTACAAGGCTGACCATTTTATTTAATGAAATCATCAAAAGGACATTAAATAGATACTCTTTGAAAGTATATATTTGAACTGGACTTCATCTAATGAACTGAGGAAAATAGGTATCCATGAGCAAAATCAATCGAGAAATTAGACTCTAACTACATGTGCACACGCTTGTAACCTGAATCAACTCTTATTGGCGTATCTATG
>CAADRB010000019.1:30605-131835 GCA_900708905.1 Hymenolepis diminuta
TCCCGTATGTTCAACTGAGTTAGAATTATTTATTACATATTTAGTTACTGAGGTTATGTGGTTTTCAATTCTGCAAAAATTTTCTTTATTCTGAACCTTTATTTGGAGACAGATATTTCTTTAATTAATACAAAGGACTTTTATTTTATGGTATTCATTTCGTTTAAAATGATAGAAAAAAGGCCTAGCTATTCCACTTCCAGAGGAGCATGATGGTTTCTTCCTCAATGATGAACAATATGTGATTTTGAAAGTCTCAAATCACAACAGAAAACCCTGCTATGATTTGCACTTCTGGGTTGGTCTCGATAAGTTTTCTGTAAGTGAAAACCCCTTTTTGGATTTGTCCAATTTAAATAAGTATTTTAAATACTACTTCTTGTTTTTTTTCCGTTAGAAAATGACACCTGACCCTCCAGAAAAGGTCTCCCAAGTCATGGCTCTCCTTGACGACAATGTGGTTGTTCATAGGGAAATCGGTGAATATGAGTCGCCACTTTTCAAATCATACTTCAAAGAATTTGGGTTAGTTTTAGTAGTGATGGAAANTGTTCGAGATTTTGCAGTACTTATCGATTCATTGATTGCTTATGGAATCAAACATGCAAAAGGGATGATTTTATGACTTTTCTTTTGATCAAAAATCCATATTTTTCCTCGGTTTTGTCCGTTCTCAATATTTCTCTTCGAATTTGTCATGAATTGTGAAAGAATATGAGACAGGAAAACGGTTAATTCGTTCTTTATTGTTTTAAGTAAGCGTTTTACATTGAAACTGTTATTTTGCACGAGCCTCATCATAAAATTACGTTTGTGGTATTAAAATTCAAACATTATAAATCTGGTTTCTTCTAAAGACTCCTTCCAAAACGTCAAAATTTTATTGACTATGAGTCAAGGTCACAAGATGGAGACATTTATGACTTTTATATGATAATAAAAATAATTTATTGTGGTATTCATGTAAATCTTATTCATAATATTTATAAATATAAGCTATCAAACTGCTCTTAAAAGGATAAAAAGGTTAGCTGCATCCGCTTGTCTTACTTGATACTTCTTCAAATATATTGTCTATAAAGCCCAATTAATAATAGATAAAACATTTAACTATAACTCTTTTGGGTAAAACTCAAGCAACTTTATTTACTTGTTTCTATAATTTATACCTTTTAAAGTAGTTCCTATTGTGGACCACCAAACTGCCTCTATTTGAATAAAAAAGTGTTAGTTACATTTATTTCGATAAATGGATATTCGCGTAAAAAAGTAAATAAAAGTTAAAGTTTTAAAATAGCTCCCCTTTACATATATGAAAGGTTTAAATTATAATTTCTTTATCAATCTCATGCGACCAAATAGTTAAAAGACCACTTTGATGTTTCTGTAAATTTGTATACCAACGAATTTAATATTTTCTCTCTAGAATTCTTAACGGAAGTGTATCTGACCTTTTTGACTTGGATAACCCCGAGAAATACACCAAACGTTTGCTGCACTTCAAGCTCACCCGAAACAAGAGTCGAATTGAAGTGACAGAAGTTCCAATCTCAAGACAGTCTCTGGATTCAAATGATGTTTTCATCTTTGATGAAGGCATCAAGATGACACAATGGAATGGCAAAAGATGTGACGAAGAAGAACGAATTTCTGTTAGTATTTATCCTTAAAATTTCCTATTTTTAATTCCCGCTTTGGTTTAATTTATAATCCATTTCATTTTCCAGGCAAGAACGTATATTACAAAATCACTAAAGGCAAGAAAGACCAAGTGCACTTCAGAGTTTGTCGATGAGGAGGACCTATTCGACAACGTAAGTACTAAATATGCATTAGTTTAGATTGACAGCAAGAGCTAAACGTATTGTCAAACGCTATCAAATTTATTCGTTTCAGAGTGAACTTTATCGCAAACTGGGTAACGCACCGGTACCCGCTAAGCCCGTGCATCTTCTAAAGAATGCATTCAAAAAGTCTATGTACAGGTATGTTAAGCTGTTTCTGCACTTATTTCTTCTATTAAATATTTACTAGTTTGTACTTGCTACAAAAGGCGGTGTTACTTAATCTTTTTATTTCACTTGTATTTTCACTTGAACATAACTTCACTTTATTACTTTTTTTCGTTTCCTCTAAACAACTAACACAATAAATGATAAATATAATGAAAAAAGGATGGTTTCAGATAGTGATCCTGAACAAGAAAGGTTCTCTAGTGTTTCCAAAACGTTTTGAAATGAATCCAAACAAAGTCTTAAAATATCAAGAAAGAACCCTAGTTTAATAAATCCTCTAATCGGTTCAACTCTGCCCTCTATTCCACTATTATTGCTATCTTAATTTGTTGGTGTTATGAAGCAAAAAACCACTAGTAATCTCATAGAAGCTTTTTTAATCCCTTTGATTTGCTCTTTGTGTAGACTTACAGATGAAACGAAGAAACTTGTTTTGCACAACGTTTACAACGATAAAGTATATCGTATCGGAATCAATGTGAATGACGTCACATTTGTCGATACCCTCAATCTTCTCTACGTCTACGTTGGTCCGGGATCAAGTGATAACGAAAAGGCCAACGTTTGGAGCCAAGCTGATGTACGTGTCCCTACCAATAAGGCCAACTGAAGGCTAGTTACTAGAYAACAAATTCGATGATTTAYGTCCTTTCTTTCGTTTTYAGAAATTCCTTAAAGACAAGAACATGCCATATAAATCAATCGCTGTATTCAATGCTGGCACTTACTGTGAAGGCTTTGAGGAAATCTGGGATGATGCCAAGCATTAATTCCCTCAGGTCCCCTCTTTTCCTTCCCTACATGAGCACCACCTCGTGAAATTCGCTTGCTATGTTTCGTCTATTTATTATTAAATAGAATTTCCTAGTTATCTTTTTGATTGACGGTCTAATCAGCATGTGTTGGCAGAAAAAAGCAGAAACCGTTTTTCACATAGCGCTTTGAGAGGGACTATGAATCATTGTTTTGGCTCTCTCTCTCTCTCAAGGACTTCAGACTTCAGTTTTATGAGTGTTTGTGGCACATCGTGTAGCGAGAGATGCGATCCAGTTTAATTAAATTAACAACCTTTGCCAATAATGCCAATATTTGTTGTCGACGCACTCCTTTTCGTTTTGCATTCAACTTCCATTGTCGTCTGATTTTTAGAACACAAATAGATTAGATACTACTTCATTAAAAAGTACCTGAAAATTAGGCGAATAACAACCATATCTTGCCAATCGATGTTAACATCATTTCATATAATCTATTCATCAAGAGGTCTCAATGGAAAAAAATTTCTTTTATAAATTTGTGACAGTAATCCTATGAAGCTGAAAGAAATTGAAAACATCTCAAATTTCGGATTAATATTCAGAAGTAATAGTTAATATATCGGCATCTGATATCTTAAAAATATATTGAGAAGAAAATGCGTCTAAACAATAAAAAATTGTCATTTATCACTGTAAAATGTAAAATACTGAATACACTTTCATTTCGGAAATGGAATGAAATCTGAGAACCAATTCCACTAAATTGCAGATAATGACAGAAAGAAACGCCTTTAATGGTGGATATTTAGGCGAATTAAGTAATGGCATTTTTAATATCAGTTATATTTTTATATTATTATTATTGCTCATGGTAGTGTAAAAAAACGTTTTCAAGTTCTTATCACGGGATGGTATCAGAATAAGGGAAATACCAAGGGAGGCCAATTTGAAACGAGGGAGAGATGTCAAGTGGAAGCAGCTAATGAATTCGGGGCAACAAGTGTCTTCCTTTGTTTAAATTGTATAAGCAGTGAGCTAGCTCATAAGGATTACATTTGACTTTTTAATGTAACTTCGTGAATGCATGAAGTAACTGTCAAATTCATGGGCAAGTTTGCGTCTACGTTAGTCAGGACTTGTCGGCCGTTTAATTTAGTTCCGTGGTTGCCACCTCGACTTATGAGATTTACAACTAAGTTTGACATATCAGCGCACTCTACTGTTCACTCCGGGAGAAATCTAATAAGAGATTAGATTTTTCAATGCAGAACAAGATTTAGAGTAAGATAAGTGTGAGTTAATTCAAATTTCAAATTTCACCTATCAACTATTCGTTCGCCAAATAAAAGTTTCTAACCGCAGTCTCTGAAGTGGACTTTTTAGTGGCTTGGAAGAGCCTTATCTTGGCAGGTACTCTGTCCTAACTGGTGAACCCTAGTTTGCAACCTTTTACAATATGGTTATGTTCGATCATCCCAAAAGACTGTTCTTCAGACAATGCGATTGTAATTTTGCAATGAATACAGAAAAATACTTTTTAAAAAGGTTTAGGAGTAATTTGTTCAGCCTCTGTTCGACTAGACATGCCATTGGTATTGTATTTAATCGAATATTTGTGAATTTTGACTGTGGAGTTGGAGCAGTTGAAATCAACTAACGATAAATTGAATAAATGATAAAGGAGAGGTGAGCGAAGAGATGTTGAGAGTACAGTCAATGTATTTCATTTGATTTATACAATTTCTACTTAGTGGATCATTCACATTCCGAAATTCGGATTTCATGATTTATCACCTGAATCGCTGAGCAAATTCTTACCTACGATAACCAGTATTCATTTACCGTTTGCTTAATAATGATGNAAATTAGAATGATCCTTCACCATATTGAGCGGCTTACATGGTCTTATCTTAGCAGAGGTGGGATACATGAAATTTCTTATCGATGATCGATCTATTTAACAATTAAATCATTGCTTGCTCTAAATGTAAACTCATATTCTATCCCATTTGTTATTAACGCTCGGCTTCTCTACAATAGATGAGTAGCTCTTTGCTAAGAGTGGATAGCAGCGGCACATTCTCATAGTCTGGAATTGTAATCAAGGTAGATTTGTCAGTCTTTGCTCTGTTGTGACATAAATACTAATTTCGCCATCCTGTCACAGCCTACAGCATTAAGCAAAACATCGGAATGATTAACACGCAGAAATATTTATTGATGTGACTTATAATTCACGAGACAGAAGCAAGAAAAAAGAGATGAATTAAGTTCACACTTCAATCGATTAACCTTCCTTGTCTAATTGTAATCGTCCCAAATTTCATCCATTTCATAGCATTTTTGACCCGCCTTGATGTAATGAATTGAACGAGTCGGATTCTTGGTTGATTCCAAGTATTTCTGAAATTAAAAACAAGATAGAATGGCTTTAAATGCATCCTAAACCAGCTTCCGCACACAGCGATGCTGTCACGTCAAGTCCAATTAGACGCGTTTGTGCGTGCAGACGGCCCCATTTCCACTCCCTTCCTTCCTACAAGCAAATTGTGACCTCAAAGCCAAACTGTCACATATTAGTAGAGATCACTTAAAAGCCAATGAAAATTGACGTAAGGTTTAAACCATCGTGCCAAATATTCCCCTAGTATTTCCTAACTTGTCGAAATGATTAAATTTGAGATTAGATAGGTGATCGTATTTCAGTGAAAAGAGGAAATATGACTCTTATTTTATAATCAGCGATATTTTTTTAGTTATACTACAGTGAATAAGGTTAAACTAAGGGGAAGTCTTAAAATTGAAAGGTAGACTTGGATGAAAAACTATTCCTCTTCATACAACCAAATTAGTAGTATGTAAAAAACCGATAAAGTCAAATAAGCTCTCCTCAAATATTGATATGTCTGACACAGTGAATTCAAAAATGAATATATGGATATGAAATAAAAGAATGGCTTATGCGTCGATGGAACAAAATATTCGTTTTTCTTAGACAAAAGAACTGGTTTTGACGAAACTCAAAGCATTTTTTATTTACAGAATCACAATTGAAGTAAAAGAGGCAAATTTATCATAGATTCATGAAACGAAGTGTCCAAAAAATAGCAATTTACCTCATTGTGTATAAGCAGAGGTAAAAAATTAGCCTAACCAAAAGCATCTTTCTCAGGAGTGCTTCTTCTAAGGAATAATTACCTTATGTATACATTAATATTTGGGAAGGAAACGGGTATAAATCTTGGCGAAATTTTCACCAGTACGGCAGAAATACTCTGTGTCAATTACCTGGCTTACCCCTTTAGAATGGCTCCAGTTCACATAACATGGTTCAGTTAAATGATCAAAGAACGAATGTCCTATCAACTAAATGTCCATTAAACCTACTTTGGTAAATCTGGTGGTGTGCAGACGTGTTGACTCAGCCAATGTCATATAATACATGCATAATCCATTGTATGTGGTCCAGTTTCATTTCGTTTCTGAAACTCATTCGTATTGAGAAGAACACTTATAGATTTGAAATCGTGGTAGAATCTATTTGTCAATAAAGATGAATTCCCACTCAACAGTTAAGTGGAACGACTCCATTTAGGACTGATGGTTTTTAAAGTTTTATTAAAGTCGACTATCCAGGTATTCTCCATTAAATTATACTATCATTTTCTAACTGTAATATTAATTTATTTAAACAAGGATTAGCTGTCATCGTGCTGATATGGAATTCACTATAAAACCAAACAGTGAACGTATGTTTGCAATCTCTCCAGTCGAGTGTTTATTAACTCTTTCATGTATTTCAGATTAGGGCTTATTCATAAGATATATTCACTATTCAGCATTTCGCATTCATCAAAGGCACCTTAAAGATACCTTCAGTTTAAACCAATTTGGTGTTAAACTGGATTTTTGAGAGAAAGTAAAATTCTGGTATTTTAAGATGCATTATCAAAACTATGGGGCTTTTTTATTATAGCTTATTGGAAGGTGAAAAGGAAGACAATCTTAAACTACACTGCCCAAATAAATGTCCATTTTAACTTATTTGAATGTTTACAATAAAGAAGTATTAATTTTTGTAATGCCTTTAAATATATAAAGGTGAAATGAAATGAAATCTTTTGAATGGTTACATTCAAATAACATGAAACACCTTGAAGTCTGAAAAGTCTTGTGAAATTATTAATCGATAAAACTACAGTTAAATACACCTTGTCCATTAGAACATTCTAGGTTTGATGGACAATAGCAAAACTAAGAGGGAACTTTCAATTTTGATATCTTGGTTGATCTGGTAGTTGTTGATTACAGATGTGGAAATAATGCAGGTTAAATCAATTAATAATCTATTGATCCAGATTATTCAAATTCTTGTATCTTCAAAAAATTTTATGAAATCAGTTTTTCTTAAACTGAAAAATTCGAACAGTCATAGAAGTATAATGACTGGCTCCAAGATTTTGAATCCCAAATCTAGTTTTCTCACACTGGACTACCAAAATTGAATTTATTTCGTGTTTTGGCATCGATATATGGTAGATTTAATGATATTGCAACTGAAGCAGAATGCATAGGTATCTCGGCCTCAATCTTAATTAGATTCTCATTAGTATAAGGACTTAACTGAAGTTCCTTTTCTTTATGTTCTGTCTCAATTTCTCATTGACCTATACAAGCTTTAATATCCGCTTAATAAATCAACCCTCAGTATGTTTTTGGCGCTAATCTAATACTTTCGCAAATTGTAAAATAATTAAGCTGATTCTTAAGAGAGCTTAAAACAGAACTACCACCGGCTTTAGATTTAAGTGAGGAGCACCTTGTTGATATATAGGTTAGAATCTCGTGAATAAAGGGAGATAATGCTTTTTTGAACCTTTTATTGAACCTAGATGTTATATAGAGACGGGTTTTAAGTTAAGAAACTGCCTTATAGTTATATGCCCTTAGAGTACACGTTGTTATTTATTACTTAAATGTACAGGTAGGAAAGTAACTGCATGGAGTGAAATGGTGATGTCCCTCGGAATCATTTACTTCGATTGAAGTTTCATCAAGACCTTTTATCCCAAATTTTAGATTCATCAATTGATTTGAATGGTTTGTAACATGTCTCTCTTTTTTAATATCTTAAGATTAACCAGTTAGCGTATATTAAGTTCCTCAAATAGCAGATGAGCTTTTCTATTTTTAAATGAAAACAGTTTTATGGCTTATCATATAACAGCCTTCACACCCTGTAACACCAGTTTGTTCTTATTCAAATTCTTTTATCAAAATTATAGATTTTAGCAATTATAATTCTCAACCCATTTAGAAAAGCGTTTTTCAAGGCACATCTTGGGAGCCATTCTGATGAGAAACCCAAGTTTCACCACCCCCTTCTATTTGCCATGCATATCGGTTATTAGCCATTATGCGCACTGGATGTGCACCGATGGGCATTAAATTCGAGACGTTATTTTGCAAATAAGTAGATCAACCGGCTACCAGCATTTAATAAACTATAACAAGCTTACTTTTAAACTCATAATTATGTAGATAACAACTGACTATTTCAATTGAATTAAGTTGAGTACTCCAACTTACATCCGCCTCCTTCCAGACACTATTGCGTTCCTTCTTACTGACCGTAGGCCCGACGTAGATGTAAAGACCATCAGCTGTGTCCATGAAGTTAACATCCGAGGGTTCAATTCCTCTACGGGCCAAACGTCCGTGGTATATCGGTTTCAACTTCAACACCCCTTCTTCGTTCGAAAGTCTGAAAAATAATAGATAAATGACTGTCATCAAGACAATAATATACAATAATTGGTAAAAGACTTTGAGCTACTTACCTAAGCATAGTCTTTTCGAAATCTTTAGGAAGTGTTGGTATTTTTTCGACATCGTCATCATTTAGAAGGTCCGTGAAGGAATTCTACAGAAAAAAGAGGGAAAAGTATTTAGTGCTGACCAAATATGTATTTTCCAGTGTCTCTATTTTAACTCTTAATGATAAGTATGCAAAACATGTTGGTTTACGTTTTTCTAGAGACTTTTATGATCTTAAGACTACCAACAGGTCGGATTTGCATAAATTTATTTAACTCATCGTTGTTAAGGCTTAAGGTTCCTTAAAATTGCCAAGCATACACTCAAAATTCTAACTTGTCTAATATTTTAGGGTCGGCTATCAAGTTATTGGAGCTAAATGGCTATTTAAACTCATAA
The DNA here is from genome assembly GCA_900708905.1 of Hymenolepis diminuta. Taxonomy (NCBI): domain Eukaryota; kingdom Metazoa; phylum Platyhelminthes; class Cestoda; order Cyclophyllidea; family Hymenolepididae; genus Hymenolepis; species Hymenolepis diminuta. The sequence continues at coordinate 39,595 of CAADRB010000019.1, forward strand.
ATGCAGTCAAATTTTGGTAATATTCCAGGTTAGTAATGTCTATCAAGAAGGTAAACTAATTTACTGAATAACAGGATCCATGAATCCCTAGACTCGAGTGAATAAATTATTGTGCTACATTTCATCAAAAATAAAACAAATCCTACTCACAAGATAGAATTACAAGCTGCTTGTTGGGCATTCCGTTTTTGTGAATCGAATTAATGGAAAATGTATTGTTTTATATTTGATAATGTTATATTACAATCTTACGCTTCTACCAGCGGAGAGTTTTTGTCATGATTGTGACAACTTGAGTTTTGTTTGGGTATGATGACCCGCTTTTTGTTTACTTTTTCATTCTAGCTTATTTGACCCAAAATGTTTGATCAGTGATATGATTTTGACTGGAGAGCGTATAGTTTTCTATATAACATTTGCCGATTGTAGAGGAGATTGAGAATTAAAGATTTTTGGTTTAAAACTAGGGATCTTTTCGTAGCTGGAATTGCGATTTTAACCCATTTTGTCTTAAATGTTTTCATAAATTGAGATATATTGCGACCATTCTGTCCATTTGAAAGCGATTGGGAGTTTTCCAAACCAGTTCAAATCTGTTGGATGGCAGAAGTTGCCTAGCTTATACGCCTAAAGGTGATATCATTAGGCTAAGACCTGTTGCTTGTATAAATCAACCTGATCCATCTGACTCAGCTCAGAGTTGAAGGTTCATTTACTTATGAGTCGTATTTATAATGCATCTTATCACTGTAAATTAGAAATTTGAACAATTTTCCGCTGGGAATTATTAGTTATTATTGTAAGCTACGTTTACTATGCTAGATTAGTTATGCTTGTTTAATGAGATGTAATCATTCCACATACACAGTGAGAATGACCTTTAAGACTTTTCTTATGTATACATGGGTTACTAAAATTTCGGTTTGGGCAGATTCCATCAATTGCCAGAATTATTTGATTGTGTTGATGTCTATTCAAAATGGGACATATGTTTTGATATTTCCAAATAAAGGTATTAATTCTCTTATAATTCTTCATTTCCCCTTAACGCCAATTATTTATCTTACTCCATTTTTATCGATTTATACCCCGACAGAAATGTATCCAAGGAAATATACTCTTTTTTCTCTTTCTTTGTTGTCGATTTTTACATGCACTCCATTCGCCTTGCTTGCTATGGACTATCAATTATTCTTTACTTCTCCACACACGCAAATACCCTTTCCAAATACGCGAATATTTCTTTTGATTTGACCTGCTTGTTTCCCGCTTTTATCAACTCAACTTGAGCTCCTGTTTTGACTTTTTCACTAAAGCAATAGTCTACTCTCCGCTCTCCGTTTTGGAATGTCGCAGGTGGTTTCACAACCTGTTTCAATAATTCTATCGTGGGAACGGAGTAATAAGTCCCCAGTTAGTACTGTTTACAAACATTTGCGATGTCAGCTTCTATAATCAGGTAGTTAGTCTTTAGTCCTTGACACATTGAAGCTTGACCCATTGACGCATTGACCTTAATTACCCACCCTCGGCTATGAGTTAAGTCTGTCTTGTTATAAATCCCAGGTCTTGGCTTAAGTAGCATAAACGCAGAACTTACGTTAGGCAGGAGATCTTCTTCATCGTAGAATTCTCTCGTCAACTTTCCTTTGCGACGCAGTAATAGGTTTTCAATATGATGTGAGGCCTGCAAAATTAGTTTATTAAATTGGTGTCCGTATATTTATGTATTATGTAAGTTTTTCATATTATTCTTCTAATCATGCAGCGGTAGATGAAAAGCAGTTACTGAGAAACTGAATTTATTTTCCTCTGCCATTATCATCTATTATCATGAAAAATCTATGTGCCATAACAACTTCTGACATAACAGTCGAATTATCTTGATTCCCTCTAAAGCAATATTAAAAAAGAAAAAAAATAGCAAGCACGAAAGTTTCCTTAAATCCCACATTAATGACAAATCATGTCTGTAGTGGCATATTTCTTGAAAAATTATTTTCTCTGACCGCTGAACTCCAAAAAATTGAGTACACACCTTGTTTGCAGTACTGCAAACGTCTGATTCACCACTCTCACCTCAGACTCCCCTACAGAACCATCGTGTATCCTCAAGAGGTTAATAAGCATGATTAAACCATTTAAGTGCTGTCTCAGCTTTCTCAAAGTAACGACGACCTTCCATCTCTTCATATTACCCCTTCTAATTGAACCACAAATTTCCCTGTGTAAGCTCCCAATCCAATCAGTGTACATGATTCTGGTCCTTTCTTTCAGTAAACTATGCTCTTCCATGTCCTGTTTTTTCATCCCGTTGCGTGGAGAAGATACTAAGAAGGTAGAAAGTATAGCCTGAATAAGTGTTAGGGGAAGATATTAAATTTTCCACATATTTATGGACGAACTTTAACTGAAATAGATAAATCTAGCTGAACCTGGAGAAACTTCACACAGCTCGTATTGACTATTATCCTTTTATCTGTCAGTGGTCAATTTGTAGATTAATGGAAATCCTACTCTAGACAATTGGACAGAAATATTTACCATCGTCACTAAACTGAAACCATCTATGATCAGTTTTGAATTTTTTCTCATCGATTTAATATTTCAGTTTTGAATTGTAAAATAACTAGCATTGACAGAAATGCACCTATTGGGAAATTTTTGAACAAAAATGGTCCGAAATTCGTCCAAATAATCTATCACTTCTTGTACAATTTTTCTAGTCAAATAGCACTTTGTTTTTATTAATTAGTGAAGGCTAAATTAATATTTGATTTATTAAACCAGGGATTTCCTATATTTAGCTATTAACACGGATATAAATTATAATCTTACCCCAGCCCTTTCCTTTTCACTACACGATCTTCCGTTCCATTGCAACATACACAACCCTTTATCAATCACATAAACTCCACGACTATTAAGGGCTTTCCTGGAGGCCTCAACTTCTCTAAACTCTCCTCTATTTTTGTCCAATTTAAATCTCATTAGGCGAGGTTTGTATTTCTTTGGTTCCTTGTCGTTAAATCCGCTCGATGGACTTCCATGAAAAACACTAAATTGTAGAGAATTTAGGGAGAAATTTAATAGAAACTCACATGAATGTCTTGAAGTAACTCTTGAACATAGAGGACTCAAAGTATTCAACCTCTTTGTGTAAGATAACATTGTCATGAAGAAGAGCTGCAAGTTCCTTCACTTTCTGTGGGGGTTCAGGTGGTATTTTCTGAAATCAAATATCACAATTTTAATTTCTTCTACTCAAGTATAATTAGTAGAAGTAGGTAAATTACTACTCACTTTTTCAATCTTGAAAGGAACCCAGAAGTGCAGATCGTAGCTGATGCGCCGCTGCTTATTTCCTGCTTTGAGTACAATATAGATCACATCAGAGAAGAAAACCCCTGATTGTTTGAGATCCAGCGGTTTCACTTCATCACCCTAACAAAATGGATATCTACATGACGTCTTGAAACTAACCTCAAGTCTCCAAACCATAAATTGCTCATGATCTACTTTGGTAACGGGTTCCCATGCCTTCTCCTTTAAAGCGCGATTATCTGAATTAAAGAAAACAGCACGATAAATGCAAACAAAAGGTTTAGAAGGAGTATCTATGAGGTTATGATATAACGATATTTAAGTTTATTAACAGGTTATATTAGTAAAAAGGAAATGAAACCAATGTAAAACCAACTGCAAATAATATGTAATTTAAACGAAAGAGCGCAATTTTAATTTTCAGCTGGATTCTGTTTTTGAAATAAAAATATTAAAATAATGCGAATGAGGTTTTCTTACATCTTTCCTCCAAATCGCTAGTCTCTTCTTCGTCACTACTTGAACTCGAGCCTTTAAATGAATAAAATATTTGTAACTGCCAAATTTAAAAATTAATTTTCACTTGAGAAAAATTGCTCAAAATAATGGAGGTAAATGAACACTTAGAAATGATTCCTTACTGCCTTTCCCGTTTTCCTTCCTGGAACCTGAAAGATTAAAAAGTAACGGCAAATGTGGACCTAGCATTTATAATCAGGCTTACATGAAGAATGCAACATTAGTAACAATTAAATGCATAGTGAAGTTGCAGTTTCTTAACGGATTCTTACAAAGTCACTTGTAATTACTATAAGCAATTGCACTCATTAACTTTGAATTCATTAACAAATTTGAATTCAGATGTAAAGGCGTAGATTCATTTAAATGCTTCACATGATCGTGGAACGATATCTCGGTATAAAATGTGAATGTGAATTTGTAACACCTTATGTGACCTCAAGGCATTGATTTCCAGAAGAGCTGACCAAATAATCTCTCCCAAATCGCTAGTCTCTTCTTCGTCACTACTTGAACTCGAGCCTTTAAATGAATAAAATATTTGAAACTGCCAAATTTAAAAATTAATCTTCACTTGAGAAAAATTGCTCAAGATGAGAGAGGTAAACGAACAAATCAAAACGAATACTTACTGCTTTTTCCGCGTTCGTCGCTATCACCTGAAAGATTGAAAAGTAATGGAAAATGTGGACCTAGCATTTATAATCAGGCTTACATGAAGAATGCAACATTAGTAACAATTAAATGCATAGTGAAGTTGCAGTTTCTTAACGGATTCTTACAAAGTCACTTGTAATTACTATAAGCAATTGCACTCATTAACTTTGAATTCATTAACAAATTTGAATTCAGATGTAAAGGCGTAGATTCATTTAAATGCTTCACATGATCGTGGAACGATATCTCGGTATAAAATGTGAATGTGAATTTGTAACACCTTATGTGACCTCAAGGCAGTGATTTCGAGAAAGACGAATCAAATTATCCGCTGAGTTGGATTTAATTTCTCCCGCTGTGTTTTATCTGGGTTGAATGTCTGCTAGAAATAAAATATCTCGTTGTTTCTTTCATTTTCTTTCTATTATATTTGTCTGCAAAATAATTTCTATAAAAGATTTGTGACGGAATGCAAATCTAAAGAACTCACTTCCTCCTTTACTCCTCTGTTTCTTAACCGTATGAATACTGTCACCTAAATGGGAAATGTTAAAATTTTGTATTAACTAATTAGTTCAAGAATGCATATAATTTATATATTATAACAACTTCTAAGCAATAAATCGTGAGTGTTAATATACTTCGAGTAGGCAACTGTTAAGACGCCTAATCGAATATTATCGTTTCACTCGAGAGAGATTCGCAAGCTTCATCTCTCATGCACTGGATTATCGATCATTGGATTCCCACAATCACATCTGAATATTTAAGACCACCTGCAGAGGTTCCGTCGCTGTAATTATTGGTTAACCAGGAGGTCTATTATTCATCACATTCATCCATCCTCGAAACCTCCAGCTGCTTGTTGGTTATACAATGGGTGGCATTTCGCTCATTTCTGTCCGTTCAACCACCATGTATCTACACCGTGGTAAGAGGTCATATGGAATCATGTTGCTATGCAAGGAAAAAGTGCTTTCATCCGAATCCTACTAATCATACAAACAGGAGAAAGGCGTCTAAAAACTAACAGATTAAAAGAATTCTCAAAATTCTTAAACTATAAATAGAGAACATTTTATGTTAACAAGAAGTTCTACAAAAATGGCAGTAAATCTCAAAGCTGAAGGAATACGTTCAATGCAAGAGTTAAGGTTGGTGGAGTCAATAAACGAAAAAAACGTGAATCTGAAAATCAATGGCCATAAAAGTAATTAACGCAGCTAAATATGGCCTCAGATGTCTCCTTGATCATACACACATTGTGGGGGAAAATCGAATTTCGCCATTAATTTTCACTTTCAATTCAAGATCCACTTAGTAGGTGAAACCAAATGCAAATTCTGCCACAGAGGCCACCATATTTATACAAAGTGCTGCTGACTGAGAATGCAAATTTGAACATACTAGATTTGCACTGGATAGAGGAACTTAAACTATCAGACCTATCAGTTAATGTAGTGGATTAAAGGCAGAATCTAAAACAACAATCCCCAATTCCTACCCTAAAGGGATGCTATGACTCAAAGTCATTCCAAGAAGACAATCCAGTTTAAATAGGAGCAGTTGAGAGGTCTGGAGGCGGCTTCTCCACAGTTGATCTTACGTATTCAAGTGAGTGTGGAAATTCAATAATCGATAATCCGGTGCATGAGAGATGAAACTTAAAAATTTCCCTCCAATGAAAAGAAAATAATAGACTAGGCGTTCTAACAATAGTCAAATCAGACACTGTAATCAATATAAAACATGACCGTTTAAGTCAAGGCACATGCCCTAGAAAGACGGCATTCTTTATAACATTTACAACATATATGTTGTAAATTTGACAGCATATCCTTTCCTGTGAACTCAGGAAATATAGTTCATAATAGTACTAAGAGTGTCTGATAATAATGGACTCAAAGCTCTCCTAAGCATTTTGGAAGGGTTACCTTGAGAGCACGATCCGGCAGTGTCATGACGTATGTAGAGCTTACTCAATAATTTCCTCCAGGGACTTTCGCGGTCAAACTTAAGTAAAAAAGACATCGCCTTCGAACTATATGAAAAGTTTCATTAGTTGTCTTATAATAATGATTTCCAAACCCGTTTAAGAATGCATTTCCACTACTCATCTTTCGAATTTCCAGTTTTCATAAAACTAGTTTAAAAAGACGGATATATTGGATTTCCATTTCTTCTACTGTTAAAATAAGTTTGCTCGCACATAAACTTTGTAACACATCGTTGATGATCGTTTCACTTTTGAATCTTACGCTATTTTACATGTGTTTTTATAACTTCAAGCATCTAATTTATAGATGTCTTATACCTACCGAAAGGCCGGTGCAGTTAACCGTTTCATAGCTGGATGTCATTTCCGGTTCTAATATAAATTTTTTAAAGGGGTTTTGGATTAGATGATGTCCGATTTGGAATAACAATGACCGAAAAGTAGTGAACAACTCTAGTATTTATTCATCAATCCTATCTGAGTAGCGAGCAAGTAAAAATTTGTGTGCTGGTTACCCATTCCATCTCCTTAAAATTAAGATCTTTGAATTTGAACACGTCTGATAAGTGTATTGCTATTATCATCATTATCACTCACGTTTGGCGCCATTCTGATGATTCGTGGTTTTCTTTGGGTCTAATTCATTAATAGCAAATTGATAATGTCATTTTTTATCATTTGAAAGTTCAGGTTTCCCACCATCAACAAATTTACCTAAAAGAATATTAGATATATAGCTATTAACATTTTATTAGCTGCTTAGAGGTACTGGTTTCATCCACTGACATTCCACGATTCGATTTCGAGCTTTCGTCTACACTAGTTAGCTCAATAGAAAGGAATTTGATAGGGAGGAAATATAATTTTTACTGATTGTTCAATGGCAATTACTGAAGTGAATAATAATGACTAACGGAATCAGTTAAAGACTGCTAAATGTATTGACTGGTGAATAGTTTAATTGATACTTCTTTCTGGTGGACTCAGTTGCAGATGAAATCAGTCAATAGTTTAGAAAAATTATTTTTTTACTGAACTAACTATTTTTGTTGTTAATAAAAGTATTTTAATCCAATTTTTAGATTTTTTGTAAGTTTTCCAAGACAATTTTGCGATACCGTCTTTCATTGGGATACAATTATTTTGTTGCCTTAAAATGAAGTTTTATTTGTGAATTTTAGCGGTTTTTAATGCGTGCATTTTGGTATGCTCAAAGCCGAAAAATTTACCTTAGTCTTTCATACGCACTGATGAAGTCACAGTTTGAACTTCCTCATAAGATAAAAGATATCTGATAATATCATACCATATTGTGCACCTAGATTAATAAATCAATATTTTAAGTTTTAATATCATCGGATTTATTGGCTAAATGAAATTGTGTTTTCGAGTATTGAATGCCTAATCTCAAAAAGTTCATTAGTTGTAAATACTTTCTAACTACTGTTCAATGGAATAAAATAAATATCTTAGGGCATGAAGGTCACAGTGGCAGAAACGAAAACTACAACTAGAGATAAGATAAACATCTGGATTTTAAGACAAAATTTTCATAATTCACTTCTCTCTCCTCGAAAGATGCAATATTGAAACCTTTAAACTCCTTCACTTATTCGAATCACATCAACAATATAGCCTTCTGGTAAAATGGACCAAATATATTACATAATTAAGATAGGCCATTAGAAGGTGACTGAATTTTACTTCATTTCTAATCCACCATTTTTCATTGTTAAGTGTTTAGAATTGCCCGACCTTATTAAAACAATTAACAAATTTATTACCCAAAAACTTACGCTTTTCATCCTCATTACCAAAACCCACTGCCACATAAGCACCTTCACCTGTAAAAATATAAACCAACGTTTGCCTCGTAGAACTGAATTAGAAAATGCCAAATTGATGCATTCATTGTTTATATGTCGATGTACTACCCAATTCACTTACGTCTTAGATCGTAGTCTACCTTAACTAAAGATGAAAATTGTTTAAACTTGTCAGGAATTGCTGATCTCATTTATTCAAACTTGCATATTTATTAAAAATGCACTTCAAAATAGAAATCATTTTTGCTTTTTTGATATTATACATCTATTTGCATTAGTAATAATAAAATATCTATGGATTTATCAAAGAAATAATAAAGATCAATAAATAATGAATTACTTCTATTTTCTGGAATTCCGATACCACCACTTTTACCTGTAATTAAAACAAACGTCATTTGACACTTAATTGTTTCTCATAAATACCACAAAGGCTGAAATAGTTTTTTAACTATTGCCATTTCAGAATTTAATTTAGGCGGGAACGGCAGTTGCAATGTATCAAATATTTTGTGGAAAGCTTTTCCGGAAATTGAAAAAAATATATTTTTAAACTGATGAATTATAAGGTTGAATGAGGTGTAAACTATTTTCTGTAAGCAATTTTAATATTTATCGTTATGATTATATATCACGGTCTATTTCAATTAAATAAACTTCAAGTAATTTATTTACGTTTTTAAATCATCTTGATCAAAACAGAAATTAATACTGTCTTAATTTTCAAATATGACAAATCGTTTAAGGTGTTACAACTAACGTCATTCACATTTAATGAATTAAGGTCAATCGAGTGTGACTGATTCTAGAAAATATCGGATTAGTTTACCCTAATCAGTAATTGAAAATGGTCTGCTGACAGATATTTTCAAATTTGAACTTCAAGGAAGAACTTCGAAGCCCACTTAAAAACCGCTTTTCAGGTTTATGGAAACTCTAAAACAAAAGCCTCCAGCTAAACAGTACGTATCTACATCATAGCACAGAATCATGGCGTAAATATTATACTTTTCTGATTTTTATTTTCTGCCAGTTAGACAATGTTCAAACCCATCTATTTATTTTAAATTAGAAAAGTTATGTTAATTGAGACGAGTTTTTTCAATTGCGCATGCTACAATGTGATGTTTTAAACCACATTTTACTCAAATAATTCGAGATAGTTTTGAACATATGTTTGAAAATATGACGGTAACAGTTCCTAAAAGCAAAACCAACTTTCAACTGTTATATTATGAACTAAATTCATTCGTCTTTGTCAAATAATTTTCATCCTTTCCATTATCCGAATATGAAATTTTATTACCGCCATATTGCTGACTAACCAGGTGGTCGATTAGTCACCACATATCCCGAGCTAAATGAGAGTTTACATTTTCTTAATGTGAAGAGTCCATGAACTACAAAAAATTCTACATTTAGTTCTCATTAGATCTTAACAACTTAGCAACGATACCTCAATGGGCACCTATCAATATCGCAGCAGCATTTTCGAATACATCAGGACCTCGTTGTGTTATATTAATTGCATACAGATTTAAAACAAGGGTCTTAAATATTTTCACTTTCGCCTCGTATTGGTTGACTTGTAAATGAAGTCTTGCTATCATCTTTATCAGATAGATCAAATTAAATCTCCTTAAAAATTTGCAGTTTCAGTTAGAAACAAAATGTTTAAATAATTATTATATTTTATCGTATATTTAACACAGTTATTTCAAATAGTAAAGATCAGGATATTTTTTCATTTCAAATAGGTTAATTTGTCGAATCAAAAGGATACGAACCATATCAAATCTTCCATTAATTCTAATTTCTTTATAAAAATTCAATTTAAGAATCTGCACTTGTGCTTACGAGCTAGAGATATTTCTCCTCCACTTAAAATATTTCATTATACTTTTACAAAATATAATATTTAATCTCAGTTAAGGAGGATTTTATAAAGAAGCTTTCACCTTGGCACACCGCACATAATTCTGAGCAAAGTCAACATTAGGAAAGTACAATTACAAATCTGTCAAATATTCTTAAATATTATGCAAGATTAGACCGCGGTTATTTCTTTAATAGTTATTGAGCTAGAAGGACTTCCTATTTCAGCCCTAAAGCAGGAATTGATAAACTTTTTTTCCCATTTTAGAAGGATATGTGACTTCAGATCACCATTACTTGTAGTGAATCATTTGTGGACACTAACATCTCACTAACAGTAAAGGGGCCAGAGTATTAATATAAAATAGAGACCTTCCGGATGAACTTGAAAAAGATTCCCTGAACTTTATAAAGTACTTTAAACGATACAAACCGTTGCACTAATATAGTTGACTTCAAGTGCATATTGAATGCCCGTCATTAATTTCCCAATTTAGATCTAAAGCCAATGTAAGAAGTATAAACAAAATAATTTTCATTTGTAAAATCTCGAAGTTTACTCATTCGCTCTGCAATTCGAAATAATATTTAAATTATTGGCTGCATATTGCTGCGTAAATATTATTAATTTTCATAAACCGCTTTTTTACTAAAGAAATCTGATTATTTCCTTTATTAAATCACTTTTGGTGCATAAAGTATCTTCGTTAATTTATATTTATATTAAATTTCCATTATCAATACATTTGTCTCCGTGCATACACTACAAACAATACTTTGATGTATAAGGCACATTCCGTTACAAATATCAGTAAAAAAATCTCACACATATCCAGATAAAGCAATCAAAGACCGCTTTACAAAATCTAATTTAAATATACTAAAGTAAGTAGAACTTATTCTTAAGTTTGAAAATTTAGTATTGACATCTTTAGAATAGAGAGGAGAAACAATTTTTACAAAAGTGCATTTTAATTATAATAAGGATTGTAAATCGAATATCATAATGAACGTTTTCAACTATGAAAAACCCCATATCCAGATCTGATTCTTTTATTTGACTAAACTTGAACATGGCTAATATCACGGTTAATTTACGCTGATTTCTTTTCTACTTTGCGTTTCTTCAAACTGCATACCCCCTGCTCATATCATCAGCATTGTTGCTGTCGAATGTTTTTTTAGAGACGCCGGAAAGTAAAATTAACAATTCAAATGGACAAATATTTTAAATTAATTAAATTAAATTACATAGTAAGATAAGCGTCATCGCTAAAGAAATTGTAAGTAAACTTTAATGGGTCTTGCTATCTTAATTTATTAAAGCCAGTACCAATTAGTCGTTTTGGTTTCAATAAGAAAAGTTGCATTGAAATGGTATGAACAATCGTCGAAATTATTTAAATAGTCAGTAAGATCTGGAAATCGTAAACATGAATTCATCAGGTCATCCAGGAGATATAACCTGATATTTGGACATTGAAGCACTAGTGTATGAAGTATTAAACTGTACCCATCAAGTAAAATGTGTACAAGTCTCAGTTTCTACTCCGCCTTCTCTTCTTTATCCCCTCCAGTCTGTTTTAATTTTTTCTATGTTCACATGTTCCCTCCTAAGTGGAAATATTTAAAAAACTTCCTTAGAGAAGGGAATAACAATAATAAAGCACCAGGTAGCTCATTTTGTACGCCTTCTTCAGTTCCAAATGAATTACAGTTGGTCTGTGAAATATATTCTTAGAAAAACAGACAAATGTGAATCTATGTTAAAGCCGAATTGGCCTACAAAGTGATTATTAAGTCGCTAACTCTCGGAACAAGTTATAATATTTATAACGGTTTTATGTATGTAATTAGGAGATATTCTTAAATACAACTAGAACCAATTATTGAGTAAAATAGAAGAAACTTCTCAAGATTAAATATTTTGTTAATTTTCTAACCTCTTAAATATCAAATGCAATGCTATTAGCCATATATGTCCCTTTTCAAATGCTATATAATCTTTAGGCACAAACAGGTTTTATAATAAAGCTATAAAGCTAACTTACGCCTGATTTGCTTGTCCACATCGCTGTCATCATCATCGCGGCTGGAGAAGCTCTCTCTCTTGTCCGGCATCTTTCCTTGAGATCACCACAATAGAAAATGAGGACGAACTTTGTAAGCTTGTGTGATTTAGAGTTGGTTACCTCACCGGTACTTATGACCTTATTAGATCGCATCCAATCACAACTGAGTACTTATATTCCCTTTTGTACATTATTCTTCTTTCGGGTGAGAAAAATTTGAAGCAGACCTTATGAAAAATTTGATTTTTTTCAATTAATTTGTTTCTATTGCTGGTTTTCAAAGAGTTTACTTCATTTTCTAATTTAATATAAGTTTGTGAATAGTAGCGACATGATTATATTCAAAAGCTCTTTTTATATTTAATATTAAATAGCTAGTTGATAATAATATTAAATTCAACTCCCTGTAGCTCTTTTACTATTTCTTGAATGTCTTTTAGTTTTAATTGAAGAAACTGATTTCTATAAATTGTACCAAAATTATGGTAGGTATCGACGGATTGAAAGATAATAAATCGAAATTCAGCGTCACAAAATGGAGAAATTTATTGGTTTGGATTATTCTTTTCACTCCCTTAAAACCGTAGCCCGAATTTGATGCATAAATGTAGGAGATGATTTCACAAATTGTTTGTTTGCAAAGAACAGGAACCGCAATGGCATATTTTAGGCATCCGATATATTTTGAAAAGCTCTCCCATTTAGGCGAAAGATGAAGGATAGTGCCGATTACCAGAAAACCCTTGCTGCATTTTTTAAACTCTACCAGAATCTTTTTGGTATTTTCTTGTAAATTTCGAGTATTTTGTAAGCGTACAGCGTTACGAATTCACACTCCAGAAAATGGTTAGTTTTTCGTTTTTGTTTATTTAAGTATAAATGCTAAAGAACTTGTAATCCCAAAAAATAAAGATTGATTCACGTTTATATATGATTTTTCACTTGTTAATATGTAATGCATTGTTGATAATTTGAAATACAGAATTTGTGTTGAATGACGATCATGTGATCTATCTCGATATCGTCTAAAACTTTATTTATAAAACACCCTTATTCCATTGATGCCATTTGATTTGTGAGTCCTTTTTAATTTCATTTTTTTAATTTGGCGTTTATTGAGTTTGGTCTAATGAATATGCGTAGGCCTCCATAACACATCTTACATTCGCTGCTTATATGCATGAAATGGGGTAATGGGAATTATAAACGAGCAGACATCAAGTAAACGTCAAACAAATGTAAGGTAATAGTAAGTAGCCTTGCAATAAAGGAGTTATTAGGTAATCAGTAAAATAGAGAACTCTTCTGATACCAAACGATTCTTTTGATAGTATTCGATTTCGTCAATCAAACTCTCTACTTAACTTTACTAAGTAAGATAGGAGTTAGACAGACGTAGTTTAAGGGTTCAACCATTCATTTTTACGGAGCATATTTCACTCCAACACTTTAGGAAGTGACTTTCTTAATTTAAAGAGACTTAAACTGAAAGGAGGGTGGTAAATTAATAATACAAGGTCGACCTCCATGAGTGTAATGGTTTGCACTTTTTATAACCCATAAACAACTATTTCGTGACCGCATGCCTAAAACCTTGTTTGACCTCAGTCTCACGGATGAAAGGCCTAGTGTCATCTAAATATCTTTAAATGTCTTGACATTAAAAGATGGATAAGTGTTAAGAGTTTTTGAATTCCTTTTAAAGTTTCATTTAAAGGGAAGATATATTTCAAGGTCCAGATCTGAGAGAATTCCGATGGCAATGTGGTTGGGGTCCTCATTTATATGTAAAATAATTTAGTTTCAAGGAATCATGTCGAAATATCGATGATAATTTGTTCACCCATCTAAATTATGATGAACTTATCATTTGATCCGAATTAATTTTCCATGTGCTTACAGTAAGTTTAGCTAGCTTATACCAATGGCTTTATAGCCCTGAAGATTGAATTTTCAGCAGACTCATTCCTTTAAACTTGTTTCATTTCGGATTGACACTTTCTTCTGATATCGGTCATATTTGAACTGATTTTTGAAATACACAGTTAAGAAAGTCCTATTGAACGGAATCCTTCGCTCTTGAAAACGAACACCCATTGCAGTTATCATTCGCCCTCCAATCGATAGGAACACTCTGTAGTATTTCAAAGAATAGGGGTCTTAAAATTGAAGATACAGAAATGACTCGGCTACAAGGCAGATTTCCCTCGCTCCACAACGATTATTGGTACCTCCCTCAGTCTAACTATTTTCTTTGACACAACCATTTCTCAAAACGTAGTGCTAATATGAATATTTAATTACTATGGTATAAACGTATAACAGAATTTTCGTGATAGGCTAATTTACTTTCAGTAGTTCTTGCTCACTTTTTTGCTGAATCCTGGATTAGAGTCCTCGACTGAGCATTTGATATTAATCAGAGTGTAGTTATATCTATCATAATATAGACATATAGACATAAACGCTTTAATGAAATACATTTGTTAATTTGTTTTTTTTTTTATTTGAACTACTGCATTAACTGTTTCAAATTATGAAGGATTGCAGCCTTCAATTATACAACTAATTTCCATATTTAGAAAATGCATAAGCATATTATTTATGGCGAAACAAAATTATTTGTCTGAGTTTTGATGATTGATAGTATCATAACAAAAGGGACAGTAAAATCAGTTCAAGGAATATCAAGTAGATTTATTAAGAGTAAGTTGATGACTGTCCCACATTTATTTCCTTCATGATGTATTAAAATACATTTTATCCTCTCCATAGTGTAATTCTAAATGACACAACTTCATACGATTTCTTAACCATCCTCATTTTATATAGGTCTAAAAGCAGCTATTCTCAAGTGGTATATTTTCTACGTATTTATAATGTTCACTTCGCTTTTCCCTGCTCTTCTCATACACATTTGCTCAGAATCGGTGATACTGAGAATTCAAGCAGATGATTTCGCAATTTCTAACACTTTTTAGTTGCTGTTGATATTCCAGAACACTATGTCTACTGCAAAATTTGTTCAAGAAGCCTATCTGAATTTTTTCAATTTCTAAATTAATTCCGCAAACTTAAGTCCTTAATCTGTATGGCTCAAGATTGAAGATCAAGGACTCCATATATAATTTAGATTAGGCAAATATTTAAAACGAGAATAAAATTAATTTACTTGCAATAAGGAAAACAGTAAATGCAAGAAAGTTTGTAAATTAATATGATTTATGAAAAACTGTTAGAGAAGATGGATAAATTTGAAAAATAAACAAAAATTTTAATGAATTCCAATGTGGATTTAAGCGTTTAAAATTAAAAAATCCGTCTAATTTATTTAATACTTAAGGTTTTAATTGCAAGTCGGTATATTGTAATCAAAGAGCATTGTTATTTCTGCTATTTTAATTTATTACAATCAATCATTCGGGTCGTGACAAAATCTATTCCTGTTACAAATTTCACTTTTTAATTCTATTTTTATAATGAAATAGTAAATAAGCGCTTATTAGCATTTATTAAATAAATTTAATGATCAGCAAAATGGTTCTGAATTTTTGGTTCATTTACTGCGTTAAACAAATAATCGCAGATTTTGAAACCCTGAGCTTGTGTTGTTGTTTATGTGGAGAGATATGAGATCCCATCAGTAATTGCTCCAAACGAAAAGATTGAAATATTCTAGGTCAATCACTCGGCTTCCTATTGAACCTAATGCAAACTATTCTAAGTAAACCTTTTTCCAAATTTCTATAACTCCATAGGTCTCCGTAACGTATTGATCGAGTATATGTGATGTGGCATCACTTGAGAATAAAAAATCAATAAATTGAAGATTTTATTTACGTGTTTATTAAATATACGGGATTCCAGATAGTATGGCGTGTTTGGGGAAGGGCAAAATTTGAATTAACGTGATAATTAACAAAACTTCCCTATAGCATCAGTTCTAATTATTTGAGTATTCAATGAATATAACGTCATAAGTCAAAGCCAACATACATACTAATTGCAAAGTGGCTAACTTAAGTAAGTCATTCCAAACATATTGATCTGCAGATTCTTACTTTTAATTCCTAATTGAGACGGTGAGTTGTTCTGAATTTGAAACTAAGCAATATGGTATATTTCGATACAAAATTGGAACCAGAGATTAATTAATATCCATAGTACAATCACAAAAGCCTATTAGTTTTTAATAGTGTATTTAAAGTTATAATATCCGAATGTTGTTTGTCTAATCCACATTCATTTCATTTTTTTCCTAATATAATTGTAATTCTTTTTTTGGATGTCAAGGCTAATCAGGGAACCTCACGTGCACTGGAACATTCTGGAAAGTGCGGTGTATAACCGACCGCGTAGCGAACACACACGACCATGCGTACAGAGGCCTCCCCAGCCAATCAGCGATCAATATCCCTGCAGTGTAGCGTTGGTTGCTTTTAATAACTAAGCTTTTGACAGTTAGCCATAAAATGAGCAAAAAACCCTCTCCACTCAATACTTTCTTTGTTCTTGCTTCTTTGGCCATAGCCTAGCCGATTTTGGGGGCAAATTTATACGAGAGGACTCTGCTAGATAGTTATTTGAACCGCTTAAGAGGATTAGTGAGGTTTCGCAAAAAGGCTTATCTGTGTAGTTTCCGCTACAAACCTCCCATGTCTTTATTTCATCACTACTTTGTGTGAAATTATTTTGATTTGAAAAAACCCATTTTATTTTGTTTTGATTTATAACACCTAAATCATCATCAATTAGGAACTCATCAATTTTGTTCCAATGTCAAAATACTGAGAATAGATTGCAACATGTCGCCAACCGAATACAAATCTTATTATACAAATAGACTAATTAGTAATTTGTAATTTAATATTTCTACCCATTTCTTAATAAAAATCGCAATCTTATTTCCTTCGAAATACAGATTTAACTAATTGTCCACAAGTTGCTTAATGAATAAGATTCACTATATCATGCCCCCTTTTTACAGACTTCGAATTTTAGTACTTAAAACCTTAGTACTTGGGTAACTTCTCGTCCACAATGTTAAGTGCGCATTGCATAGTAAATTAACTTCAGTAATCAGTCATGCTTCCTCAACAAATTCGCTCTTTAAATAGCCAAGAACAGCTAACTGGTACTAAGAAATCCCTTTACGTAAAAGAACTTACAATATTTCCTCAAATGTGGGCTTTAAAAGTGAACAATCGCATATTATGTTGGCAAGTTTGTTCTGCCTAGGAAAATTCCATCTTATTGATTTACATCTAATTCTAATATTTTAATGCCACTATTTGATTTACGATAAAACGCATGCTATTTTATTTAACATAATAGGAATTTCCATTAAATGCCAA
Organism: Hymenolepis diminuta; assembly: GCA_900708905.1. Lineage (NCBI taxonomy): Eukaryota > Metazoa > Platyhelminthes > Cestoda > Cyclophyllidea > Hymenolepididae > Hymenolepis > Hymenolepis diminuta. The sequence continues at coordinate 57,218 of CAADRB010000019.1, forward strand.
ATTCAGCTGATAATAAATTTCTTCCAATAAGGTTTTTCAACGATATGTGAGATAAAACTGCATGACCTATACACTAGAATAAAAGACACCTGATTAATAATTCTTATTGATAATAGCGGCAAGAATGCAGATACGCCTCCAGAACACTTAATAGTTATTTATGTATAGACGAGGTATGAATATGCAAGTAAATAAATTATAATATAAATATGTATGTCGATGATACAGAAGTCTTGCTTCAGCCAGTCTTAATCTCAGCTCACTATACGAAACTTATACGATCATTTTGTTCAAGAAAGGTTTCTAATACATTAATAATTAGGACTCTTCCTTACCAGTCAACAGAATTTCATATTAATTCAAACGGATAACCTTATGTAAGATTTTCTTCTTCCATAGTAATCACTTCAGATTTGATCAAGAGTGTCATATATTGATTTGATCATTTAATCGACTTCGACAAGTATAAGTTAGAAATATTAGAAAAGGTCTGCTAACCGAAGATCACTGATGTATTAATTATTCAAAAACATCGTTTAAGTTGAATATTATTCAACATTCCATTAAATATAATGTCGCCCTTTGAATAAAGAAACTAAAAAATTAGGCGAATTTCAGTGCGCGGAATTCATTTATAGTAACATATGAAAATCTTCTATCTTTGCATCAACTTGTAAGGAGTGACTAGTAAGTGATTTCCTATATTAAAAAATTAAGCGATTTTGCTATTAATTACGTTTTTTATAAAAAAAGAAAAAATGGAGAATAAGTATGAAACGAGATTTAATTTGAAATTCGATTTATGCTACCGTGCTCTATCTTGTACTACCGTGATTTCCATGGCAGAGCCTGTAGTTTGAAACTGTGCATGAAATGTCATGATGGTCTTTGCATTGATCCATAAGCACATAGTTCCTTAATGATGTTTCATTATCTTTTAATTTCACACACTTTGTATATAAATTAAAAATATTAAATAACTCGGGACGTATAATACAACACTAATCACAACGGAAAATTAGATATTTAAATCAAAATCAGACTCATAGAAGAAATGCTTCAAAATTCCCTTCGTCTGAATCTTTTGAGAAATTGATTATTCTGAGAAATAATAATAGGTTAGGAAATGAACTTCGATTTGTATTCTTTCTTTTCTTGCAACCGCTATTAAGTTGTAATTTCACACGCATTCAGTGCACGGTATTTAAGACAACACCGTTCCTCTTATAAGACAATGTATATTTTTGCTCTATAGCAAAATAAAGGATTTTTCGTGTGCATCGGTTTTTATCTTGGCTTCTAAAAAAGACAAAACCGACTAAAATAGAGAGCGCGAATTTTGCGTTTTGACACTCAAAGATAAAACGTAATCTTTTGCTGATGTTTTATAAAGTGTATGAAATTAAATTTTGTTTAAGGGTTTTAATATTATCCTGAGGAAATGAATAATGATGTATAATAGGAAGATCAGTGTTTATACGTGTAAATGTTGAAATCTGGACAGTTGAAATACAAGTCTACCACATCAAACTCTTATAATCATTTTGGGTCTAACTTGTTACCCTATTTCATTTATTCAACATAAAAATTTTTTGTCGAATGAAAATCTTAATATCTCATGATTATACTTACCTTTCAAACCAAATGGTTTATTTCTCATAAATATTTGCAGAGTTATGTCCCAAATAAAAAGAGTTTTCATCCATTATATTTATGATTTTCTGCACAACAAACAAACAGACCACATAGGTAATTTATATACACTATATAAACTCAAGGTTGATGGTCTAATCTTCATGGAATTCAACATTAGTACATTTCAGTTGTCTAGTTCTTAAGACCAAAATAAGTTACTTGAACAAGATAGCAAAATTCGAGAGAGTTGAGTTAATTTTTATTAAGACATTTGAGGTGTAATGGTCAAATAACTATTTGTCATGCGTTCTTTACTAATTAGAAAATAGTAAAAGGTCAATAAATTGCGAATTACACATTTTAAGGCAATTTATTTCAGTGTCTTAGAATACTCGTGGAACCAACTGCGCATTTTAAATTGGTCTAATTTTAAAAAAAATGAGGGCGCTTATTCACCTTATAACGTGTAAATTCGTCGTGGTGCGATGTAGTCAAGTTCAGTTGTATTGGAAATACTGACATAATAAATTCACTTTTACGCCTTCCATTCACTGGGTGTATATGTGTTTACAGAATGTGTAGGCATTCAATTTCTGAATTCAATGCAATTTGATACCAGATTCGGGAACTTGACTTCCACATTTTATTCTGAAATTAAACAATCAGCACCTCACTGATAGTGGAGGAAAATGTTATAGACAAAAGGAAACAATTTATAGTCGTTGTTTTTCAAAATGAGTCATCAAGACGACATAACTATATCGGTTTATTCAGTCCGGATCACAGTTCAGGGCTCTATTATTTAAATGAACATTGCAGATGAAAGCACATTTCAATCACTCAAGCTAGCTAGTCAATGTAATTTTTCAACATTACAAATTTCGTTTCACTTAGATCGAGTAGTAGTTCTTATGTATACTGGGTAGTAGTGGTCTCAATGACCGTGGATTTCAAAAAAGGCTCAGAGCAATTTTTTCTTCACCTTTCATCTGAGCCTTGATATCATGTTCATTACAACGCAATTTCCTTACTTTCAATTGCCGCTAGAGACTGTCCACCTGTAACAATCCATTAGCAAATATCAGAATTGAAAACAGAGTTAGTTCTGGCGTAAATAATTTGACTTAAATTAAAACGAATTGTGAAGTTTGTCTATCTGATTTGATTTTCTTGTAAAATAGTGTCTTGTGTTTTGTAGTAGTGATGGAATAGAAAAACTCTACATCATTCCGAATAAGCAATAAATCCATATCTGAATTACCGTTAAATGTGACTGAGTTTTCTCAAGTTTACAAATTGGTCTGAAAAAAGTATATTTAATTTTGCCTTTTTAAGCAGTGATCTATCTATCTTCTTCCAATTTCTCTCCACAGATGGATAGTTACCTACCTCAAGCATTTTTCACCGTGAATTTCATCTTTCTTCGGTTATTTGCATTTTCATTAATAATAATAATATTCATAATTATACCAAAGCATACATACTGAACACGCGAAATTGTAAAAAATCTCTGAATACAACAGTCATTCCTAGATCAAAAGACCAAGAGTTAAAGAGTTAACGTTAAGAAAGCAGGTGATAAAGAGGTTGAGTCACGACACCTCTCATGAATTTGTCTGCATCATGTCCTTTGTTAGTTAGACAAGAAATTAATGAAAAGTCGTCATGTGGCACTTCTCATATGTCATGAGAAGACATATGAATCAAAATGTTTACCTTTATGAATGCCACAGTCCATTACTACAATGGGTTCCGTACTTTTCTGTGCTAGTGTAGAAACAAAATCTTCTTATGTATTAAGACAGACTTGTACAATCTCTCTCTGTCCGACCACTAAAGTGCAATTAAAGTGGAGATCTACATGAAATTTGCGGTTCATTACTAAAATTAAGGGTGCAGTTATGTTATGAGCCAACAAAAATGCAACTGAGTAAATGCTTGATCCACCTTACCTCTGACAGAGAGATACAGAAAGTATCAATTTTGGATGAGCAAATTATAAACAAGTTTTTGATGAGCACTTCTTTTAAGCATATCCTTGGTTTAGCTTTGCATGCCATATATATTATGAATTTCGTCGAAAAGTATCAATGATAAAATAATTCTCTGGATCTTTCTTTGTAGGTATTGTAAAATACTTTAATTTTAAATAAATTCCGTAAATAATCAATTTAGACGATGGCTCCTGCAGAACGACTGTATTGTTCTAGTCCTTATGGGTAGAGATAGTCTAAATATTCCTGTCGGAATTTTGCACATCTTTTTACCTACAGATTTCGCCACATATTCACTGATCTACATTGTGTCAATTTAATTACCAGCTCATGACAAAGGAACAAACTTCAAAACTTACTATTTGTATATCTCCATGGAGCACGTTTGCGTTTTTTGTAGAAGTCACGCACTATTTTCTCAAATCATGAAATTCATTTTAACAATTGGCATAAACAATTTTATATTTCAGAGAAGTTTTGAGATTCAAATGGAGAGGAATCTTAGCACATTGACCTCCTACCCGTTGTAGTTTTGATATACTCTCCCGATCAGACTCTTTTTACCAATTGTCGTGCTCAATTTTTCTACTGATTATTTGGCTAAAATTTTATTTAATAAAGCAGCCCAGATTGATTTTAAAAGGTTTTGTACCTTGTTTTTTTATTACAATTTAATTCAGTTATATCCCTTTCACGAAACTGTCTGAAGATGAAATTTAATGAGATATATGCTACTTCCTGTTGACGGAGAAGTAACTCTAATTTGAGGAAAATAAAGTTTGTATTTGGTATTTGTTGTAAAATAAACTTGCAGTCTTAAATGACCATCTGGACAATTTTTTAGATTCTGATATCTTAAGATGAGGTTATTAACCGTGAGAACCTAAAATTTTTAACCTGAAACAATCATAGTGGCATGATATTGTTGCGTAATATGTCGAAGGTGGCACCACCCAAGTATATAGCTAAAAATATAAGTGTGTCTTGTTAAACCAAAACTTCTTTCTAATTTTTGTGTGATAAATATTTTATGGTTGGTTTTTGCTCATATAATTTTGAATTTAACTTCTGCACTCGCAGCTAAAGTCAAAGAATTTAATTAAAAATTATATGTAACATCTATTTACATTTTACTCATATGTGTTTTATTAGGACCTCTGATCAGATTTTTAGTTACTCTATTTATGCACGCCTAAACCTAGTTTAGCGAATTATAAAACAACCAACTAAGCCAAATTTCTGCCTTACTAAATTAGTCCATAAAGTTCGCTTTTGAATGTTTTATTAAGGAAGAGTATAATCATTATGCTTTGTGATGAATGCAATGTAAAAAGAAAGATAAATCAATTGACAATATGAAACGATAGGAAATATCGGAGCTACTAAATCCTATTTAAAAGCCGTGAATAGTATTCAACTATATCCATTCTATTGATCACTCAAACTGATGATCTGGACTCCTTGACAAGAGCATATTTCACCCTCTCCTGTGGTGCATGCCGGTTAACTTTCCATGGCATGGTAGAAGGTAAAAAACTTTTTGCCGATTTTCACAGGCTTCAATACAAACAAGAATTTAAAGCAAATCTATTTCCGCCGAAATTATAACTTTCGGTAATTTCTTTCGATTATAAAAAGAACTTCAAGTTCTAAAATTGGTCCATGCGTCATAGATTGATAAGTAATTTTATCATTTCCATTGCAAGAGCTGAGTAAAGGCATGAATTGAACTGGATTTTTACACAGGCATATCATAATTAAAGTTGAATCGGAATTTAGCAGATTGTAGCAAAGGATTTACTTATTTGGTGAGGGCAAAGGATGCCCTCAAGAATGCAAGCTAGACAGGTCAAGACTGCCTGAGCATACTCAAACGCCATTGGATAAGAGTTACCTTATACTAACCAGTAAGTGATGAGCATTGGCCTTCATTCGTTCTTTATCAATTCTCAAAGCGACACTGTCAAATAAGCAATAGTTATCACTGTTTTGTTTTATCTACACGGAGTTGTACACAACCATGATGAAAAAAAATGAATACAAATGGGAGGAGTCGAATGTCGCTGATATTGGCTCAAAGACTGATCGTGAAGTGAAAAGTAAGTAGATAGTTCTATCTTTGACCATTGAAATTTACTATATAAGAGATATGAATATGGTTTTCGTAGTTCTTAGCCTTTGAAATTGTAGCAGTATATACTCATTCAAAAGCCCCTAGACTTCTCATTTAATAATTGAGATTTGTTCCCTTATCTTTCTCTTATTCACTTACCTGAACGTTCTGACTTTCAAAATTGATGGCATTTAAAGTCCTAAGAGCATTTGCCAAGACTTTATCCAAAACTAATGACACTTGGATTGGTTAGGACGGTTTTAACCTACTAGCTACCGGCTTAGACTTGAGGTCCTTTACAGGCCAATCTAGAAAGGACCAATGAACTTGGATGATTTCCTTCCATCGGTCATGCAAGGTTGGGCCTTCTTTATGTACGATGTATAATATTAATTTGCTGATATGGTGTCTACATTGTCTTTGTCATCCCTCTGGTTCTGCCTTTCTTTTGTCTGTGCAGCGTCTACCACAATGTCTGGTTTGACTAAGCAAAAGGATTATGACTGGAAAGATTCAAATATTGCCCTTATTGGCACTGATAAAGATCGGGCTGTTAAGAGTAAGCCAAATGATTTCTTTGTCTATTTATATCAAATATATTTTTGTGGTAATAATAACATTTAATATTCCATACTTAATTTTAGTTAATGCACATTCACGAAATAGAATATTTTTAATTACCTGTTTTCAGGTTCTCATACCATTTGAGTACTGTTTAGATTCTATTATTTCCATGCTGACTAATACATCTTCACGATGTAACCTACTCGTTTCCACTTTTCCAATTTTTGGAAAAAAAATGAATACCCCTTAATTCATTTAAGTAGATGTTACGATTGTTTATTATCGATTTACCAAATTGAAAAATTTTAATTTCACGTAAGTAGTAGGTGGAATTTGCCTATCGTAACTAACGATTATCGAGCTCTAATCTCAGAGCAATCTTTATTATTTTGTGCACGCGGCGTAATTCGTCGATTTGCTAAGGGCGTTAATTTCGTATGTGAAATTAAGAGCACTCTCAAGCACGGCTGAATTATGGTCGAATTCTGTGGGTGCATTTAGAATAAATGAGCTTTGTTCAGTGCAATTTTCGCACAGATTTTCGGACGCATTAGTCACCACAACAAAGGTTAGGCGTAATTGGACGCGTATCGGAACAAGATTTTCTCTCGATTTTCGTTTTTTTTCAAACTTCTCATTTGGCCATCATAATGTGCAAACTATAGTTGCTGTATATGTGGGCTTAATTTGCGTTTATTATTATCCAATCCCATTTGATGATACTTAATTACTCAGAACACTTAAAATGAAGTGCATAAACATATCTTATAATTCTGAGAAAAAAAATCATCCCGTAAAATCAATTTTTTATATGAAATATTTTCGTGTCTCACAAGGTTGATTAATATTTTTGAACATCTAGGTCTCTATTATCATAAACGGAAAAAACAATTAGTGACTAAAATAGCCTTGTTCCTTTTAATTTATTCATTTTCTACTGTTTGTTTACTAGCCCTTAAATTGTTAATTATTGGAGATCGGCAATGTCGTACCTCAGGTTGAGTGAAAACTAACTTAAACAATTTTAAGTATTTTCTACTTTCTTATCTTATTCAAATATTCGCTAAATTTATTATTGTACTTTAAAGATGGATTGGAATATTCCAAAGACTTCTACGGATAATATCTCAAAAAAAACTTCAAATTTTAGTCGATTATACTTGATGTTTCTCCAAATGCTCTATCGATAACTGGCTGAATCATGTTGTCTAACCCAATTAAAATCAAATAGTCTCTTCATTGGTTAAAAGATACAGTTAATTCCTTCAATCAATGCTCCCACTCTGCCAACCATCGTAAAATGCTTGCCGAAACTAACTGCATTACTACGGCTACATGGTAGCGCAATCACACTGATTATTAAGCCTTCAGTGCGATTGGTCGCCTCATTCAGCATATTTAACCTTGTCCATTCATTGGTCTAAGTCAGGCACACACCGAGTTTTCCATTTGCATGCACGAGGGCCGAACATTTTTTGGGGGGTATTTAAGAAGATAGTCTTGGTAGGGCTCTGAAGTCGTTTAGTTTGGCGGGTGGTCGCATCTTATATTACTCCATTTTTAAACTAGCATTAAAAAATGGCTGGTCTGGTAAAGGGAAAGGATTATGATTGGAAGGATTCGAATATGGCCCTGTTCGGTACTTCCAAAGATAGGCAGGTGAAAAGTAAGTAGTGGACTACTTTTCTCGTCCTTTTTCCAAGAATTTTCTAACCTTTTCTTCTTTGCTTTTTTTTCAGAGGAGTCTGCACTGACTGAACCAGCCTGGGAACCAGTTGGTAAAGCAACGTCTCCTTTCCTCATGGTCTGGCGCGTTAATGTGAGTTTTAATGAAAATCAATGGATTTTTCGCTAATGTACGTAAAAACTTGGAAAGAAAAGAAGTAGACATAGCATTCACTGATCTTCACTAATACGTACTAGACACCCAGATTATAGACAGTCCAGATTATAGACATGATTTCCCTTTTAAATCTTAATCGGAAGTCGTACACAAACGAAAACGAATGGAATGTAATACGATGTAGCCTATACGTTTTGGTATTCATGACTCAGTTTCCAGTTGGGAATAATACCAAACTGAAATAATTAAAATTTGTCGGGATGAATATATAAAATTAGATTTGACGAATTCTCTATCCCTTGGGAATTGGTTTATACAGCTTAGGAAGTTTAATATCCTATTTATATATTTAAAACAAAATAATTTGTCCCTTTAAATTTTCCTCTTACAATTATTTTTCATAGCCTCACAATCGCCTTCTTTTATTTGTTAGTATATTATCGGCAGTTTCTAACTGCTCTTATACCGAAGAGTTTATTCTATTTGTTCATTTAAATTTTTTCTGCATATTTAATCAGAAAATAGCTTCTCACATTGATGGGTTTACAACGTTTGGGGGACTGTGCTGCATCTAATTAACATTTATTAAAATGCCACCCCGCTCTGTCTTTTGATCCGAAGAATTCAAAACAAGTTTCTGGGCTAAATCTGAATTGCAGTGATAAATAAATTCATCCGCTTTCTGAAGGTGAGGGTTGTGTCTTTGCATTTTAGCAATTCAAAATTGAACCAGTTCCTGAGGATGAAATCGGTAATTTTTATAACGGAGACTCCTACATTATCTGTAAGGCCACCAAGGTTCCTGGAGGTGACAAACTCCGCTACGACATCCATTTCTGGATTGGAAAGCACAGCACTTCTGTAATTAACAGCTGTTGTTGTTATATATATATATATATATACATATCCATTTCACTGGCGCTCTTGTCGATTTATAGGATGAGTACGGAACTGCTGCCTACAAGACCGTCGAACTTGATACGTATCTTGATGATGCTGCCATTCAACACCGTGAAGTTGATGGTTACGAATCGGATCTCTTTAAGTCTTACTTCGACAAATTTGTGTAAGTTAAGGATGATCGGTATAATGGCTTAAGCTCGCCGGTGGCGCAGTGTCAGTGTGCACGTCAGCTACATGATCATTGCCCATTGGTGCTCATTCAGAGGTGTCAGTAACCAACCGCTCTAGTTAATTCTGGTCAAAATGAGAGGTGGTAAAATGTGAGTTTCCCTTAAGATCGGCTCCAGGATCTCTATACTCAAGTCAAGTGCTGTGAACGCCTCTCCTAATGGGCTAGGGAAGTTTATTCATTTTATTCAAAATCAGTGAAAGATCACGTAGGTATTCGATAGAGACTTATTTAGTTTGATTTAGGCTGCCCAAAACATGGAAGATAATCAGTCACGGAAAGCTGTACTGTGACCCATGTATGTACAAATGTTGTACGTAATTTGAAACTAATTACTCCCATCTGTCAACGTACTGAGACTCACAAATAATAATTTATATGTTATGAAAATTCTCAAGTTTATTGGAGCAATATCTTTTAACACTCCTTAGGTAGTTAGGATATGGTATGGGGCCTCTCTGGTGAGAAACTCTCCTAATACTAATCTACAGTCATTCCAACTACTGGATGTTCTCCAAAGAGTTTCAACTTCGTGACTTCTTTCTTCGTCGACGTCCCCGCTGCTGCTACGTCACTAACTCGCCAATTGCATAAAACATCCTATAAGGGGTTGGAGAGTAGGTCTAGGGAGGATCTGCATATATGCCTATTCTTTAAAGTCAATCAGACAGCTGGAGATCCCTTGCTTCATCGCAGACTTAAGACATTTTCTTCATTTTTCAGCACTTTGAAGGGCGGTTATGCATCTGGTTTCCGTCATGTCAAACCCGAGGAATACAAACCTCGCCTTCTGCATTTCTGCAAGGAGGGCAAGATTACCTACATGCGACAAGTTAAATACAGCAAACAGTCTGTTCACTCTGGTGACGTCTTCATTCTCGACTTGGGTGATCGTGCTTATCAGTTCAATGGAGCTACCTGCTCTGCCTTCGAGAAGAGTGCTGTGAGTGCAACTTTTTGATTTGGTTTGATTGATTTTGAGTCCGTTATCATGCTTACTTTGTGTTTCCCTATAGGCTGCCGCTTTCCTGCAAGATCTGGAGAGCAAACGTAACGGTCGCTGTGTCACTCAGGTTTTGGAGGAAGCTACTACCCCAAAAGATGTAAGCTTTCATAATTTAGTTTTATTATTTTCCTAAAAATAACACGGAAACCAATTCCGATAAAAGAAACTGAGTTTCCAATTGAAACTGCGATAGTCATGTTTACGTCTTTACTTCTCAACAGTCACTCTTGAAGTGTGATTTTATAAACGGACGAATGCATCATTATGGAAAGGATCTCAATGGATAAGGGTGATTTAACTCAAAAAAGACTAATTTGTTCTTCTATAATCTGTTAAGTGACTTCCTTCTATTTATTGAAGCGGTCTTTAATTCTGAATAACCTGAATCAGAGTTCCAGACCGATCATCCAAATTGATGTTACTGATGTAAACTATAATTGATACTCTTAAGAAATGCCCTTACAGTTTTTGCTGATTGATCTATTGATAATCACTAAAAGTGTAGAAGACAGTAGTTCAATCCTTTCTCCTCTCCTAGTACATTTGGTGCCGGTAAAATTCAGCCACAGCTACCTAGTACCCTGCGTTTCCAATTAAACTGTTTCCCCATTCTAGCATGAATTCTGGACCAGCCTCCCCGACATCCCAGTTCCAGCGGAAGAACCACCAGTGGATGTTGTCAAGTCTCTGTACAAGGTTTCTGATGCCACTGGCAAAATGGAGTTGACCGTCATTAGCCAAGGCTCTGTTCCAAGAAAGGAAATCAAACCAGACGATGTCTACATGATTCTTGCCAAACAGGGTCTCTTTGTCTACATTGGCAAGGATTGTTCTGTTAACGAGAAGAAAAATGCTCTCTCCAACGCTCACGTAAGTTATCCGGCGGATGTACAGCTTATTAGCCAATCAGGGTGAAGTGCCTTTTATTAATTTACGCCTCCTTGTAGAAATTCATGCAAACCTGCTCAAATCCCTTCCTGCCAATCACTGTTCTCACCGACGAACAGGCAGAACCATTCCTTAAAGATATCTGGGATGAGTAAACTCAACTTATCAACCTCTTCGACCAATTAAATACTGGGAAATTTAGTGCCGCTTTGCTTAGTCTGTCACATCAAGTGCCTTTTAGCTTCATCTTTTTGTTTTTAAATTTCGTGTTTCTGTTTTGTCTGAGTTCATTAAAATTATATCACTGTTCTAATAAATCGACTTCTCTCTGTTCCGTTTTTATGGCCTAGATTTGACTTTAATTTGTAATCGGGAATACAGTCTACAGTTTTATTGAATTTGATCGCAGCACAGACAACGGTAGCGTTACTTCATCATTACTGATTGGTTTGTAAATATACTTATCGAAAACAAGAGTAAGTAACAGTTATAAAGTATTAATTGGACAAATTCTGGTAGTTTGAAAAGAGAGCTCATTTCGATTTTCCTTTTCAGCTTTGACTTGTAAAGCTTGGTTCAGAAGACCACATTCATGGAAATATTTTTTCTTCCTTTCATTGAACTGTCTTGAATTTTGAATAATTATATGAAAGTACTCATCCAGCAGCGCAAAAGGTGGGAGTAGTTGTTTTGCTAGTTCAACCTTTACTTGCTTGCTTGAATTAAATTAGGTATCAAATTGTCAACCTAACAGGAATTCATAATATTGTCCCACCATGTCTTAGGTGCTGATCAATGTTGTTGCTAACTTGTGACCGTATTAGGCCCGAGGATTTAAACAGTGTCTTAGCCTCAGCAACCCGTCCACACCAATAAAACTATATTCAGTTTTTTGATGGTAGAAGTGCTAGTCCCTGCGAATATTTGGGGGTTATATACAACTTGAAAATGTCAATGAATGGTTGAGAACATACCGAGATACCCTCATACCTCTATATGATGACTATCTAACGTTGGTAACTATCTTCTCCCGCTATGTCTATGAATGAGCAGAAGAAAATGGGAATCAACTATGCTCTACCCCCATTTCATCCGAACGGAAATCTAGTTTGGATGAATTGTGGTAGCAGTGACCAGAAATGAGAAACTGTAATAATGTGCATAATTGGAAAAGGAGATGAAAGGTTGAAAACAAATTAATCAATCACTGCAGAAGATTCTGATTTTCACCTGGTGATAATATCCAGCTCAATTAGCTGACCTTGGCCGTCGAGTCTTTTATATCATTCCAGATGTATACGGGCCAGTTTCAGACAAGAAGAAAGCATTACTTCCGCTCGAAAACGTAGTGTTATATTATCTCCAATCACTATTTGAATTTCATATTTGGCAATTAGCAGAAATTTTGGAGATTTTTATATTTGACTCAGAGCGCCAAGTGTAGCCACATATATTCTGAGCAATAAAAACGAATTATGAACCTCTGATAATTTATTATTTTTGTGTTGGATATGAAATGGAGCTGAATGGATATGAAAAGTGAAGAAATTATCCGAGTGATTGAATCATTATGTCCATTAAATCAAAAGGTCGTATCAAAGAAAAAATGAAGCTCATTGTGAAATTGAGATTAATCAGCTCTGAAACAAATGAGTTTTGTTTAATCCAAATTGTGACTGACGCCGCTTTTCCCATGAGACCTACATGGCTCTCGAGTTTGGAAGCATTCCGTTCAGTTCTGTTCATCAGTAAAGGTCTCTGGATGAGAGCTGCGTACATTGATCCTAAAAGTGAATTTTTGTAGCTGTATGCATTTTAGTAATCCTACGATTCGAAATCAATTTATTATTTGTCTGACAGTAGGAGGCGTACACCCAAATTTACCAATTTCGAAAGATTGTGTGGTGGCGCCACTCTCATCTTTGGAGTTACAGGGTTATAGTTGACACTAACTGCGAGAACGATGTTTCAGTATGCTTCTGCTGAAATTCTGCTCTACCAATTTAAGCTGCCGTACGAAACATTGGCATCGTTAACATGGCACCAGAAGACAACTCTTATGACACACGTAAAAGTGTCATAAAAGTGTCAGAACTAGAAGATCGTTCTCCTTCTCAGCTCCCCACCACGCGAGATCCCTTACTGTGGAATTCAAGGTTAACGAGGCGATACCGAAGCAGTTATGGATGAAATGTCTTCCTGTAAACATGACGGCATGTCTACCTACCAGTGCTAACAGAAACAGTCTTGGTGGAGTATCTGAAACGGCCGACAAAATTAATGAACTCTATGACCGACCGCGCATTCACGCGGCCGAAACTCCAGCTCCCACCCTTGTCACCTCACAGCAATCTGATGTCCACACAAAGCTGCAGAAGAAACTTGGACTGATCGTGTCACACACCTCACCTCGTGGTAGCAAGCTACGTACTCATTCCCTGAGGCGATGTGGTAACGCGTCTAAGCACTGCAATCAAATCTGCTGCTATCGTCGGATATACGGAGACGACGCCAAGAGGTGTCAGATAGGCCGCAAATATCCCAAGATTAATAGTATCGTCTTGAGGCAAACTCCACCGCTTCAGCGTTATCTCTCGTCAGGCAGAAAAATGCCTTCTTCAACATGCAAGCAAAAAATAACCATTTTCTCAATCTTAACACACCTTTCTCTGCTATTTGAACCATCAAACACCAAGATTTGAACATGGCAGAACTTCTTGGGCAGAAAGTCCTCCATAACAACCAATCCAAAGACGGAATTCGACATCAAGTTGTTTCAAACTGTTACACGAGAACTCTCCCAAGAATTTCCGGACCCCGTTGATAACTCCAATCCAGTACAGGAGGATATTCACGACTTTCTGCCAGAACATGCTACCGTCCACCGCAGGACACGAGACAAGCGAAAGAGCAAGACATCAAAACTAACTGTGGCGAACTAATAAAAACTGTCGCCCACCCAACGCAGGATCGTCGAACGCCAGATTCTACAATGGGAGATCACAATGCGCCAGCACTACCTGATCCACTTCAACCTGTTACTGGCTCTCAAACCTTATAACTTCATCAGAAAGAGCAGACTACAAGGATCACTTATACCAAGGTAATCCCCATCAACTTGTTAACGTCTTCACAAACATCGACTACACCTCAAATCATCAAGCATAAATTGCAGCTCTCAAGCTTACCAAAAGCAACACTATCAAGGAAACTCAACACCTGGAACCTATTGGCATTTAACAATAAGCCAAACTCCATCATTGAACACACGGTGAAAGAAGAGACTACGGATGTATGAGAGCCTCAATTCGGAAATCAAGGAGTCGAATTGTCATCAAATCCTGCCAACTACTTACCGCTTTTGAACCCTAATTCTATATACTCTACCCTCCCTCTTCTGCGTCTCTATTCACCGATAATCTACACCCTTCCACTACTCCTGCCCAGTCCTTCTCTGAAGATACTGTGCACTCTTCTACTACTTGAGCCCAGTCCACACTCCAAAATACTGTTACCACTACCACTCCACCTTGTATATCTCAACTTAAAGTTTCTCGCACTCATTGTGGTCGAAGAGTTACCTTCGCTTCTCGAATGTCCTACTATGTACAGCGGCTAATAATCGAGCCATTTTTTCCTACCTTTTAGCCACTTAACAACGTTCTAGAGTGGGAGTACTGTGGAGTGTGCAACGCTACCAAGACTGAACAAAGGAATCTTACGCTCTAAAGCGCTCCAGAAAATAGGATCGTGCTACTGATCGCATATTGAGCAAGTGTGAGCGTGCGTGTAGAGGTTCCCCAGCCCATCAGTGTCAAATATTCGTGCAGCGTTAATTGCTCTCAATTGCTAAGCTTTTTTGGCAGGAAAATTCTCAACACGATACCTCCTATGCTCTTGCTAATTTGGACGTGGCCAAGCTGATTTTGGGGGCAATTTATATTAGAATCCAGCTAAACTTATCTGAGGCCGGTTGGGCTACTAGGGGGATTACTAAGGTTTACCTAATATCCACTGCACTCCCTATGCGTTTCCGAAATTTTTATCTAGGTCATCACCAATCTCTGGGACCTAAGTATCGCGATCTAACAGTGGCGCTGGAAGTGTTTGACCCTACTGCAACCTCAAGACTGTTACCAAGCTTATATTGGTACTTGAAGTGCTAAATCCTTCGGCGATCTCAAATTTCTAATAGGGCACCATCATGTATCCTCAAGTGGTTTTAAATTAGAGGGATAAAACACTTAAGTGGTCCTTGAGCGAGTGTTGCCAGGGTTTAGTTTCCCCGATCGGCAATGTTTGGAACCATTTTATCTGCTTATGCCACTTCTTACCTATGAAACTGTATAAAGCCCCTTTTATAAACATACACAAACAAACATACACGCATGTTTGTCATTTATCCATTAATACGGTTCTCTCTCCTCTCTTCCATACTTTTCTTCTCCGTTCCAATCTATTTCAGTTCTCCCTGACTCTCTTGTACTTTAATCGCTGTTAACAATAGATTTTGGTTGGCATTCAATTTAATGTTCTGCCTGACTTGGGGATTGTGGCTGTCTACTATCAGCTGCTGGTTATTAGTCTTAACTCCTAATTTGGTAATCTCGGTTCTATTTACCCCAGCAGTACTGATCGAACATTAATGTATAGTTTCATTACTTCATCTCTGATTAACGAATAAAAGTAGTGAAATGAGCAGAATAAAGTTGACCATTATTTAAAATTGTGCATTTGAATCATAATTTATCATTTAAACACGATGATTGCAAAGTGAACTATTTGGATAAACGACCTTGTCATAGCACCAATTTTAATACCATTAAACAATAACCACCTTCTTTTACTATGCTTACACACTCTGTAACAATGTTCTGCATGAGTTTGATTGGCAGCCGCACCTCCCACGCTTGTGGTTGACTCCTAATGACCTTGAGTATTTATTGGCTTCTCTTAAGTTTGCACGCACCCAAATGCCTTATTGATTGAGTATTTAAGAGTATGTAACATAAGTAGAGTTTGAGATTCCCGTAGCCCCGGTTTGCGTACTCACATATAAATCATCAAAGACATGGCTGGTTTAGTTAAAGGCAAAGATTATGACTGGAAGGACTCAAACGTGGCACTTTTCGGATCAGACGAAGACAGAAAAGTGAAAAGTATGATTTTATTGCTTTTTTGCCTAACTAGCTGTTTATAGAGGAAGCCGCGGAGACCGAAAAAGCCTGGAAACCTGTCCGTGAAATGCGTTCACCTTTCCTTATGGCATGGCGTATAAATGTAGGTTCGGAAGCTGAATTTTCGATTTTATTACACTCATGTACAAAAACAGTGCTTTCACATCTGCAACTACCACATGCGAAAATTTATCACTCGATATTCGTTTAGTGGTGTAGACAGCACTTAGCTTACCGTACGAATAAACAGCCTCATGTGTTCCTGTACTTGACTATTTTAGACCCCTTATACCAGTTGTTTTACTTTCTATGAATACGAATTAAATCTTAAATAATTATGACTCGTGAATCATAGTGATTCATTAATGTAGCACATTTAAAATCTGCTTAATTGCCATATATGGCGGTCATGTTATCAACTGCCAAACAAGATTCTAACTCATTCCTTGTTCTTGAATAACTTAATAAATCAGCAATTGTGACTGCAGGAATTCTGAAAGGGATTTTTTATTTTATTTGACTAGAAAACACAGTAATAATTATTTCAATTGATTGCTGATTTTAATTGGAACTTGATGTCTCATTTGAGTAAAGTTAAAGTAATATATCAGATTTTCTCATTAGCAATTCAAACTAGAGCCTGTCCCCGAAGCCGAACTTGGAACCTTCTATGACGGCGATTCTTACATCGTCTGCAAAGCAACAAAGGATCCTGATAGTGATAAACTAAACTACGATATTCATTTTTGGATTGGTCAGCACAGCACTGCCGTAAGAATAATTATTATTTCAAAATTTCCATTATTTGCAGTGAATATAATTATTTTTTATCATCTAGGACGAATACGGAACCGCAGCGTACAAGACGGTGGAGTTGGATACATTCCTTGACGATGCTGCAACTCAACATCGGGAAGTGGATGGATATGAATCCCCTAAATTCATCAGCTATTTCAAGAAGTTTATGTAATTTTTCAATCAAGATGATCACACCCATGCAGCTTCGAAAAAATTGATAAAAAGTTATCTACTTTAGGACTCTTCAAGGTGGCTATGATTCAGGTTTCCGTCAAGTGAAACCCGAAGAATATAAACCCCGATTGTTGCACTTCTGCCGACAAAACAAGATTACATATCTACGAGAAGTCTTCTTCAGCAAACAATCCGTGAAGTCGGAGGATGTCTATATTCTTGATTTGGGTACCAAAGCTATTCAATTCAACGGATCCACTGCGTCAGGTTTTGAAAAGAATGCCGTAGGCAGTGATTCTTAATTTCGGTCATTAATTTGGACACTTGCCAGTCATTATATGTTCCCCGTTTTTTAGGCTGGTGCATATCTGCAATACCTTGAAAGCCAAAGAAATGGCCGTTGCAAGACTTCTGTTATGGATGAAGAAAACGGAAGAGATGTAGACATTGTTCTTTCCTTTGCAATGTTCTTTTGTTCTTGTCTAATCTAATCTTTTGGTCTTATAGCATGATTTCTGGGCTAATCTTCCTGATGAACCACTTCCTGAAAAGGAATCTTCAAAGGAGATTGTGAAGGCACTCTACAAAATTTCTGATGAAACTGGAAAAATGGAACTCACACTCATTGCGGAAGGCACAGCTCCAAAGAAGGATATTACATCAAACGATGTTTACATGATTCTTGCCAAAGAGGGTCTCTATGTCCATATCGGCAAAGATTGCTCCGCTATGGAGAAGCGAAATGCTATGGCAAATGCACATGTAAGTATATACCGGTGGGGTTCTTCCAACAATCCCTGAACGCGGATTATTTCACTAAACTGCCGTATTATTATTTCTTATATAGGCATTTATGCAAACATGCCCTGATCCCTTCCTTCCAATTTCGGTTGTATGTGAGAAGAATGCAGAATCATTCCTTAAAGGGATTTGGGACGAGTAAAGATGCGGAATTTCTCTGAAATATCTCTTCTTGTTTTAATATATCAAATAAAGAATCTCTGATTTATTTAGACGAATCTTTGTTTTGAAGTTGATTCTCATGAGCAATATTTACACAATCTCTTCGTTATTTATATGATGAGTAGATAATATAAATAGAATAGTTTATTCTCTTTTTATCCATAATTATCCAGTAGTTATAAATAATAAAAAACCATTATAATGCTTTAATCGTTTTAATAGCCATAAAAGCATTGCTCTAAGTGGCGGAGCCGAGCCGGTATCAATCAAGTTTGCAGTTCTCGAAATTATATTCATTTCTCACGTCAAATTAGACTATGTTGTAACTATTATTATTGAAGGTAACAAGAACCGAGGTCATCAGTTTAGGAGTTACGAAATTGTAGAAACTAATAGACGAGATCTTGATAGGAGAAGCCAAGACTAGCTAACAGCTAACAATAGCAACAACAGTTTTGGAGCAGAACACTTAGAGCTGAACAGACCAAAATACATTGAACAAACCACAGTGAGGATTCAAGCTAGTAAGAGAGAGGTGAGAGAAAGAATAGATAAGAGGGAAGCGTAGGAGCCGGTAAATGACAAGCGTGCAATTCGTGGGTGTATTGGAGGAAACAAAGACAATTTATATGAGTCACTAGGATAAAGATGTGTGTGAGGATATGAGTACAGGTGTAGAAAGGAGAGAATCCATAATCGCGTTTAGATGTGACAAATAGGAGTTTTGAGCCAAAAGGTCGTAAGGACATCACTGCGGCTTCGTGGACGAAGAACCGAAGTATTTTCATTGATTATGCTAATACAGGGTAATTTCGGAAAATGCAGAGTCATCTTTTGATATGTTGGTGTTTTCTTATATACCCGTATATCCGCTAGCCCTATTTTCAGAATGGAGAAGATTTTTTCTAAAACTTTGCTTAAAGATGGAGCAGTTTTAATAATATTAGAATTGAGGATGTCATTCTGATAGATGATGGTTTAATATACCCAGAAATAGGGTATCTGGAGTAATTTTATTGCGTTAATATCTTATCTTAGTGCATCGGTATGCCACTTTGATAATACGTTATATAACAGGTATAATCTATTCCCAAATTTGTATGGATTTCTTTATTTCCATCACCTCCAACTGATTTAAAAGTTTTCTCACGGATTGTACTGTTGAACATATTAGTTATTAATAATTCTAGAGTAACGAAAATGCGCCAAGAACTCAAAATAATCTATTAATAATTAGTGTGTCTAAAGATTATAAATATAAGTAGATGGGGTGAACAAGGAGAGATCGGTTCATAAGTAGTAAAATCTTCCAGTCCGAAATGTGTGCATCTCTTGATCAATTACAAGTAATTGGCCAAAGTAATGGTTATTTGTATTAATAACAATTGGACGCAAGATTTATAGATGGAAGAAAGTGGAGAGGTATGATAATGTTTTACTTCGTGTTTTATGAAAGTGATTCTATCTCAAATACTCATTTTCCGAATCTTTCATATTCTTAGCATTTTATAGATATAAAATACTTTTCTTGCTCCCATTAATTTTTTAGAAGGAATTTAGTAGTATTAAAATTAGGAACTGTGAATGAATAGTGCTTTTATCATAGCAATCGTTGGACGTCCTGTTAAGAATTAATTAATGGTTTCAGAAACCATATTATTGCACACGTTTATATTAACTGTATCAAAAGGTTTTGGAACTTGAATAAATTTACCTAAATGTGAACTATTGTGAAATTTAATGAAAGCGGGGTGAGATGTTCAGCGTTCTAGTTTCAACAGGCATTTGAAACTTACTTTAGACTGTAGCAACAACCTTTGGACTATTATTTTGCCATTAATCTCTTGGTAGACTAAATATCATTAAGGCCCTGTAAAACAAGTATTATTAACGTAGGTTTACTGAGGCATATAATGTATACTTTCAGCAGCTTTTGTATTAAACAACGTCATGTCGCTATTGCACATTTATTTTATTTCCTGACCCTCTTCCTGATGTTCCTTTAAGGTTTGTATTTCTCATAACTCCATAACGATACGGAAATAATCGTAAAAACATTTAATTTATTGAATAATATGGACAATCGGATATTGCAGATACCCATCTGTACACACCCAGCGAACGTAATGGTCTACCTCACTGGTTACGTCTGGCTAATAATGGGAGTGGTAGAAATCAAGATTTTCACCAAGGAGACTTAAAGATGCTACACAAACTACCCAAGAAAAATGTTTGAGTGTGATTGGGAATGGTTTGTTTAACCACAATCTTTATATCATTTACCATCAATCACTTTCAGTGTAAATATAAAACTTTCTTTTGGATTTAGCCTACTATTCATACCTCCAGTCAAGGATCTTCATGTGCTATTATACGGCCTAATCTTGCCTTATGGGGGTACATATTGCAAACCGATTCCTCTTTTTTCATAACAAAAATCTTTAAATTAAAATCACTCTTATTAGCTGATTCATTCTAAATCCATCTAATTAGGGGAGAAATATTACAAATCCTAAATGGATGGATAGAGAACCAGGTCAGAAGCATGATTTCATTAGAATAATTTTTCACTCTAGTATGATAGAAAGGATTGCAGTCTCATCAATGTAAAAGAATGTTTAATTGATTCTATGAGCTTGACCAATAGGTTCTGCTAGATCTATACGCAAATAAACTTATCGAAATGGTGACTTGACCAACGCAAAAACAGCACATTGGAGCGGTTTTTAGTTCGATGGATGACAAATTAGTAATTTATCTTGCTTTTATTTTTGGACGAAGCATAGCGTAATGTAGGTAAACATCGATTTCTTTTATCTAGCACTAACCAGCCAAGTACAATTTAACTGCAACTCAGTTGTTCCATTTGTTAACCTGATCATATTTCATCACCTGATAATATCATTAGTTACTGCTTTGTAGAACGTTATATTCGCGTCAGAAAAAATTCAATCGTTTTATGATCTCATAGTATTTTGCATAGGTGCACGTGTTACAAACTAAGTGGCATTTAATTCTAGCGAACACGAAAACAGGTACCAGTGGGTTAAATCAAGTTAAATGAGGCTAAATGTTTCAAAATGCAGATACAGATTAGAGAAATAAAAGTAAAAACTACCCCATGATTTTTATGAATTTCTAAATATGCACGACTATTATTAGCTCATATATATCTTATTTTTATTTTTCAAGTAGTAATTATCGACTATTCTAGTAGAAATTTATCCCCTTGTCAAATTATAATTTAGCAATTAATTTGGTAGAACTAATTTTTCATGAGATGAGCCCATTATTTTGTATGAACTTATATGAACTCTTGAATTGAAAATAATGCGCAAAATTTTCTTACCTGATTTGCAACCTTAATTTGACGGTATTAAACTGCAAAATTTATTTTTCAATTCTGCTCAAAAGGCATGAAATACTAAAAGTGAACCTTGGCTCACACCACAGTAGATCACATGGGATTGAACTGTTTGCGATTACAGTGAGTAGGTCTCAAACGTAGTAATACCACAGTAGGTTACAACTGTATGCTTTTGCTGAAATAAATCGTTTGAAATGTAAATTTGATTTTATGGAAGATCTGATTGGTTCGTTGAAGGTTGAAAAGGGCTTGCATCGTAGCTATTTCAGGTTTTAGCTTATGTATCTGCGGAGGAATATCCCTCTAGGTCTTATTTGAAGATCTGATAATTAAATCTCCTACACTGGATGTATTGGTTCATTTCCAATATTTGGGCATCAACAGTGTAAGAACATAATATCAACATGAAGTAGATAATTAATTGTCATTTTAAATCGATTAATATCAAATAAAAAATTTTTTATCACAATATGCATGAAACCTGCTTAACTCCCAAACTCATTTGGGAAAGTGTTTTTCATCAATCCCCTGGGTAAAAGAGTATTATCAAGGGATCGTCCTGGTGAGAAACCCGAATTCTGCCATCCCCCTTCATTATCCAGACAGAACCAGTGCAAGTGACCATTCAGCTCACTACTAGATGTGCACCGAAACTGTGACCAATTACTAGTATATACAGATATTAGGTGATATATACCTATATCTCGATAATATGTACCGGGTGACCTGATCGTGCTGACGTTCTTTGAGTTCAAGTAGCTCTCATCCTACTGGTGTGTCCATTTAATTTCAGGAATGGAGTTTACCAGTTCGCCATCCTAAGAATTCAACTGGGGTAAAGTGCAGGATGAAGATATGATGAAAGTGAAACCATTAAATTTCTGATAAAAAGGCATGACATTTCTTTAATGGGTTTGTGTAATTAGATGTGTTATTCGAAAATTCTGGAATTGAATAAGACAACAGACTATGACTATTGAGTAATAACAAATAATAATAATAACAACCATGTGGAAATTGTTTTAATTAATCCTATTTTGTATCACCTATGTTTAAAGAGATTAAATAATTCTCAGGCCCTATGATTTGTGTTCTTATGCCGAACTTTGATATCGCCTCAGATGTTCTATTTTACGGAATTTATGCAAATTATGTTACAAGATTGTGCTGCAAGTGTTATGCTGTCGAGACGGCATTGTAACAAACACATCATTATTACCATTTCAGTTTAATAGAGAATTGGAAAGAACTCGAAGAATATCAAAATGGGGAATTTCATTCTTCCAGATAACTCATTTGAATGCTTTGGGTCAAGTCTGCTTGATAGGTAAAATGTCATGAACCTGAATAACCTGATGAGTTGATCTTCAAGAGTAACAGCAGTTGATTTTACGAAGATGGTTTCTGAACAGAAGGATAGGAAATCTTTAAAAGTTCTGCATCCTTTAGCATAGTTCGATAGGAGCTGTCGAAGTCATAGTCAAATGTTTGTAAATAAATATGGGTGGAACAAGAAGATACATTACTGTAGACATTTGAGGAAAAGGGGAAATTTGAAGATTTCAAACCTGAAAGGATAGAGTAGTGACTGGACCTGTTTCAGTATTACGAAACAAGAGAAAAAAGACAGTAGTTTCTTTCCTGACAAATTATTCCACAATCTAATTCTACTACATACGATGGCATAGGTCAAATTGTCCATAATTTTGAAAATCTATAATATTGAATGGTATTTTATCTTGAGTCCCTTAGTTAAATAGCTAAGAAAGAAAGAAAGTCGTACACTGTTCACATTTTAATTGAAGGTTAAACTAGAATTAAAATTAAAAACAGTTTGGTTTTTTATTTATGATACACGTGAAGTTTACTGCACATGTACCGATAAAGCAAAATCCTATTTTGGAAAGGGCAGACCGCGTAAATAAACTGCACAAAATGACCTCTCTAAGTGCGGATTAATAGATACAAAAAAACATATTTGTAATCAATGTCTTTTTACCAGAAGAAACATTCTAGGAAAACAAACCAATTTAAGCCTTAGAAACCGAACTCGGTGTCCTTCTTAATAATGACACTAAAAAAAGCTGAAATTAAGTAGGAATAGATAGCACTGCTAAATTCTCATTCATTAAAATAATAAATACGCATTCGCTCTTTTTGTAACATGTAGACTGTTATTCAAGTGGTCTGCCTTTCAATGTACACGGCTGACTCAGATGAATGAGTAATTAAATGAAAATGGAATGAATCATTGTATCTGACTGCACGCCTTGACGTTCCTCAAGTTTGATCACTTTTTCTGACATTGTCGCGCGTTTTCGGACGTAAAATCTAGTTAGGAAGGCAAATGGTCTGGAGGAATTGGTGCGCGTTTAACCCATCATCTTTTTATCCAACTCGATTCCATGTACATCACCTCGCTTTAGTTAAATTAATGCATATTTAAACTTCGTTTAACTTTTGTCAATGGAGATCTGCATGTGCAAATATTAAACAAATCAAAGGAACACAGATATAGCAAAGCATAGATCTACTCAACATTGATGTGAAAACAACTTTCCATCATATAATAGTGAAATTATTATTACTTCGAGTACCCGAGGGTTCTAGCTGTTTCTTCTATTCAGTGTCGAAATGTAACCAAAAATTGATTTGTCTTAAAGTTTATGCTGTGTATACACTATGGATTCGAAAGGCAGATTCACTTATTAGTTAAAGATAGAGACACAGAGCTACTGTGATTGATGAGATCTTAAATATTCAGCAGAATAACTTGGGAATCGAATGATTCGATATTGCGATCTGTTCCAGTTATTTCATATTTAACCGTCAGATTTCAGGCTGACAGGACATTCGCGTGATGATTCACCACCGACCCACACAAGTTATGATTTATGGGAGCCTCTATTTCTATGGCGAACAGTAACGCTATACATAGTTGTTTCATATGAGGGTAGGTAATAATTAAGCTATGTAACGTTACTAATACTTACTACTTATTTTATTTTATCGAATTATAATTGCGACGACACCTAACCCACGTCGGCAAAGAGATATCCAAAATCTAAATCACAGTCGATATTTAATTAATTAATTGATTTTCCATGTCATGTACGCCAAAGTTAATTAACTTTTACTTAACCTATTCAATTAACTGACTATTTATTCTTTGCGTAAAAGTGGTGTGAACATATAATAATGTGTGATACGATTTTACTCATTGCAACCATTTCATCACTATTCTTGGTATTATTACTATGGGTAGGTATTCAGATATTTAGCTTTATCATAATTAGAATCGGAGGATACATGTGTAAGGAAGCAACATCCATCTATAAAACACTACTTTTGCGACAGAACAAAACGATGAACCACTGCAGATTGGTCGGAATAAGAACGATACTGTTGAACGTGTGAATATGTTAGAATGGCCGTAACGAAATGAAACCCGTTTCAATCATACTGCCGACTTGATGCCTTCGATCCCCCAGAGTACCAATCTCACATTATTTGAAAAGCGAATAAGGATGTCAAGATCTTTCGAACATTTCTTGCGATTACCATCACAGTGGGGTCTGGTAGAAGAAGATAATTATGACTATTTATTTAGATATGTGCCGACACCACTAGTGAAAGTTTCCTATTTCTGTTTGAGAAGCTCCGTCAATTAAGTTAATACGAGACATTACCTATATATAACTCCCAAATGCAGTTTATTTATCTTCCCTATGTTTTAATCGAGGTCCAGATACGTTCAAGTGGTATAAATGGTAAAGTAACAACTTCTCCTTTTCTTCCTCTTTTTAAGAAAGTACAGTTGCTTAAATGTAGCATTAATATTTGGGGTCAAGTAGGTGCCTATTTATTCGGTAAGGTTGTAGTGAGAAGCCTCTCTTTCCTAATATAAACATAGAAGAACGTTCTGCTCTGAATGCCAATAGGAGATTCCAATTGTAGGAAGAGTGGTCTAAATAGATATCTTTGTAAGACACATCATGTAGATAAGGCAAGTAAATGTGAAAGTCTATGAAATGTTTGAGAGATGGAAATGGAGACCAAGAAACATAAAGACTGCAAATGGTGAGAGGAGGTAGTCATCTGCCTCATGTCCACCCAGCTCTACCAGGAGCAATAGCAACCGATGACATTCAGCCTTGATAGGAATTCGATAGTGTTTCTGTTTTGTCGGGAGATAGTCAATTCCCAAAGATTGTCTCAATTTCGCGGGCGTACATCGATCCTGACAGCTTGACAGTTATTTTGAGCTGAAGTTGTTATCAGTCCAGAGCTGTTTTGATGTCCCAACATCAACATCACGAAGACAGATTGTATTCCTACATAATGTCTTGAGTTAACTGTGTCTCTCTAGTCTGAGTCAATTGTAGACTAGCGATATCTAGTGGCCGATACATCGTAACGGCAAAAAACTCATCATCCTGGCAGTGCTACAACATATAAGTCGCCTCACAAAAGTGGACAACAGAGTGGTTATAAAAATTCTGATCTAGCCAATGATCACACTGAGCTCCCTATTCGGCTTCCCCATTGGCCCATTTTGCGTGAAAGCGTGTGCTTCTCTTTGGTCCAGTGAGGTTGCGAGTCTACTTCATAAAGAGATGTCACGCCATCCAACTGTCAATATTAAAAATAATAAAGGTTGTCTACGCCTAACGCAATTTATCTGCCTGGTGTATATAAACAACTGAATATTAGAATTAATTTATCAACTAATTTGAGTTAAATTATTTTATTTAATTAGCAATGCTTGACCATCATTCCTTATAAATAAACAAGCCACTAGAAATAATTCAATTAGCTGCTCCTCTTTCATCAAAGAAGGTGAATGTCTGCCACACGATAATGTGATTCCGGTTTAGACGTATCCATAATTTGATACGTTAATAAATAGCGATGAATTTTCCACATATTATCTAACTACCAATCATAAGATGCCTCAGTACCACATTAATTCACGAAGAAAAGTATTAGCATTTGGTTAAACAGCGAAATATAGTTGTAAATATTAACAAAGCTTGCCCACTAAACTAAAACACTAATTGCACACATCTGGTGATTTTCTATTAATCATTGGCTGATTGTTTTTAATCAAGTGTCACGTCATTTTTTACGCGTGCGCATGAACAGACGCATGCAATCTTGGGGTATGACCAATCCTAGTAAGTAGGTGAAATTTCTACCCTCTCTATTTGTCATATGTTTTACAATTTTCTTTGTTTACGTAATTCGTTGGCGCTATGAAGCAGAATTCTTTTCAGTTACCTATAAAAATCTATTATATCTATATCATAAAAGACGGCTTCTAAATCATTTATATGAATTTTTGGATTATAACTAAAAAAATCACCAAATTCAGAACCGATTGTTTGTTTTTGTCAACAGTCGCTGCTTGAATTTGTGAATAATATAAAATCAATAGCCCTACAACTATCTATTCCAAGTTTTTGCTCAAAATGTAAAAATCGGGTCGAGTTACGTTGAAACAAACAGGATTCGGTATTCCTTTTTCTAAATCGAATAAACAAATTATTTTTGAGTAAGACCATAAATTGATGTTGGGGTTACGAGCGCTAAGTATTGATTCTTAGCACTGTAGCTGGTCTTAGCGAAATTCTCATAGATCTAAGTTAACTGAAATCATATAATTCAGATTGTTTTTATTAGAATTATTTTCCTTGAATACTTATTACCTTAGGATTCGGTGTGGCAAATAACATTGTCAGTTCAGCCCAAATTAATTTTTTGGGTTTGAAATCAATCATTAGAAAACATGTCCTAGACACAAAAATTGCACGATTTTACTTGTATAACTTCAATCATGCTCAAGACTGTTAGCCAATACGAAGCAAATTCATGGTTTACTTAAGAGTTTATATGATATATTAATACACCAAGTCATTTTGGGGTTATCCGTCAATAATCTATTGTTATTTATTAGTATGCATATGAAAATTCACGTAAAAGCTGCGTATTCAGTTAGCGCCGGTCTTGTTCTGTTCCTATATGGACTAAATGTCAAGAGCAGATTATGTGCGTATCTATCTTATTAATTTCAATGAAAGAAATGGAGTTAAGGGCCGTCTGGAAATGTACGTTCTTTCATCCCGGGATATCGCGCATTTAAAACATGTTGAATTGAATTACCTCGAAATCGCAAGAGATGGTGAGATCAAATAAAATATGGTCGAAACTGAATATTCATATTATATTAAGTGCAATAGTTCATTAGGCTTTGTTTTATTTAATTCCTTTACCTAGTGATTAGAGCAAATTAATCAGAACCCTCCGAAATTTTGTTAACAAACGGATTGCGCATGATTTGTCAACCAAAAATAGGATTCTTTGTGGTTCATATTGCATATGGGAAAACAGTATTTTCCAAAAATTAACACTTTTACTTAAGATTCTTTATTTTCCACTTATAAAATCACGCTTCTTTTAGTTCCCGTTTATTCGAACAAATTTATATACATTAAGGCTGTAAATGACGTACAGTATATACCGATCTATCCATACGAAAGCGCGCGTCATGTTTTGTTATGGTGGTTTGAGTGTGTTGACGGATTATACTTGTAACTAGTGCGATTTTTTAAGAAATCTAAGAGTCGGTTGCAGGAAAGAGCATATCACAACAATTTGTACGTCTTCCGATTTTGTTCCAAAAAATGAGTAAAATTTAGGTAATTTTTCAGAAATCTCTGAAAGTAGTGAACATAAGCTGCCATGCGTTATGTTTCAATTTGTCATAACTGTCATGATGTTTAGGCTCATTTTTCACAATTTGCGGTGTAGCTTAGTTTTGCAACGTTTAATTACTTGACACCATAAGTGATTATGATTAATTGTTGTAATTTTCATTGTGATAAGCTTTGATATAGTCAGCTAAACTTGGTTTTACTTTCTTTTTATTAATATTGCATATAGAAAGTGGTCGACATCTATTTCTTTTAGAATACAGTATTTCAAAACATACCAAATGTCGTCTCAACCAATATAGTGTTCAGACACAACAGCTATTATGTCACTGATCATAGAAATGAAAATGGAGCCGTATTGGATTGATGCATCGGATTTACATGAAGTATTTTAGTGACAAAATGAACTTAAAACATTAAACAAAGCGGTTCTTCATTAAATAAGTGCTGTTTTAATCTTAAATATTTAGCGATAACTATATGAGATTCAGCTGGGATTAATGTGCACTACGAAACGATTATTTAAACATAGGATGCTGAATTAAGTGTTGAAATTTATTAAGATCAATATATAATTATTATTTATCGAAAGTATTGAAAAAAATTTGAAATATACTAGGTCAGTAAATTCAAACCATAATTAATGTGGCTAGAATTAATTGTAAGTCCGAGTTTTAAGTTTCAGATGTTTGCGTTTGTGGAATTTAGTAAACACTCCTTTTAAAAATAACTTTTCTTCTTGATTTAGACAAATTGAAGTGTAAAATACAATAAATAAATTCTTTAAGTGATTATTTTGTGATATATAAAATGATTAACAATATAGAGTTAGTTCTAATATGTTAACTGGCAACTTCTAGATAATGCCGATGATGATGCCGCTAATATTAAAAATAGCCTCAATTTTAAAGCCGTTGAGATAGAGTCGTGCTCGTGCTTTACTTACTAATTAATGGGTCGGTCTGATACTTAAATATTTATAAATAAAAATTTTTGGGAAAAGTTTCATTATTATTTTTTCCTCCTTGGTTATTATGTATGACTGTCTTAGTTCATATTTGTCGGATTATTTAGCCGGTGTTTATTCAAACGATTAATTCGATGCAATAGTATATTTATATATTTTTTCCTAGATTCACAACCCAGTCCTAAGCGACGAAAACTGGAAGATAAGAATGAGTCTCCGAAGCAAGTCGACGCTCACATTAAAACATTTCTTGAGTCAATTTTCAAGAACGCCGGCAAAAATTGCGCTTCCGAAAACGCAAGGGAAGCTTTGGCATCAGTCGTAAGTAAAACTTTAACCAAACACCGACGAAATGTTCCTCGTCGCGACACCTCAACTCAAACAGAGGAAGAGGATTTGGGGGATCCATTTCCTGAACTTCCCCAGCAACCTCCCTCACCTACATCTTTATTGACTGAAAATGCTGCAGCTTATTACGCGGCAGTTGCAAATAATACTGGTTATTTTGCACCCTCAAATACCGATTTACAGTATTATACTGCCAGTTCAGTCAATTCGATTGTCGCTTCTCAACTACCCCCCACAGAATTACGCCAGCAACTTAGTATCTGGGATCAAAGTTATCAACGTTGGTTTAAGGAAAGTTTTGGAGTAGATATTGAATCTGTTCCTCTAGAAACCACACCCCAGCGATCAAATATCCAATTTGATCCTGATACCTCGAGGGCAGTCGCCTGTCAGACTCCCCTAGTTGTTGCTGCAACCTCGGTTATATCTGCTCAACCTGTCATTTACGCCCCCCAGCCAGTCATCAATCCACTTTCAACTTTACTCAACGCTCAGATGGCTGCTCAGAATCTTCTTTACTTTTACGCACAACAGCAGTTGAAACAACAGCAACAATTTATGGCTGCGGCAATGGTTTCTTCTTTAACTGCTATTCCGAGGCCCATAGTCTGCTTTCCACCAACCAAGTCTGTTCAGTCTCAAATCAGCTCCTCTCTTCCTTCAAATAATGAGGTGTCGATAGATTCCTCCGAATTGGGTGGCCATGTAACACAATACGGTGCCTATGGTATTCTTCGATCTTGTCCCCTTGATGTTATGGAAACACAAAAGGGTCCTAATAATAAAGATGGTGATGGGGATGGGGAACTCCCAGTTTATACAACCCCCGAAGACTATCGATCCCGACTTCAAACATGGATGCCACCTCGTCCACCACTTGGGCTTTTACTGAGGAAACAGACGCTTATTTGCGTTGTTACGGTAATATAATTACTCTTACCAAAGTATCTTAGGTGTTTGTATTCACTGTCGTTACGCATGCCTGATAGTTCATTGTATAATTTAGTTTTATTCAGTCTAATCCACTCATGATCGAAAGTGTCTTTTTTGCCTCCTAGTGTATCAGTGCGGATTGTTGTCGATATACTTGCGAAAACCGAGTTCTAAACCCATCTTTCGTAGGGCTCTGATAGTAGAAAGTCTTCTAATTTGTTTCAGAATGGTCAAATAGAGGCTTCTCAGATTAAGCGAGACTGAAGAAATATGTTATCATAGTCCTTATCTTTCGAAATGTGTCCATGAACATTTGTCTTAATGAGAGATTACAGTATTTGTAAACCAAAAGGTTTTTGAACTTGTTGTTGTTCGGGTGTGTTAACGAAATTTGATTTTTATAACAAGTTTCTTAACGTTCTAATCGTAAACGATAGATCTTTTCGTTTGGCTGGTATTTTTTCACATGTTTCTAATTACCATTTCCATTCAACTATGCTTTACCACTTCTCAGGTGCCTATTCAAAGCAAGGTGTATGAAATTGATGTTAGGAAGAAGGCAGCCACGAAAACTCCAGTAAATATTGATTATGTTTCCGCTTTGGAGACTGTTGTTGAGAAGAACGCCAAAGTCAAGGTTGCATACGTTTTTAACCGAATTAACCGACTGCCTGGTAGTGCTCAATCGGCCTTTCTTCAGGGATTTGAGGTAGTTCCTAGAATTATACTTTTTTATCTAAATTTCACAATGGGGAGTCGATCTTTGTATAACTTTTTGCATATATGCTGTTTTTGATGGTTGTCATGAGATATATGGTGTTGATTTTTGGTGTAATAATGGGTTTTAAGGTATTTCAAGAATGGCTCCCGTCTTGTTACTTTGTAACGATTCCCATATCTGTCAAAGGAGTGTTTCCTAACACTGCAATTGGGCAGGGGATAGGAATCTCTGCTGTAGTGTGTACTGAATGTATCAACTTAAAGAAGTTAGGTAATCACATATAACATTAATGTGTAGTAGTAGCAGTAGAAATTGGCAGGATTTGCCAAATTCGTTAGAAATAAATTAAATAAGGATCAGATATGCGAATAAATGTGATAATAAATGGAAAGCAGGAAGAAAGTGCGAATTTGTAATAATTTGAAGGTTCCTATATGGCGAAAAAGAACTAAAACCAGTGGGATAGTAATAATACATGAGTGACAGTTATATTAGAGAATCCTCTTACGCAGGAATGAACTGATGAATGAATGGGATCAAGTGGATCAGAAACTCACCTGATTACAGATTACGAAGTAGCACAACCTATTTGGTTTAATACATTGTAATTTTTAGGAAACTGACAATGATGAAATTGTGACTCTTGAAAATCAACCAACTACGGAGCCCTCTTATAATTTAGAATTCCCTTCAAATTCCACAGAAAATGATGCTACAGAAGCACTAACTGCAGAGCCAACTTCTCAGGTCATCGACAATCCTCTTGATATCGAAGAAGTTGCCTTGGACGATAATTTACACATCAAAGTTAGTCCGGCTTGTGAAGAATGCTCAAGAGCTATGTATATATGTGATTTGCTCATCGGTGATGTTCTTATTTGCCAAGCTCTGGCTGACTGCAAAATGCAAGCAAGGATCTGCGCTTGTCGTAAGGTAAACCGCGACGTTCATTCTATTTGTTACTTTCATTAGCTTTATATGTCGTTAAATTATTTGTTCATTCAACCTCTTTAGGCACTGTATCTCCTATCAAAACCCACTTTTGTTGTTGGTGGGATTCGAACTTGGCATGGCAATGGAGAGAGTCCGATAGATTATCTGACTTTTTGTCTCAGTCTTGAGGCTAAGAGGGTACCACGATTGATGCCGTATCTGGTTGACCCCCTGGCTCCCATTCCCTCGGAGCAGCCAATTTGCCCAGAGGATCCTGCGGAGACTTTTAAGGTTTGTACTCCCAAACCCATTCACGATCTCTGGCTCTACACAGCTCGACCGATTGCGGTAAATGTGGATGAAGTGGTAAGTCCGTCTCACGACAAACTTTTAATGTATCTTCGAACGTGGTGTTGAGGGGAGGTGTATTATTTTGCCTTTATCTGTTTGGACGTCACCATTAATAATGCAGTACCCATGTATGAAGTTAAACATCAAAGAATTGAATAGGTCAGATAATAAGGATACTGTACAAATGTATGAATTAAGCGGGTATGTAGACGTGTGTCAGGTAGGAATACTGACAAAGATTTTATATGCTAAGTATGGGCTGTGAAGGTCAATAAGGTGAACGTGTTTTTAATTTGATCAATATTGAATATGGGATAGTAATTGCGCCCGTAATTGTGCTAACGTCAGCATGACGTAATGGTATAGTGAAATTTTATCTGCTGGAATAAATGTGACCTCACGTGGATGACACATATGTGAATGGTCATGTCTTCATCATTATTAACCTGATAGGGGATATAGTGTGAAATGGACTAGCTTGGGATAAAGGACATGTGATTAAGGTCGTAATAAACTAATAATTTAATTACCAGAGAAGAGTAAGTAGTAGGTTGTAATCTTAGAAACTGGAGAGTTTTACTCCGATGCTATCCTTATAACTTTCAATATCTTCACCACACAAGATGGAGAAGAGACTGCAAAGAGAGCTTAGAGGAATGAGAGGGACTGTGTGGGGGCGGGGGGTTATGGACATGATGCGTGTGTACATCGCTATTTATATAGGGGAACGAATGCAAATTCCAGTAAAAAGGAGGCAATTCGGAAAAAAGAAATTAAAATGTGTGGATGGAGCCTTGGCGACAATGACGCTCGCAGAAATTTTGAGGAGTTGGAAACCATAACAAAGGTTTAATTTGGGCAGTTGAATGCTTTTTTACTGTTGCCATCTAGATGGTTGGGAATTCAGAAGCAGATGTCGATCTTGATATTTTTAATTCGTCCGTTTACTCAAGGTTTAAGCTGCAATCAAGAAAGCGTGCAAAACTTGTAGTTGTATAGATATGTACGTTTATAGAAGCACAAATATCGTTATAGTGCCGATATTTGCTCTATTATTCATGAAAGAATTTTAGACTATTAAGTTGACATTTCTTTTAATCGATTACGTAGTAATAATTCTTATCAGGCATGATTATATGTTTTAATTAGATCTTTCAGTGAATTATGAATTATGAAATCACTACTCCAATTCGAATGTCTTAGCGCCTCTGATTACGGAATATTTGTTTAATTATTACTGAAATTATTGGATTAAATTTCAATTAGTGAATGTTTAGTTTCGATTACGTTTTTTACTTAGATCCATACTCAATGTTAACATCCTTTTCTGAGTGTTCGTTCATTCAGCCTTTAGTCCAACAAAGTTCTTTTGTTTTCTTTTGCTGGCCGATGCTTATATATTCGTCAAGCCCTGCTAGATGGGTACGGACATGTTTTTGCCCTTTGACGATTAATATTCCCATCTACGCCCAGCAAAGTAGTTTTAATTTTTTCACGTTTGGGCATGTCTGTTGGGTCCATGGGACTACATTTGTCATTTCAAATGCAGATATTCTGCTCTAGGTTAATGGGAAATAATGCATTTCTTTTTTCTTCTCATGGTTCTTAATTTAAGCTTTACGTGTTTATGGAAAGTTTGTAAGTCAGCACGTTTTTTCCATTATTTTGCCACTCTGTAGTCATTAGATTCGCTTTAGTTAATGTAAATTTGCCTTCTCTTTGAAACAGCTCACACCAGAACAGTACCTAGCACAATCAGCGGAGTTCAGTCAAATGACCGTGAACTTTGAGATAGAGTTGGATTCATCAACTAGCGAATTTACAGCCTTTGGATTGGTGGATGCCCAACGATGTGTCAAGGCTTCTGGAAAGACTGTACCTGTTGCTCGAGCGGCTGCTGCTTCCCGTCTCTTGCAGTATTTGAAGTTATCTCAACCCGTAGTTGCCTTGCTCTTGCCCCCCCCTGATCGTAAGCTTGTCTCTGATTTGTTAGGCAGTGTTATTTACTTAAAATCTATGAGTAGGACGAATTATTTTTCTCTATTAGCTGAAGAGTTGGATGACCCTGGAATGGCAAATGATGACTCAATGAACCCTTTGTGGGGTCTTACGGAGGCCAGCATCGTGTATAGTCTCATGTGGGGCAAACATGAGAAACAGTTCGCTCTTCCTATTGAACATCTTGAAGCTCATTGTGAAATTTTCACCATCCCAAGTAAGTTTATTTTGTAAACAGTTAATCATCATTCAATCTTAAGCGTATTTGTCTGTTCAATTTCTACGGCAGTACCTCGGTTTTAAATGTTATTTGTCAGTTGGAACCCTTCTGTTACCCGTCTACATAAAGTGGTAATGGTTTGGAATGGCCTTCGAAACATGGGGTCGTAAAGAGTAGGGTGATTTAGAGTTCGATATTTCGCCCTTGAAAAGTTCGGTCGGTTTGGAAACGTGGGTTTTCAGTTTCCTGTTTTTCAGTGAATGTAACTTGATTAATTGTGTGTTGATTAAGAAATTGTGCAGACGTTGTTTTTGTTCCTCCTAATTATTCTCGGGGATCCGTCTAGATCTTGATAACTAAATGCCTCGATTCTTAAACTCTGGATTATGATTCACTTTTTCTCAAAGTGATGTATCTGTCGATGTCATGGCAATGTATTTTTTTATTAAAGAATTATCGTGACTATAAAAATCTCCGGTCGT
Organism: Hymenolepis diminuta; assembly: GCA_900708905.1. Lineage (NCBI taxonomy): Eukaryota > Metazoa > Platyhelminthes > Cestoda > Cyclophyllidea > Hymenolepididae > Hymenolepis > Hymenolepis diminuta. The sequence continues at coordinate 92,538 of CAADRB010000019.1, forward strand.
TCAAATGGTTAGTAAAATACCAAATTACCAACATATTATGAAGTTCAGAGACCGGTTATTCAAGGACAAAGATTGTGATGGATCATAGTTGAATTACTTGCTCGGATCGATGCAAGGACCGACAATAACTAGCATGGTTTAAGACTCTACACGCAAACGCTTACGTACAATTCGAATTTCACTTTGTGTATGTGCTCTACAGTTGTTGCTTTTTTGTAAAACGGAATTAAATATGGATTTATTTAATCATAAATTAAAGAAATATCTCTCCACCATTCTGTTGAAATGTTTTTGTTGTTAAACTTAATGGATCGGCTCATTTTTCAATTGTTTTGAGTTGAAAGACCTCTAATTCCACTCGTGTCTCCCAGCTTATTGACCGTTTGCTGTTATTCTCCATCGCGTTAGAGTGTGAGGTTTTCGCTGTGGGGCATCCAGCCGAATATTTTTACTGCTTACCGAGTTATCAGAGTCTTCAGATGTTGATCAATAGACTGAATCTAGCTTTTATCTGAACATTTAGGATGCTTTACTAACTTATTTTTTCATTCATAGGTTCTGAAGAATTGGACGAGTCGTTCATCTCAGCTGGCAGTAGTTTCTTCCATTCTCGGCGACATTTGGATCAATACTTGGAGGCCTACGCAGCGTCTGCCTTGGTAGCGCCCCTTCGAATCTCTCTTCAGGCCCTCCCTCACTCTCTCTGGCATTTGGCCCGCACCACAGCTCACTCTTGGGGTCTTCTCACCCTCATTGAGTTCGAAATTCCTGACCACTTGAACACCGCCTTCCTGCTGATCTGTAAACGAGCTCCTCTTCCTCGACTCAAACGAACTCTCTTCGAGAAGACGGAGGTGGGTGTCTTTTACCTTCTCTCAAAGGGCAATCTTTCTCCTGAAGTCTTAGAAACAATCTCTTCAGCAGACCTTCTGGAATCTCCCACCACTCCGGAATCTCAACCTGTTAATCCCCTCCCCGAACCATTATCTCCTCACATTGAAGGAGAGGACGAAGTTCCTTATGTAGATGACGGCGATCCTCTCACTCGTATGGCACGTACTTTCCACGCGACATCCTCTATCGTCAAAGCTGAGGTTACTGACATTCAGCAACCAGGTTCCGGAGATGATCTTGATGTTTTCCTAGTCTCTGCAGAGCTAAATCAGCCTTCTAATGCTGTGGAGATCATTGATGATCTCCCCAAACAACTCATACCAGGAATTGATTTTTAGATTTTGTGTGAGAGGAAAACTCTACCAACTCGTGTCTCCCTTTTTTCCGATTGTTTGTGTACGCCTGCTTGCGAGATTTAGTCTTTTTGTGTGTAATGTCGCTCGTTTTTTATCATATCTGTATATTTTATTCCCCTTCGGTGCTGTTTACTGACTGAGGATGGTGAACGGAATCTTGTTGGCGCGAAAACCAAGGAGAAGTCGATTTGGCAGAAAACTAATCGCTTTATCATCGGTTTTCTGTACTTGGTATTTGTTTAATAAATCATTAAACACCAAAATGTTGCTTTTCCCACTTCTGCACCCATTATGTTATCTTGATTCGTTATTTGAGTGTAGATGATGATTTGTCTAGTGAATATTTCAATTGTCGCCAAATATCAGCACTGCTAACTCTTCCCTAAAGCTAACAGTTAGGATCTTCCGCGTTCAAGTTAAAGCTTCGGTGTTGAGTTGCCTGTTTCTAGTTGTTTAGTGGACGTATCCAGAACATGAATGTTGCAAAGATTGTCGCCTCATTACCTGATCATTTAACCAATAATGAGTGGATTAAATCACAGGGTGATATAAAATCCAGTGAATGTTGTTATTTTCAGTTAATCAGTTTTGCCTTTTAGTCAAAAAATTTGGGTCATTGTCTTGCTTTTTTTCTAAATTTTCTCTTTAAAATCAGCGACCTTCATAACGAAGACTGTGGATAAAATTATTGTGTACTGGTGGCGCAACAGTAAATGTACTGGTTCGCGGACACAAGTCACGGGTTCAATGCCCGGTGAATGGAATAGCCAACCGTATTGGTTAAGTCTGCATGATAAAAGGGTGATAGAATTCGAGTTTCTCATCTGGAAGACTCCGCGGCGCTTCCCCCTTGCCTATGATGAGCGTTGAAAAACTTCCAAACAGGCTAGGGGATGAAGGGAGAAATATGTAGGTAAGTAACTAGGGCAATTGATGAGAAACGGTCATATTGACTTTGTGTGAAGCTTGATAACTTTTTACTGAGAAGCTCTGATGATTTATGTGCTCTTTAATTGAAATAGGATAGTATTGGAAGCAACTTCATCTCCTTTCTGACGTCTTGAAGCACGTAGATATCGTTTTTTGGTAAGTGTGCATATGATTAGAAAAAGCATTATCTTGACTACGGTACGATAGACTGTGCTGAGATGCGTCTGATGCCTTGATTAATTAAGCAAAGTATTTACATTTTAGGAAAAGGAGGCCGGTATTTTCACAACTACAGCAGAGATGCTTCCTATTTTCTTCAAATTGATTCTTAATTTCGCTACTTTTATCATACGAACAAATGGAGATCCTAATTTTCCTATTCTTGTAGTGCCGTAGATTTCGTTATTGATGGCAATTTATAGATATATGGAGAAAACAATTGTAGAGAATGAAAAGGTATAAGAATTTATAAGTAAGAAGGGTAGAAAGTTGAGCTAAGAAACATTATTGGATGCAGGAGTGAGAGGAAGCAGCCACAATGGTCACCTTCCGTAAAAACAGCATCGGATTAGGATTGGATATATCTCGTGTCTGCGTCCTCGCACGCACTTGATTTGGCGAGGTTGCTAGTTTAGCTTCTAATTTATCAGTAGCGACACTTGTGAATGAAGGCTAGTGGTCAAACTCATCATCCAAAATTAATCATTACCTCCTATAACTCTCGATATGGATAGATCGCAGATGTCCTACTCCAAGCCAATCTGTTTGGATTGAAATTTTCTGTTGTGTAAACTTCTTTGATTTGTCCTTATAAATAAATGATAATTCCCGAACCCGTTAAGGGAAGCCTTTTCAACGCTCATCTTGGGTAAAGAGGGGCATCATGAAATCTCTCTGGCGAGAGACTCGTATTTTGCCATCCTATATGTCAGTCAGACCTAGCCAGTGTCGTTGGCCATTTCATTCATTGGATGTTCGGCGATGGCGATCGAATCCGCGACCTTTGGACATGGCAGACGAGCACAATAACCAGTCCACCACCGAAGCACGTGATATTTCCTTAACCCGATTTCTCCATATGCTCCTATGTATACTCACTTATATATATCCCAATAGCTGTGGTTGGGTGACTTCTCTCCCCCCTCCCCCCACTTCCATTGTCGTATGGTTAAATGTTTCATAATTAAAAACTAGTTACTTACTGTGTCCTGAGGCATACTCTACAGCGTCCCGGAGGAAATATCAAGACCTTAAATCGCCATGTTGGTATTAGATTCATTGGACGTTCTGGGTATTGGTAAATTGTTTTCTGCCTTGGTAGTTTTTTAATAGATCGAATTAGAAAGTCAGATAAAATAGAATAGTTATACTGCCAGGGGTGATACTCTGGGCCCGTTTAGGATTTTACCTAGAAGCCTATCAGTAGGTACCTCATTTGTCTACGTCCTCGATTAGATTAACTTGCTCAGTCAATTTGTATCAAGCACTTTAACGAATACACAATATCTAGGACGACTTCTCTATCCCATATAGGTGTCTAGTCTCTGTAAACCTAACGGGAATAAATTTAGACAAGTGCATTATCTAGAATTGCATCTCTATCGTATAATTGTTACCGCTCTTCAGTAGTTTGGCTTTTACGCTCATTTGTGCCATGCAATCAAGCGTATCTGGATTTATTAAATACAGTATCTGCTTTCCTGACTATCTAGCCAAACTTGTTTTCCCAATCACTATGATCCATTCTGAGAATAAGGTGGATTTATCGGCGTCCAGGTTTTTACAACATCAACTTTCGCCCTTTGTTGTAAAGTTAATTAGGTCTTAAACCTTTACCAGTCGAAGCGACTTGTTTTCCTGGAGGTTGGCGTATTATGGCTACTGCGTTGCAATCTTCACCCTCGAAAATAAAAATGACCTTGCATCAATCATACTCCCACTCACCAATGGGGCGCAAGTGGACGTGACCAATCAGGCGCCTTGATTTTCCCTCTCTTGCGTCGTTTAATTGATAGGTCGGGTACCGATTTATGGATAGAATTTTAATGCTCCATGGGCATTTTATGAACTCAAATTCGATTATTAGCCCTACCTGAGACATAATCTCTTTGTTTGCTATGATGGCATTGTGCTTTTGCGAATCAAAGACTCAGGGGAATAGTAAATCATTTTCTAGTAAATAAGTATTATTTACTTGCAATACTGATAGTACCGTAGAAGTAACAATTACAACATGACTGGTAATCCAACTTAATCTAAATATGCATGCTCTAATTGACTGAAGACACAGTGCTAACGCATTTCTGTTACTTGGATTAGGTTGTTTGCGTAGACTGACCCCATCGATTTTTTATAATTTGATCATTAATTTGTCTGTTCAGTTGTAGCTTTACTAGGAATGGCATTAACCCAAATGTTAAAGATCTAGGTATGACAAAATATAGCCAAATCGGAAATTTTTGGGGAATATAACGGTGCGTCACATGATAGATGGCTCTAGGACTGTTGACTATTCGAAACTTTTGCACGACTTAAATCCCCCGATTTTGTCATACGATTTTAAGTACTCTTAAAATAGCTTTTGCTTCAACTTGATCAAAAATGTCTCAACACTAAATATAACATGTATCAAAACCGTTTTGAGGAAGTAATGAGCCGTTCTAAAGGGAAAGTGGCTGTTGGATGAATAAACATAAACAGTAATTGAAATAGTTCTTCGATAATTATTAAACGTTCTGAACAAATTGATTAAAGTTTCCCTAGTGGACTGTTGAAAGAATACAACTCAACAAGGACTAAGACACTTCTAGAACGACGTTGCAAATTTTCTATAATCTGAGTTTCGAATGAATTTTTGGGCAGAAAACTTGACTAAGATAATTTCTATGCAAGTGCGTACTATTTTGTAAATTTTGAGTGAATCAATAAAACCGTCGACTTATCAGTCCTCTAATAAGATCACTTCTAATTCCTTTTGATAAGCTCGGTTAATATTAACTTGAAAACGAGTCCTTTTTAATAATCTCCGGTGGCAATTTCGATTTTACCTAGCTTTTACTTCCAAACTCAAGGAAGAATGGTGAATTAAAAAAGCTATGGTGATAAGCTAAAGACTAGGCCCTAAACAGAAATCTTTTTCATGATGGCGTATGCACAAGCATATACGCACTTCAGTGAGCAAGGTGATTGGTTAGTGCTCCACCAGTCAATGAGCGTCATTGGCTAGAGTCAAGGTCCCTTGGCTAACATAAATAAATTGGTTAGGAAAGGAGGTTCATATTTTCTTTTAGTTGCATTTCGAGAATGGAAAAGGATTTTGCACCACAAAATCGGCCCCACCATTGCTCTATTAGTCCTGGTTCTTGGCCTCGGCCGTATATTTAATGTCTCCTTATCCTCTTCAGGCACTTCGAGTCCTATAGGGCTCAGTCCTAATATTTTTGTGGAGGATGACAGATTTATTGAATCTTTTGGAGATCACAGTCGTCAGTTGGGTGATTTCAGTCTTAATCTGAGTGAAATTAAGGCTCCGAAGTGTATCGGAGAAGTTGTGGAAGTAACGAGCTTGACGGAATCGCATGCGGTAGAATTAATTCTAGCAGCTGAAGGAAGACGCGATTTAAGTCAGTGGCTGGTGGTTTATATCAGAGATACTACTACAGCTATAATCTTTCCTCCACATGGATGCAATAGTCTCTCACGTTGTGGCCTGACTTTTTGTATGGAATGGCTTGAGAAATGTGGAATAACTCAACTCATTATCGTGGTACCTGATGGGGATGGAAGTAATCAAATCTGTCGAAATCTTCTTTTTATTGGGTTCTCGATACTTCCCAAAGATGTGGTGACCGATCGGCTACCGTCGTGGCTGAGTAAATATCACCTTCTTGTAACAGATTTTGTAGACGTGTAATAATTTTCCTATATTTTGTTGCACATTATTACCAAAATAGATCCCTCTTTTGTTCTCGTGTTTATTTTAAGTACTATTTGAATATTTTGCAAACTTAGGAATTTTTATTAACGATTGAATTTAACTAATATTGTTTTATAGGTTGGGAATTTCTTTTAATTTAAGCCATATGACAACTATTTGGTAATTTACAAATCTATAATCTAATGAGAATCAACTGATTAATTTGAATAAACTAATTAATTTAATGGCTTTGATCATAATGTTTGCAAAAGATTGTATTAAATTCCATTAAAGTATTTTTAACAGGTAAACTTGAGAGTAAGTGAACAGTCATAATTTGATTTTAATCTGATCAATTACCACCAGTTTTCTGCTCTTTAAATCAGAGAAGAAATTTGTGAAATGAATGTCTGTCAGAATCTCTGCTGTTTGTCGAGACGTGCTGGGCAGGAAAGTTCTAGTCCAAGGCGAATCACGCACAATGAAAGGAAGAACTTTTCCTGTATATAGAGAATACGTTTCAACATCTTGAAGTCTATAGTCGGGTAACTCGCATTCTATCATTACCATTTGATGAGTATTAACTAGTGCCATTAATTGCTTTAATTCTATTAGGTCTTGAACCCACGATCTCCAGCATGCAATACGATAGGAGAAAATTCTTGTTATGAATGAATCTAGCAAATATCGACAAAGTATTCGAAATAAGGGATATAAATGAGGTGAATTTTGGGTTCATTCTTCTAAAAAGACTCTGAGAAATCAATTTTCGCCTTCTCGTTTAGACAGTGAAGTTTATTTGCTTTCATCTTAGATATCGTTTCAATAAGAGAAATACACTCTATAATTTCTTAGAAAGTACAGATTGATTTTCGATCTCCTTACGATTTACTTTCTTATCACTTTAACATTGCGAATTTAGTATATCGAGACTACTCATTTGGTTAAACTTTCAGAAAAAATATATCTACCTGTGAGTGGCTTTTAATAACTAAAATTTTCTCATAAATTTTATAAGAATGCCTCCTTATATTACACATTGAAGCACAAAGCATCAATGATATTTAGTACATCACTGGTTGGATACAGTCCATTAGAATCATGGTTTGTCTAAACTCCATATGAATTAAGATGTAATATGATCTCAACGGAATGAAGAGACACAAATGAATATAAAAATACCCTCAGAATCGGTATCAATACGATGAGTCTAAAGTTAGAGTCTTCATCTTAATAAAGTATCACGTCAGATACAATCTCATATATGTATGCAGTCTCTAGGAAATTTTTGTCGAGAGCAGATAGATGATCTAGAACCTTCGGAAATTTCACCTTTGCCAAAACAATGGGATCAACTAGTACAGTTGATCATTCTATCAGCTTGATGATAATTTTTTTCCAAAGATCCACTTTCTGTCACGGAGGTGCGATAAAGGAAAATGGTATCGCTGACTGATGCGTGATGGAGGTAACTTAGAATTGGTACGAATATAATTGAACGGTAAGGAGCATACTGTCCACTTATCACGAAGATTTCTTCAATCTGACTGGCAGCCGATCGTCTAAGTACTGTTAGTGAGCACTATCTCCGTCTGTCATGCACTCATCAACTTCGATGTGTTAGGTGCGGATTTGGTAATCTGCATACTAATAGATTAACTTAGCTATACTTTGTTATATTTTATTAGATAAACAGTGCAGTTAGTGCTTGGTCGTGCAATAATGAGACTCGATTCCCTGACATCTGTTCCTGATGGATCAAAATAAAGAGTAGGATTGAACAAGGTTGCCAAATACTCAGTTTGATATTCTTACAGATGTTAGTCACGCCAAACTTAAATGGTGGTGTTAATATAATGGGCGATGTAAACAAGTGTAGTGCGAATTTTGATGTGAAGAGAAGGAAGCCTGGTGTCGGAAGTCATATGATTTGGCACATCCTGAAAGACTGTTTGAGGCATAAAAAATTCATGTTAAATTGGCCCGCTCAAGGAATAGTACCATAAGGATTTTTAATACATTTAGTCGATTTCTGTCGGATTATTATTTAATCTACTAATCTCGAGCCTATAGACGAAGAGTACTCACAGAAATTTATCCAGAAATGAAAATACGATCAATGTATAAGTTAGATTTACATGAATTCAAATTTATAAGATTAGCAGGGTAGTTATTTTTAAATTTGTGGTTAGTTTTTCCATTGACAACAAGTTTGTGAATGTGGTTAAAAGTCACATAATAACTGTGGAAATTTCTTGTCTGAATGATTATACTTCTAGGTGTCTTCATTCAGCTAATGGGTTTAAAATGTGCTACAAGAGTGACATCAGCTGTCATAATTGCTTATTAATTCAATATAAAAAATCAAATAGTTTAAACAGTCGAATTGAATAGACGTCATAATTTGTTATTCAGTAAAATCCCTCTTAGAAGCCTCAGATTTCTGCTTTAAAATCGTAAATATTGTAAACCTTGGTTCACCCATTTAATGAATACCAGTATTTGCTTAAATAGATTAGTCAGTTCATCAATAGCTACCAATTGCACGAATAAGGATTGCATTGTCTAATGTGGCTGAATATGTTCCTAACTCATAAAAGGTCTTAATTTATTTATTTCCTATGGCAGAGCCAAAAGTTTCACAACTTTTCATTGTTGGAAAACATCCAAATACAGAGGAAGTAGGAGTTTATAAAGAGAGAATGCGTTCAATTTTATGAAGGCATATTTAGAGCAGAATAAATAAGAGTCAAGACAACAGGAGGACCCTATTTCGCGTGAGCTTCTGAATCTTCGGGTCGACCACTTTTCAATTTGGAGCTTCTTCAGACTTATCCTTTCACATTATCATCTTGCTCTCCATACGAAAAGTCTGGGTGGCATGCCCTTTAGCAATCACCCTCTTTCATTTTACTCTTGTAGCATCTTTCTATCGGACAAAGGAGTCTGTCAGTTGGAAAATCATTTTCGGGTTTGTGTTGAACATGCCTGTGCCTTCTCAACTCACTTTCATTAACAAAGAGTCGATTACATATAACCTCTCTCTTGAACACATCTTTCAACTATTGTTGATGCTCGATGATGCGAGAAAGAGAATTCTTTATAAGATTCACCATCCAACTTATACCTTCCTTCTTGCCTAAAACCAGTTTAGCACCCACTTGAAGTTGCCTTAACCAACTTTATATATGGGCAGATTTAGAGGTTTCCACCTTCGGTAATCGGGATTTAAACAGCTTTTTAGCTAATGTCTCATTTTAGCTGTGAAATCTTGCCCACAGATCTAGTTATCGTCTTGGACAGATTACTTTATCAGTTTGGTAAATGAACAATTTATTTAGTTTATCAATAGCTTGCTGTCGCGTTGAAAAGGATCCCATTGCCCAATTTAGGCTTCAAGTATCTCCAACTTATAAAAATCTTGATGAAATGGCAAAGTCCAAAAAAATTAAAATTTTTTTATTAGAATACCTTTGCACTTTCTAGCGTTTCCAATGCCTTATAGAAACTCGGGGTTATATTACCTTCATGTTCGCCTTCGGAATACTCCCTTTAGTTCGTTGAATTATTTCAAACTCCGAAAGGAAATAAGTAACATAAGTTCATTTTCTGAATTTAATTATGCAAATATCATTATTGTATTAAATATTTCTGTGTATATTAATGAATTACATCATTACCAAAAAGCTATCATAATTTAATTGAAAGTAGTTACTCGTCAAAAGGTTGTGTTTTAATATCTTAGAATTGCCTTTTTTGAGAAGCTCATCCTGAATAGAAAATTCAAAAATGCTTGACTGCTAAATTTGGCATCAGACACAACAGACATGCACTTTGATGGATTGGCGTCGGAAATTAAGTTTCAATGAAGACAAAATGCATGTTTGATAAATCAGATGTTACATATTCAAATCTCATCGGGGAATGCTTGGCAACCTGAAATGTTAACCACAGTTAAGAATTATGAATGTTGAAGGGATTAGATAATGAACTTTCTTATCACAAGATTCTTTGATGGTACCCACCTACCTAAGATGAGTATCGAATGGCATTTTCCTTCCATGGGCTTGAAAATTACCAATATTTCCTTTATTGAAGATTCTTCAGACCAAACGAAGCTTTTTCTGTCCCCGATTCTACTATTTATAAAATGATGACATATGGAAACGGTAACTTATAATTAAGATATGTGTCAATATTGGCCTGCAATAAAGCCAGTTGAATTGGGCAAGCCACAAAATTTGTCTTTGAGAGATAACTAGGCTAAATTATTTTCGCAAATAATTCCTAGGACTAGGTGTGTCCACTGTGTTTTGTATAGTGTCTTATAGTCGGAATTCTTCATGAGTTAAATGTTAACTTGCTTCATAGGTGCCCACTTTAATTGCAACAAGCAACTTTATACCAATAGGCAAAGGACAACTAATACGAATAACCTTTATTACGTTGCTGAATTCTTCTAAGTAGTTGGGGAAAGTGAGAAAAGGTTCAGCGTGTTTCATAACTATAACGGCTATTTACTAGTCGATAAATTCCTTATTTACTGAGTTTATTAAAAGTTACCGAATCATACTTTGTTGTCCTTTTAATAGTTGAATCATTAATGTGTTTTATTTTACTATGCATCTTTGGAAAACTACTAAATCATTATTTAAAATTTTGCCTCCGTGTCGTGTTTTGGCTTTTCGATTTCATTTTTTCACATAGACCACGAAAGAGCATTTAATGGCAATAATATTACAAATGTATTAAACTTACTATGTTGAAATAAATGATAGAAACTTTTGTCGGTTGACTTATTTTATTCAAGGAAAATTTTTACTTCACAATTCTTTGAAATTTTTGATTCTGTTATTACGTCAAATTGAAGCAGACATATTATCACTACTCTTTGTCAGAAAGTATATAATTAGTATAGTCTGAGTAATTAAGAGGAATAATTATCCACAGTTTGAAAAGACGATGTGTATTCTCTATTATAACTGATATGACTTTCAAAGCTATTTAGGAATTCCCACCTTATTTGGCTAGGTGGAATCGGCGAAGACTTGATACTATCATGAGGAAACTGAATTTTTATTTAAATAGTTGCTGACATTGTATTTAAACAAATTATCAAAGTCAAGTGCCATACACCCTTAATTAAAGTTTGGAATAATTTAGTGATTTTCGAGAAGAAACTCCGGTTAACGTTTTCCATGACCAAGAGTTAAGTTTAATGATATTTTGCGGAAATTAAAATCAGCCACGAGATATGTGTATGCGTGCAATTTTTGCCTCAGTAAAGTGAAAGCTGTGTGTCAGAATGTCCTTGACAGGCAAGTTTTGAAATTTGGCAAATACACAATGACTTGAAGTGAGAAATCACTGCAAACCTTTATAGGAAATATACTTTGCTTTTCCCCACACATGCATATATGTTAGATTTGAGTCCATAGCACTGTCATGACTTTCCTTACACCAAACACATATCATAAAAACGGACCGATGCGAAACATGCCGATCTTATAAAGGAGAGTATCAAAAGGCGTGACCTCAGCTAAAATATAGGACATGAACATAATGTTTTTTTGTGTACTAACTTTTGTAAGTAGCAATAAAGGTTAATTGGTGTCGATTCAAATAGACGGCTTTATCTTATAATTGCCAACCTAGATTAGCAGGTAATAAGATAATTAAATGATCTATGAGCTCCAGAAAACACTTTTCTAAACAGGCTAGAGCAATACTAAAATATCTATATTATTAAGAAATAAATCCCTCTGAGTGAAAAATTCCCAGTTAGTTCTGTTAAGTTAAAAATTTTAGCTGGTTTCAACACCGTAATTCACAGCTAACAGGAGCTAAATGCCATACAGAAATGAAGGCAGGATGTTTGTAGCCACCAATACTTTAAATTTTTGCCATTTCAGATTTTAGCTTTCTTTTGGCATAACCAAATTAATGTTGGATTTGGAAATAAGCGGCAATGAAACACAGAAAGAATTCAAATTTTCATTCATGAAAATTAGTGCAATTTTTTCCCTATTGCGTGGGAAACCAATCTCCAACGGAAAAAACTCTCAAGTATCCAGAATTGTTAAGAACGAAGTGGCGCAAAATTGCAAACTGAGCTCAGTGGACAAATTTACTTTTCAAGAAAAAAATCTTCCCATTTACCCTCCTCTCCTTTGGTAACCGTAACCTGTTCAGAGCTATACATATTTATGTCCAAATCGTATTTGTAATACAAACATCATTTAATCATTTTTGTTGATCAAATAGACTTAATAATAAAACATACATTAACAAATAGGTTATGTGTACATGCATCTCAAATCAGGAATATGCCATTACAATTAAATTTAAATGCCATTTCTTATTAACGATAAAAAAAACATTTTTTTTATTTTGCATTTGTTATACTTGATATTCACAACGAACTAAGGGTTCATTTATGAGGTGGGAATATTTTCGAATTAGTTTTCTCGCTTTTTTTCCAAAACAAGAAAATAACAGGCATGCATGATCTCTTAATTAACTCTCGAAATTATAACAATAAGAGTTTTCTTAATCCGGAGTTATAAACGAGTGGAAATCTTGCCAAACATTTCAAAAGTCAAATAATGAGCTTATTGGCCTGACCCAGCTTTGGGATAACGGTATGAATCTCATAGCGTTTATTCTTGAAAAGTCAGCTGAATTTATGCGACTAGAATTATCAAACAAAGGAAAACGCTATAATATAAACCTATTAGGATTCTGGATTTTTAGCGAGCAGTAAACATAGAAACAGTATAATGGTGCTTCAAATAGATAGATCCCACTCTTTTTATTAAGCATTACTAAAGTCTCCTAAAATCTCACAGATTCTTAACTCCTTAGAACACAAAGTTATTTGATGCAATAAGATGCTTTTAGTAACGTTCGACAGAAAATTCCGATGTAGGCGTCAAATGCAGCGCGCACTAACGTATGCACGCAGATAGACACGACTAGCTACACACACTACTTCGCGTATGATTGGTTTATTGTTGGTCAGATTACGGTGGCAGAGCGATGATTGGTTAGCAGTAGAAAGTAGGGTGTGTAGTATTACCGAATTCCGGTTGGATTAAGTATCACCTTCAAAGTTTAGTCAACGTTTTGCCTTTTCTCTGCTTCACTATTGCTTCAATGGAGTTTTTAAAGTATGATAGTAATGAAGATAGGGCCCATCCTTGCTCTTTGAGTCCCGGCTCTTGGCCTCGGCCGTATATTTGATGTTTGTTCATCAGAAAGTTCGAGTGTTAGTTCCTGCAGTGACGAAGAATTCGATTTGGATCTGAGTCCTATTCTGAAGTCGTTGAAAAAGCCAGATCGAATAAGTATCGTCGAGGTTGAAGATTTGGACACTCCTGCGTCAATGGAGGCTGTTTTATCTGCCGATTTAAGTCGAGGAAGTATGCACTGGCTTGTAGTGTACGTTAAAGGCAGTACAACGGCTGTTTTAATACCACCCCGAGAATCCCATCATAACCATAGTTTCAACCAAAGTGGATTAACAGCCTGTTTGGAATGGCTGGAGGCGGCTCATATGAGTCAGATTTTGGTCGCAGTGCCGTTTAGAGATGGCGAATCAATGTGTAAGAAGTTGCTTTTCTTGGGTTTCTCCATTCTACCAAAGGGGATCGTTAATGAACAATTGCCATCTTGGTGCGATGGATATACAGTTCTTGTAACGGATTTTTCTGAGTTTTGATGCGTACTCTACCGTTGATCATTTTTTATTTAATAAATTTTTGCGTCTAATATTGATGGTTATCTTTGATGTTAATAAATTAGGTAGTTTGGTTTTCCGAAACGTGGTCTGTTAGCATAAATTATTTAATTTGTGTTTTAAGCGGAGTTAGTTATATGTGGAGATGTTAAATGACCTTTTGAATCACATGACAAAAGCTTGTGTTCGTCTTTGCTATTTCGCTAGCTTTAGTGCTTAATTTAAATTCGTAAAGTACTGATTTAATAATAATACTTGTCTGGGGTTCGTTCTGAGTAATGGTACATTTTTTTAGGCGCTATTGGGGGAGTTTTGGGATCGGAATGAACGCTTTGGATACTGTTTAGTGGAAAATAGAAAGAAGACTTGTAGTGGTCTTTGTTGGGATTTATTATTGACAGATTTTTTTAATTGACTAGTCTACTGGTCATAAATCTCATTTAGGTCCTATGACATCGAACGACAATGTCCTCATACTACGAACTTTAACGCTATTTCTCCTGTAGCTGAGTCACATACTTGATGGGATTGTATCCGAGGTCCTTGGCATTAGATAGCGAATTCTGAAAAAATCGATCCTGCAGTTTGTTTGTTAATGTGAGGAATGGATTGTACATGAAATAGTTAGCCTCGCAATGAGATTTTATAACAAATGATATTTCTACCTCATTAAGACAGAGTTCACATATACAGTTATTTATACTTTTTCCAATAATTTTCAGGTTTTAATTAGTGGGTAGAGAGCGCTCGTCTTGTTTTCTAGAATCTTAAGAATAAATGAACAGTTAGGTACCTGACTTCCGTCTCAGAGCTACACTTTTCTAAATCCTACCACAAGAACAGAAGAGAGAAGACAGTTAAGAAAAGTGTAGTACTTATCTAGGTTGTGCTTAAGTTTACAGAGTAAATACACATCTATGGATAAAATAATCTGACGGAAATCATGACATTGCAGGAGTTAGGAGGGTTCTGTAGGATACTGCAACTTAGCAGCGCACAGTCAAGAGTCACTGAAGTAGTTTAATACTAAATATAATTAAACTATTTGAAAGCCCACAATAGTCCCAATGGTCACACCTGATAACTAAGTTCTCTAAGTTCTGTACACGGGTCGTAGTAAAACATGTTTGAGTTCCATAAAACTGTCAGTCCTCTTGCAAGAATAAAGAAGTTTGGATGACAAAAAATCACTGCACATTCGCTCATGAATCTCTAAAACAAACTGATGTTGCTGAGACGTCTGTGTTTTCTCCACTGGGACGCTTTAATTCTGATTTTGGACTACTTTTAACAGAAAATTTCAAAATGTGAAATGCAGAAAATAAAAGAGGATTAGAGTGTTTGATTGCTGAATTTTTAATTTAAATCAAATTTCCAGATGAAACTATGTGAATGAACAGATTCTGAAACCTTGTTAATGGACAATTGTTGTTCGATAGCACATTTTGCTAGTTGGAAAATTCATAATTAAAGAATTTTCTTAACATTTGTATTTAATGCGAACGCTATTACTGTTCGGTAATAACACTAATATGAATAATTTTCATTTCTTATTTCAAATAGTTTATAGAATGGTAATAGGGTAAGAAATGAGGAACAGGGTCTGGAGTGTGTTATAAAATCTTTACCATTATTCAGATGAAAAGCGGGAATACATATAAGCATTTTCCTACCACTTTCATGAGTTAATTATGAAAATCTAAGGTGAAATTTGAGGGACGAAATATATTGCATTGCAAATCAACTTGTTCCTTTTCTACTTCTACTAAGTCACAGACAATTTTTCATCTCATAGTCTTGAAAAATATGTTTTGATAAGATTATCAATTATTCATTTGAGATAAAATTTTAGTTTTTATTTGCCAAAATTGAGGTGGTTTAATGTGAGTTTAAAAGGAGTTACATAAATGAAAGTTCAAACTTTGCGGAAATTTCCTTCACTTGTTCACCGGATCAGGTATGAACTTTCTAATCTAGGAATTCTCTTGTTGCTTACCAACTCTACATTCTATCCTGACTCCACTCTAGGTTGACCCCTAAAACTCAGTTCATTCTCGTTCTTGGTAAAATAGGTGTATTCAGCTGCTCTTCGGATTTCAAACTTAAGTTACATTGGGGATGGCTGTTAAGCGACTTTTGAAAATAGGTCTTTAAGCCAACCTCAGGTTTTCGGGTAGCAGCTTAATATTATGGAAATTCCAGTTAGGGATATTGTTATAACGTAACCAACAAGAAGTCTTGGTAGTAATCTCATGGAACCAACAACCTAGAAAATTCGGTAATATAGCAACTTACCCACGGTATACCATAAGACACGTTATAGTCAACACGGGTGTATTAACGAAACTCACTCTCAGTCAATATCGACTTAAACAAATAAGTACAATTATCAAATGTCTTTCATCAGTGGGAGAATAAAGAAAGAAATTACATTTTTATTCATAGAAGAAATATTGGGAGCGGGAAAAATAATTATCATTTCTTCTAACAGGTAGGAAGTGCTATCTTTAATTAGGAACTTGTTCATTGATATCTGCAATTTAACCGTTGGTATTAATCTCGCTGACCATAGATTGTGGACAAGCGTGATAGTTTTGCGCAATCAGCGTATTTGATTTAGAGACGATTATTATAGTTATTATTTTATAAAATAACTCGGGCATATTTCCTCATTTACAGATTGTGCCAAATTTGGAATAAAGCTAAATGTCGATTTTTTAAAGCTAATGTTTATAAATCATATTCAGCACTATGCTTTATCCATTAATTTGAGAGTAAATTACTCTACCTCATTATAAATAAAAAGAAATATTCCTTCATTCATGTAAATATTAAGATCAACGTTGAGCAAAGGCGCTAAGGCAATCTAGGTATGTCAATTAACTTGTTAAAGAGGTGCCGAGAACGGATATCAAGGGAAATATTTCGATTTATTTGATATAAATGCGGAGAAACTTAAATTAAATTGAGTTAAAGAAATATAAAAGAATCAAATGTAATTAAAATATTTTCCAAATATAACAATTTACACATAGTGAAAAGAGAGATGGACATAAAGATACAGATTAACAAATGTTGATTCTCAGAATAAGAGCAATAGACATCTTCATAGTATAAAAGAAAACCCAGCACGAGTTCAACATTTGTGCAACTTAAAGCTAAATAGTTCATGAATGTACATTTAGCATATACATTAATGCTAAGATAAAAAATAGACAAATAATAAAAGTATATAAAATTGAAATTACAAAATTTTTAGTCTAATAACTTATTTACGAATATTTGTTTAAATTCACGAAACCTACCGTAGACACAGCTCTGCGGATTGCAATTGTCGTTACTTTACCTGCTTTTGGGTTGTGGTTTGTAGGAATGGATTTCGACGTCAAAATTTTTGAACATTTCAGGAGTAACGATGAAGATCGGCCGCATCCGTGTTCTTTGAGTCGCGGTTCATGGCCTCGGCCTTATATTTAGCGTCTCTTCGTCAGAAAGTTCTACTCCTTCATCCAGCCTTGAGGAGGGCTTGGATATCCACATTGATTCGGACGTTTCTCTCGATTTATCGAAGAAACTAGAATCGGTAGTAGTGGTGGAAGTAAAGGATCCTGGCTCACTGGCTTCCATGGAGGCGGTACTGATAGCGGAAGGGAAGCGTGTTGCCAGTCAGTGGTTGGTTGTCTACGTCGAAGGTAGCACGACCTCAATTCTTCTACCTCCTCGGACTGCAAGTGACGAGAAAAACTTTTCGCGAATTGGACTTACGTCGTGTTTGGAGTGGCTGGAGTGTGTCGGAATGAGTCAAGTTATCCTCGCAGTACCTTCAGGTGATGGAGAGTCAATGTGCAAGAGCTTGCTTTTCCTCGGATTCTCAGTGCTGCCAAAGGATGTAGTTACTGAACAACTTCCAAGTTGGCTTGGAGGATACATTTTGCTTGTAACTGATTTTTAATTATTCTGTTAAAACATATTATTTCCTGATTATATTATATTCTTTTTTTTAAAATATTTTATATTAATTGGCATTGGTGTTACGAAGCAGTGGGTGGAATTTCGAGGATTTTGGGCACTTTAGGATCATTGTATTTTACTTTTTGCTTGCTTGACTTGATTTACTATCGTTTACTCTAATGAATGACAGCTGGTACTTCAATGGTACTTTTTCCTTGATGAAGGGAGCTTAAACAACACTGTTTATGTTTCGGGAAGCGAGAAGTATTTTTGGTTTGGTTTTTGGTGCATGTTATGCATTTTACAAATGTTGCTTTAGTTTCGTTTTGCAATTGTTTCAGGTTATCAGCTTTAGTATAATATTTTTTTCTCTAACGCTACTATTTTTTTGAGTGTGGTGTCTTAGCTTCTTTCCTAATCCGTACTTTATTTTAATTTGAAATGCACTGATTGCTAAAAATACTTCAATGAAAACTAGCTATATTTTGAACAGAATTTTTTCTTCATATTTAATTGATTAGTTATAAACGTGACGTTCTAAACTGTTATTTTGTCATCATCATGTGACCTTTTAGAATATCTTTCTTCTAGATAAGCCACAATCTTAAGCTTTAAGCACAAGATGGAAATCCCAGTGATTACAGTCGTTATGATTAGGAAGAGTTCGCTTTATAATGGGATGTATTTATACGCTTAGAACATCGTTCAGGTTTTGGCTAGTCGGTAGGGTTTAATTCCTAATATTCTGCTGGGTATGTGCTACTAAGCAGAATGTGATTATTTTACAGATGGTACGAATTAATGGATTCGCGGATGGAAGTCAGAGGTCGTGGGTTTAATGCTCATCTGTACATACCCAGTAAATGGAATGACCAATCGCACTAGTTAAGTTCGGTTAATAAAGAGGGTAACGGAAGTGGAGTTCTCCCACAATGTGGCTACATGGTGCCAATCCTCAGCCCAATATGAGTGTTGAAATATGCATTTACAAAAGGGCTTGGGAGTAATTATTTAGACAATGAAATTGTTGGCTTAAAATGTGTGGTGCTTGTCTTCGGTTGCCTTGACATTCTTCTAAACTGTTGTTTTCATGGGAGTATTTTCATCAGATTAAATGGGTATTCAGTGCTAAATCTTTGACTTAGAAGTTGCTTGCATGAAAAGTAACTATCTCTAACCACGGCTATAAAAAGGAGCAAATTTATGTTTTTTAAGAAACAGTGATCAGTGTCCTTTTTAACTCCTCATTTTCAGTTGATTTGCATAAAATTGTCCTTTACACGTATTTTGGATGATAAGCAACGACTAGGAGTTGAGGAAAATGGTTCATAGCACCAGATTCTCCTTATTCCCCATTAGAACGGTTAAATTAGGTACCACTTTTCCTCCCTAAAATGTGTCTTTAGTCAGCCTGTTACCAATTGTAGAGTTTAACTATTTGTTCTGATTTCATTTCAATAAATATACACACTGCAACTTTATCTCTTTGTTGTCTATGGCAATCCAAATACTTTTGTTGGTTGTAATAGTGTGAAAGCATCTGAAATAGAGAACAAGTTCAATAAAGTGGGCGGGATCATTAAGAAGTAGGGCATCAGGAATCTTGCCTTATTTGAATTATGGAAACATTATTTTATCCGTGTTCTTATGAGAAGTATTGTTTACCGTGAGAGGTTATGCTTAGGATATTCAGAGTTTCTTAACCTGTTGATTAAATTCCTTAGTTGGTCATGCCCCTCCGTTCATTTGTACCTCCTTACAGATAAGAATAGGTAGTTGGAACTGTCACGATATTTTGAATAGTAGAGTTCACTAGAATTTACCAAAGGTAGATGCTAATAATTTGTTACTTATGCAATTTTTTCTAAATGTAACAAATTCCACGCTTCTTTGTTAGATATACGAGCGAATAAGATCGTGTTCATCGGTGTCCGTGTTGGCTTTCTCTTGTGGGGTTCACAACACTAACAAGTCTGATTGAGTCACGTCCGCTAGAACTTTCTGGGAAGTGCGGTATGTAACCGGTCGCGTTGAGAACAAGCGCGGATGTGTGTGCAGGGATCTCCTCAACCAATCAGAAATCAAGATCCCTACAGCCTAGCATGGTTTTGTATTTAATGACTAAACTTTTGAGTCACAGTAACAAGGAAGCGATTGATAAACTCTTCTCACTCAGCATCTTTCTGGTTCTTACCACTTTGGGCATAGCCTAGCTAATTTGGTACTAGGTAAATTTGGTAATCACTTTGGGAGTAAATTGATAATAGAGGCTGCTAGAGGCTATTTGAACTGCTTAGGAGGATTACTTAGGTGTAGCAAAAAGACTTATTGGTGTATCATCCGCCACATTCTTATCTTCTTCGTGGTGCAGTAAAGACTGCCGTAATTTTAAGAGATCTTTGAAATAAATTGACTCAAAAATAGTATTTTTGGGACGTTGCATTTGATGAAAAGCAACTATTGTTTCGTTTTAGATATTTTCTGATAATTTCATTACGAAAAGACTAAGATTGAGACTAGAACATGAAATATTAACCAAAACGGTGTCATTTAAAGTGATGACATTTAATTTGGCCCAAAATGGTCAGATGGACTCGGATTGAACGTTAAGATTAAATTACTTAAGATTAAGTTGAATTAATTAAGGGTCACTGTTCAGTCATGTAGCCGATGCTACACCTAAGTAATCCCTCTAAGCAGTCCAAATAGCTTCTAGCGGGTTCTCTATTATAAATTTGCTCCCAAAATTAGCTAGGCTAGGTCCAAAGTGGTAAGAACAAGAAAGATATTGAGTGCAAAGGGTTTATTACTCAAATATGGCTTGTTGCCAAAAGCTTAGTCATTAAATACCAACAGCGCTGAGACGCAGGGATATTGATAGCTGATTGGCCTCTGCACACAAGTCCGTACTTGTTCGCTACGCGAGCAGTTACATATCCGCACGTTCCAGAATGCACGTGAGGTTTCCTTGATTAGCCTTGGCAGCTTTGTGAACTCCACAGGTCACAAATAATAAATTCAAAACTTTTTTCGCAAAGTTATGAATTAATTATTAAACAAAGAATTAAGATTTGGTATGAATTAATGGTGTACCAATACTAATAAGATGGTGACAGTAGAAGGCGACAGAATTATAAATGGAAATACCTACTGACCATCTGCATCATAATCAATTCACGTCATATTTTGTGAAATAAGTTAAGAAATTCTCTGCTGATTGTTTAACGGCTTGAAGTACTAATAAAGAAACAACTAATATAAATTTAACTCAGCAGTTATCAACTAAAATTAATATTTACAACCAGAAAATCCTTAGAATTAAGGTAAATTGTCATCTGTTGATATTGACGACTGATTTGGACGATAAAAACCAATAAGGCAACTTAATGAACTTTAAAAATTAGTAAAGATTCTCGAATAAGGACACTAAGTGAATTACTTTGGTCAATTTTTGCTACATTGACTAGAAAATTGAGGTCAAATGTTACCTGTGGATTTTATCTAATGAAATAGAAAACCAGTTGTTCTCTAGTAGAGACTTGAAGTGCACTGATTATGTGAATTTGTACTAAATAGTCGGAGCAGCAGTGGTAAAGGAACTCCCGACGAAATAGCTGTCACAAAATAAAAAAGATATTTACTAAATAAAATGACGGTTCACCTAATTGCTATGACATTTTAGTTTCAAAGAGAGTAAAAGATACTCCGAGTATTAGAGCAGTTAACGTAATCTCATTTAGGCTCGATTTAACTGTGGCTGGACAAATAACACCCTCTGTTAAAGAAGTCTTTCTCACTTTGTCAGTGCTCCCTATTCATATGGGGAGAATTGGCACACAAAACGGCTGAGTAGTGCAGGCGTACATGGCTGATAAGTCAGAGGTAACGAAATCTTTGCTTATCGATTTACGAGATTAGAATATTTTCCCGTTTTGAACGAGGCTTCACATATGATAAAGATTACTGAGTTTAAGTCGCCCTTTTGATCAATATATAGTGCCAAATACACTACATAGATGTGGCGATGTATATTTTGCAAGAGAACTTCAACTTCATGTGGAGGAACATGAAATTTGAAGAGTTCAGTCTTGAAACCAGAGATTTTCATATTGATAGAGTTGAGGTAGGTACTCTCAAATGGAATATTTGAGAGTATTCCATTCGATTGATCTTCAAGTTTAAAGGTTACATTTTCACTAGATTTCGCCTTTCAATTAATAAGGTTTGAATTTGTCAGTATATTCCTAATCTGATAACAGAAGACAGATCTACCAAATTTAGAAGACTAGTGGTATAAGCATAATTTGATATAGTTTAAATTCCATTTTTATTAGGATTTGCTTATTTATACATTTATATAGTCTCGTTTTCTACTATTGCACTTTTTGCAATGACGCAATAGTACAAATCGATTTAATCAATGCACTTTGTGACCTTGAAATAGAACGAATTAATCTCTTTATTAATTTTTTGCTCTCACATATATAACGACCTTTTGTTATGCATGTGTAAACATGCAGGTTTAGGTCAGTATTAAAAATAGCAGATGATTTTAATTGTTGATTATATTCTTTAGTACCCTGTTTATTTTATTATATTATGATGGTATAATAAGATAAGTCGTATTATAATGTAGCGGTCACAATGGCTATTTGTTAGGTGCTTCAGTTTCGGTCATTATCTAGGTCAAAGATCTACAAGATGATCAAAAGTGACTGTAAAAATTTTTGATAAAAGGACAAAATTTCAAGAATGCGCCAAGCTATTAGCACACTTGACAAGTTTGAAAAACAATTGTAGATTATTTAATTATTACGTGGTCATACGTAACTTGAGGCCACAGATTCCATAATGAAGTCACAAGCGGTTAGGAAAACTGCAAGTGAATGCTTCTATATTTCTCGAATTTCAGATAAAACTTCATGCAATACGCGTTCTCCGATTCCTTTTATTAAAAATACTGATCAATAATTAAATTCGATTTTTATTAGAGGGGTTGTTAATCACTCACCTTGAAGGACTCAAGGATGAAAGTATGCAATGAACAGAAAGGAAGAATGTACTTTCTAAGAGAGAAAAAATCACAGTTGAGGGTATAGGTTTCCGTATTAGTCACACTGGAGTCACTGCGTGATCTTCAGTATCTATTTTATTTTCATAACAGAACGTTACTTATTGGAAGTTAGTAGTTAGTGCCGACGAAATTTATCCTATTTATTGCAAGTGTAAATCCTTTAAGTACCTAGTAGTACACAATCTCATTTCGTGTAACTTCGTGATTGGGAACACTCATATCCAAGTAGTTTCGCATCAGGTGCATGCATTATCACGCGAGGGAAAATCAATAAAATACGAATTTTTAGAAATGTGATCATGGCATTGCGATGCAAATTCAACGCAAAATAGATGAGTATATTTAACAGTTGTAATTTTAAAAAAGTACTGAAAAAATGCCGTATCGCTAAAGGTGCAGGACAAATTTCGTGATATTGATGCTATTCAGCGCAATTCCAGTGATGCAAAGGGCTTATGGAAATGTAATTACTTTTGGTCAACAAAATGGGCGATAGAATGCGAGTTTCTCACAAGAGCGACTCTAGTTCAATTTTCCTCTACCAAAGTCAAGTATCATGGAGACTTCCATAAATATTCTTATGAATTTCCTTATTGATATTGGAATAACAATAGATCATATCTTATTAAACTGAATATTGAATCTTTTGTTACACTCTCATCTGCTTGCTATTGACTGTAAAAAGGTACAAATATATCAGGGTTGCATGACCAACCGCGGAAATAAATCAACTTATTAACGATCTCAGAATGTGGTGGGCATAATCGCAGGCATCAATCTGAAGTTCACTGATGAAGATTTAACATAAAGACATCATAAAACGAAATTTTCTCAAGTAAAAATATGAAGAGCTTAATGCTCCCGAATTCAAGTTGAGTATGGTATCACTACCTGTTTACTGGTGACCTCTTCCCCTGTTTCATACCTAAATGGACTCGTTTGTCGTTCCGCTTATTCAAATTCATTTCCGTGATCTTTTATGCTGTGTCAAGAATAATAATATGAATAAATAATATAACAATAACTCATCCAATCTTGAATAACTTCAGCTATTAAAAGAGTTAAAATTGGTTTGAGAAACTTGCAATTTCAAATATCTGCCCTAGTCACTAAAATACGAACGTAGACAATGTCTCACACAAAACAAAATGAATATCATTTTAGATATATCATGCCAAAAATCTGACAAGTAAGGGCTAGTTATTGCTCAAGTTCAGTTGAATCTTAATTTTTGAAGAGCCTTAGTCTGCTATCAGTACTATACCAACGGATATGCATCCTCTTGTTTATTTATCTATGATGGAAAATTTAATCATATTTTTCAATTAAGTGGTCTATCATGAATACGAATTTATTTACATATGGGAAGTCTGTTATTAGCTATCATTATTACCATTTCAGTTTATACATACATTCACATGTATTGTCACTCGTTACTTGTTGCTCTTATTCTTTAGGTCATCTCATTAAAATTATTGATTTTTCCACGTGATGATATCTTCACGAACATTCAGTAATCATGAGGTTACAGGTAACATGATTAAAGAAATATTGTCAACTTCTGGTCGAGTACTACAAAGTATAACAAAGATTTGTATTAAAATGATGGTTCACCTCTTTAGAAACCAAACTTCTAAAGTGTATGCTGCAAGTTCGCAACATTAGCTTATAATGTATCTCTCTCCTAAAATTAAATCGCGATTCCAAGATAGAGGAAATCAACAAGATCTTATCGCCATGTTAGATCATAGGAAATCTGGATTCATAAACTTGATTGTTATTTGGACCCACTGTAAGAGTCATTATTTCTGATGTTCTCTTGGTGACATTTAATTTTTCATGCAATGGTTCGTATAGATCTGAATTTAACCTTAAAGTATATATATATGCCTCAAATAAATCATGCAGATGAATTTACTGTTAGCCACTAAGTAAAGACCTAATACGCAATTAAAGAGCAAATAACTATTGCTCACGGTAGGTAAAACATTACAGTTGAAAACCTCAACACCGTGTGCATATTAAAAACAAGTCAAATAATTGATAAAATGTCATTTAGAAGTCGCATGACTCAAATAAAGCATCCACATGATAACCATATTGCTACTTCCTAATGAAAAAGTTGATTGAGAACAAGCCCTGTTGACGTTTAATCGGATCTGTGAAATTGATTTTGGCTATATTGAACATTAAAACAAGATTAATTCGTCGCTTAGCAGACAAATCTTATTACTCGCTGATTGATAAAACGCGGCTCATGATTTTTTTGAAATGTGTATAGTAATCACATAAGTTGTTGTTGTGGCCAGACAAGTTAGACATCACGACATCGGTGCTCGGTGCACAACTTGCGACGCGGATGGCCAACCGCAATAGTAATATTCACTCCAACAGGAGAGAGAACAGAATAGGATTGTCTCGTAAGATCAGCTCTGAGTGACTTCTCTCTACTCAGGTTTAACATTGATACCAATTGAGGAGAATTTCGCAAAATGTTTTATTAGGTATAAATATGCTCATACATTTTTAAAAATTAGGATAAAAATAGTTCTGTCTTTTAAACATTTTACCGATAAATAGTTTGGACAAAATTTTAGTTCCGATAGAATTTGTTCAATATGGAAAAAATAATATTACGGTAATTTTTAATCTTTTCTTTGAGTTTGAAAATAACACACTAATACAATTATTACAATTATCCGCATATTTCAATGCCTTAACTCAAATTTATTAATTTTTGTTAGTTTTTTGTGTAAATAGCTACATACCTTTGTCCGCTGAATTGAAGTATATTATTATTTAACTGTGTTTATATGATATTCTTCCTCTTTTTGCACCGGTTTGTAGCAAAAGTATTGCGTTAAGAGCTGGTTCTTTTTTCTGATAGTGTATCAAACTTATCCGTTATACAATTTAACTCTCACGTCCATTCATTCAAATGGAATAATACTGAAAAGTCAACTCACAATTAGACAGATTCATAGGTCTTGGTCAGTATATTTTATTAAGAACTTATTTTGTTTAAACTATTGCTAGGTTAAATTTGGACTGTGTTGAGGTCACAGAAATTTTAATTTCGGAACTTTGGCGCACGTGAAACCATTATTCGTTTCACTTTTCATTTATTTCCCTTGCAAATTTTTATTTGAAATATTTCGTACAAATAAAACTGTATGAAAATGTTATATAATTTTTTATATTTTAGTTTTTAATATTTAATTTTATTGCCGTTTATTACAAATATTATTATATAAATTGTCAATTGAAAATATTATGTTTTCAATTTTAAAGTTGATTTTAAATGATTATTTTGCAAATCATTTTTATGTTTTGCCTCCACTTTACAGATTGAAAGTTTATGGAAGCTCATTTGAAAAAGTATCCGCCAACTGTTTCACTGCCTCGTCATCTATTTACCTTTTAGACGGTCTCAGATTCCTCTATCAATGGGAAAGGTGCGTGATTTTTGCTTTTGTCAAGAGAGCTGCGCTATGCTTACTTGGTACAGGCAGATGCTCTCCAAATTAACGTTAGCTGGGTGGAAAATTTGGTAAGTAGATCGATCCCAGAAAGTCACGTTCAAGTATTTCTTAAATTACGGGGAAACTTTTATTCATTTTTATTGCTCTGGTCAAATATAAACTAATATTCTTGATGTTGTTTTCCTTTTTGCAAATTTCAAATGTTATAGTGGTTTTCTGAAGGATGGAGTCAATACATTTCAATATCCGAGATTGTACTCTTTCAAATTTGGTTTTTGATGGAATTTTTTATTAGCGTGCCAATTCTATTGTTTAATCATAAATAGAACTGAGAAACATTTAAAACTGTTAGTAATATTAGTGCGCAAAGTTAAATTAATTAATTTTGAAATTAGGTGATATTATTTACATAGCATAATTCGAAAACAAATACTCGTTTAAAGAACCCAGCAATTTTCCTTGCATCATAATCCATGTCTGAAAAATATTTTTGTGAAATCGCCACACTAAATGTTTACATTCCAATATAAACGACTTTGATCTCTCATAGACCTTTAGCTCAAAGTATCAAGAATTTAAAAATGACTACGTCTTAATAATTTTTGTCTTCGTCATGATGATAATCTTAAGTTTAACTTCGATTTAATTTTGCTGATATTTCGCATAGTAAGAAGACATTAAAGACGTTAGCACAACTGTCATCATACATTGTCAGCCCACTGCTATAAAGTGTGTAACCGTTGCTCTGACTTCAGTGGGGAACAGAGATGACCAGACAATATTTATTAATTAATAAGGCATTTATTGACGTAAATCGGAATCTATTTTTAAACTTGGAATTTTATTGTGGTTAAATCTGCGGTATTTGGACATTTAGTTGTGATTATTGGGAAATAATTTAAAGCATTTGATGGCATACAGAGTCACATTAAATAACACAGTCTATAAAATAACCAATCCTACATATTTTAGGAATCTGCAATCTGAAAATCTTAGAAGTCCTATTAGTTTTGAGCTATTAAAACTAAAGGTCACAGAAATTAAAATTGTAGTAACCAACTAACGAAACTTCAATTTTGTTCTTTTTTACATTCAGTATAATACATGAGGAGCGTGAGGGATAACTCTCTATGCATTTCCCAGAATTACCTTTTATTCGCATTCTCCACGATAATACCTCCGTTTTCCGCTCACGAAGTTGGGGCGACCACATTTATGTCCCTATGACGCATAACCCCTGTCTGACATGTCTAATCGCGTCCACCGATTTCCCCTCTTTTCTATAACCGCCTCGCTTCACATAAAAGGCACATCTGCGCTCATGCTCTGGCGTGGCCTTACCCAAGTGACTCATATAAAGCTATCTTTGGTTCTCCAGACAACACACACTGGTCAGTGCGGGCTCCTACGCTTCCTGTTCATCTCCTCTCTCCTCAGCACGCTGCTCTCTCTCCCCCTCTCTCTGTTACTCATTGTGGCTTCCTTGAATGCATTTTTGGTCTACTCAACTCTTGGTGTTATGCTTCACAATTGTTGTTAGCTCTTACTCAAACAGCTACGAATTGGTTGTCGTAATTTGTTAGCTGCAAACCGTTGATTGTTATCTAACTTCAACAATTGCATCATTTCCATCATCTTCGTTTATTGCAGCATTAAACGCATAAAATAGTATTGTCAAAGCAAGGCTTATGAGCAATCATCAATTTCACAATTATTGAGTTCAAGATTCGTAAAAACATTTCATAACTTGTGCCTATTAAACAACATTAGGGTTTCCAAGTAGACATTTGTACTGAGTTTACATGAACAAACGCCAATTCATTCTAATGAACACTACAGAATGGTTAATTGATAAGAAATCTGAGGGTCAGACATAAAGTCGAATTATTATGTAACAATACGAATTTAGCTCCTCTCCCCCATCTCATTTATTATTTGCACTCCTCTAAACTAACAAACAGTATTGAAAATAGTATTGGAATTATGAAGATATTTTATGCATGAATTAAAATATAGGAAACTAACGAAAGTCTTAACATGCTTGAAAAAGTACTCTGCAGCAGATATTATACATTATTGACTAAAAATTACATGCTTACAAAAATAAATTAATTGACATAATATTATAATAAATGTAAACATAAAAGTATTTAAGATTTTATTTTACATACATACTTGACGAAATTGATACTATATTCGTAAAAAGGATAGGAGTGAAAATGAAATTATTAGTATAAATTATTTTCTGTCAATGAATGGTTATGTTATGTATATGAATTATTACCCCGCATAACATATTTTTTTTAATATGATCTATAAATTTTCGGATTTCTATTGATGTATATATATATATATATATACTTAAATATAAAAAACATTAATTTCTATATTTAATCTTGGTCTTATTATCAGATTTGAGATAGGATTTGAACTAGGGTATTTGGCCTTTCAAACAACTGGAATAGAAAATAGAAATCGGGGACTCCAATTTTGAAACCAAACCTTTTTATAAAAACTCCTTCAAGAACTTCATAATTTGAGATATTTGAAAGAGTTCTGTCAAGTTGGACGCATTAAAAATTGTAGTAGATTTTGGTTTAGAGAGCACTTTTGATCTGTTTCTTAATTCACTCGTGAAATTTTACTATACGAATAGAAAATAACTCTAAAGACTGTTTATTTATTCGAATTTTTAATATGAAATGTTCCATAATGTTTCTGATATGTGCATATGAATATTGAATAGAACGGAAGTTACATTTCAGTTATGTTTAACATCCACCTTCCTTACTGTATTTTTGGATTATCTTTAGTGATCACAAATAAGTGAGAAATTAAACAGAGGAACTCATTATTGCATTTATTATTGGCATCAAATAATAAACAGATTGGAATTTTAAAAAAGTGTAAACGATATATTCGGCCTTTAATTTTTATTAACGTAAAAATTATCAAAACAAAATGGCACATAATTTCTAAAACAAATATGTAGTACAATTTTAAAATAATATGTGTGCAAAAATAGTCATGGCTAAAGAGATAATATAAACATATATGAAAATAACGGTAGAATCAATCATTGGTGTCATAAGAGCCGTACTAGTACTAATGGGCAAATCATTACAACTATTATTGTACAAAATGAGTGATTTTGATAAATAAAAATGAATTGAATATTTTACAAATGAGTTCTGAATGTGCTCCAAAAATATCTGCAAGTTTATTTTCCACAAATATTATCCGTATATTTATAATCTCAGTTTAAAGACTTTTAAACTGGAGACCATTTGAAAATATTTCCTTTAAGTTAATGATTAATTAATGCTTAAACTTATTTATAGTACAAATCATTTAAACTTTTCACTTCAATTTTATTTAAATATTGCGAACTATGTAAAATAGTTATATTAATAACTTAAATTTGATCTAAACTTCATTAAGCTCACTAAATATCAAGCATACTAAGCCAGTATAAAGGCTCCATAATATGTAACTGTACTTAAGTAATGGATTTAAAGCAAGCATAACTGTTGAGTTTTCTATGAGGATCAGTTTTGGTGGGAAGAGAAATCTTGATTCCTTAACTGTACGCAAAGGTTTACGGAAATTAAAGTGTTCCTATACCACATAAAATATGAAACTGATTAAATTGATTTAACTACCTTTTCACATATGTTTTAAATTCCTTAAAATAACGGGATGGTGCATTCCGAGATATTCCTATCACAGCTGTCTAAATAAATCACGCTTTAGCGGAAGACTCATATCAGAAAAGCCATGAAATTTGTAAAACGAAATGGTCATCCTCATTCTTAAAAAGAGACAGTTGTCATACCAGCGCACTCAAGCAAAGAGCTTTTCAACAATTTCACTCAAATTATTTAGGAATAAATCGCAGGAAAACGTCAGCAAGATGGTACATATACTGGCTGGGAATGGACAAAAACAACTGCTTGTTAAGGACTGTCTCAAATCTCAAAATGCTACTAGAAGCCCTACACGTAAAAATCCAAGACACCATGGAGTAGAGTGCATGTTAATTTTGCTGGTCCTACCAGTGACGTTGTCTACTTAGTATTGATGGACTCACACTTCAAGTGACCAGAAGTAAGATCGATGCCGTCAACAAATAATGCAGCGACCATCAGCGTCGTTGGCTGCATTTTCACGGCTCATGTTTTCCAGAAACCATAGTGTCAGTCAGCGGAACACTGTTCTGTTCGTCGCACTTCGAAGAATACTGAAAACAAAGACCTATCAATCACATTCACACTACTCCATATCACTCACAATCAAACGGTTAGGCAGAGTGATTTGTCAACACGTTCAAAAGGGTATTGCTGGAAAGAAAAGGAGAAGGAGTGACAGAGGAAGTCATTCGAGAGTTCCTACTGACTTACAGTACGGCTCCTCATCAATGGTGGGCAGTAAATCATCTGCAGAATTAACAATGGAAAGAACGATTCGAACCATCAACCATGCTATGATACTAAAGAATGAGACAAATGAATCAGCAAAATTCATAAAAGAAGATCTCTTTTTATTTGTGATTTCCGATTCGATTACTCCTGGACGGCTGGAATTGTGGTCAAATGATAGAGAAAAGTCATATACGAAATCTAGATAAGTGATGCTATTTGGATCAGAGGTAGAAACTAATTGTGGGAACTAAATCGACGCTGACATCAACTCCACTTTACCACCTGTTAGACACTTTCAAACTCCCAGCAAGTAAATTGGATAAGGCCAGAGAAAGAACTCAAGAAAAACAAATGTGCTGTTTAAAAGGACTCATCAAAAACCCAAACGACTTCAGATGAATTAGAAATTGAAGTACTACGAAGAAAGACAGATTAAAAAGGGGATGTCAAAGAGAAAATGATAATGTGCAAATTTTTGTGAATATTTTGTGATCGTCACTGGAAATAATATTGTATACACTTAAATTTTTAAGTTGTAAAACACATTTGTCGTTTCCTGATACAATTAATCTAGACTTCCATTTATTTTTCCGGTTTGTCTGGTGATACACTCATATTTCTTTTATATGACTATTACCTTAAAGAACAAATGGCCTTCAACTAAATATTTTTGGTTTTTTCCTTGCCAATTTGTGTCTATGCTTTTTCATAATTGAAAAATACGTCTTCTTGATAATTTTTTAAAAATTAGATCTACATACCAAACGTCAAACAAGATCCATAGTAATTAGGCATGATGATCTAAAAATATTTTCAAGAGTACCCTTGGAATTCATTAAATTCCGCTGTTTTTAACTCAAAAACCTGCAAATAAAGAGAGTTCGATTTTAATTGATGTCGCATAAATTATAGCTGTCGTTATGCGGTCTGGGATGATGCAACTGTCTAATCATTAAAATCTGACTTTTTCCTGCCTTCCTTAAATTTAAATTGAAATTAAATTGAAAAATTAAACAGTAGAATAATCGGACGATAGCAAATTGGGCGAGAAAATTTATTTAAAATTACATACAAACTGGAGTGATAAATGACTATCCAAGTGTCTTATAATGTCAATGTTTATCTGAAAGAAAAAATAAAAATACAATTGCAATAGAATTATCCACGAAACATTTTTATTTCTAAAAAGCAACAGCAAATCCTTTACAATAAATATTCACCTTGCTTCAAAAAGAATTATACTAATAAAGTCACCTAAAGCCTAATTAATCCAAATCGATAAACGGCAAAATATGTTGATTTAAGTCTCAGTTAAGAAACGAATACTTCAAAAATAAGTTTTAAGAGGGTGTGGTGAAAAAAAATTAAAAATATACTAATATAGTTAATAATAAATAGATGAAAATTTAATTGAAAATAACTTAAAGATATCAGAAAATTGGCGCAAACATAGAATTATAAATTTACAGATTGAATAAATTACCTTCATGAATCGTTCTAATATGTGTTTTGAGATAACCTGATGTAGAAAACGATTTGTCGCAATGCGAGCAGGAATATGGTTTCAAACCTAAAGTAGGGAAAACCAAACAACAAAATGAAATGCTGTGCTTCAAAATGCACATCTGAATTTGCCATCAAGTATTAACAGATTTCATTGAGCTTGAGTACTACAGAGACTAAATATGCACGAATCTAGTAACTAATAATGTTAAGTGAAAAGTTGGTCTATAAATCTGAGTTAGGAGAGGCAAATAAAACGTGGAGTCTCTGTTATCCCGGGGCATAAGTTTAATTAAGTTCCGATTGTTTTTAAATAGTATTTTGAAGTAGGATTTGCATTGTCCACTCCCCCAATTTCACTTTTCTCGGAGTTTTCTTTAATATGGCAGTGAATTTAATAATGTGGAGATAGTTTTGCCCCCGTTGGGTCAATTAAACTGTTATCACCGTTTTCCATTTAGAGGTTGCAGTTTAATTTTCATTAACACATCAAATTGAAACGAGATTTGAACAGACATTGAACTATCATTTCGTTTACATGAATCGCATTTATGTACTTTCGGAGTGCATTCGATTCGGAAAAAGATTTCCTGCACTACAAGGAGGAAGACGCTTTCGAATCTCTGATTTTTATAAATAAAATAAGCCAAACAACTATGGCACACAGTTTGGTGTGTCATGAATTATAAACACGATTGACCATATTTTAGCCACAATAACTCGCATCTTAAATTAAACAGTCGGTTGATAAATCTGGTTTAGTATATTATTCTAAGATACCAGTGCTTTTCATCATTGTTGTATTTTTAAAACGCCTCTCCTCTATGATCACTTCGGTGATTTTGGATGAATAGACCATTGCGAAAGCGTTAATTTATATTATCAATCTGGAAAACAAAATTAAGAAATAAGCATTATATCATAAAACTATCAATAGTTGTGCCTTTATTACTCTCTTCCGTGTGGTAGAACATTTTACTCCAGAGGATTAATTTACTTAATTATGGGATGCATTGGATTTAACTTACGGATTAATCACTTCCCCTTGTTTATATGCCTTTATATGTATTCTGAGTGTACCTATTATCGTGAAAGTTTTGTATAACATGAACAAGTATACTTCTATAAACTTGAAATATTTTATAGCCTATAAAAGAAACTTATTTAGTATGTTACAATTTTTAACATGTCTTTGAATTTACTGTATCCATATATATTTGATTCCTTATTTTTAACAAATGTTAGGCTT
Source organism: Hymenolepis diminuta (assembly GCA_900708905.1). Taxonomy (NCBI): domain Eukaryota; kingdom Metazoa; phylum Platyhelminthes; class Cestoda; order Cyclophyllidea; family Hymenolepididae; genus Hymenolepis; species Hymenolepis diminuta. The sequence continues at coordinate 126,052 of CAADRB010000019.1, forward strand.
TCGGTAATTAAATTTTCCTGTTTCTATTGCTTTTAAAACAAATGCTGTCACTGTGAGTTAAATTTAAATAATGTTAAACAGTTTCCAATTTTTTATAAAACATGATATTTGTATTATTCATTTTAAATAACATTTTGTAAAAAATTCGATATTTTCTTTCGAACTGTTTCAGGTGGCATAGGGATTTTTAATTCGTTCTCGGGTTTTGATCAAAACTCGGCTTCGATAACTTGTCTGCCTATTCAATTATTGTAACTGATCATCAAGTATGAGTATTCCGAACTTGCATTTAATAGGTGGCGGACAAACTTAAGGAATTTAAAATAATTGGAGTTTTTTCTGATTAATTTTTTATAAAATTTATTATTTTATGAAATATCATTATCAGAAACAAAAATTAATACTTATTGTGATTTTTCTTTTTATTCCTATAATTAATAATAGCGATACACCGAAATAACAGTTTATTAAACTATTTTAGCATTACAGTATAATTATATATGCTGGTGCAGATTATCATGAATCACTCAAATTAATATTTTGTGTGAAATTAACAAATTGAACGGACTAATTAAATACAACATCAGTAGTAATATTCATATAAAATATCTTCACTTAAACAAAACGTTTTATAGGCCCAGTTAGTATTTAAAATTATGCATTAATTGCAATCATACCTGTGTGTTTAAACATATGAGAATTTAGATATTTCTTTAATTTGAATCTTTCCTTGCATTCATCACATTTGTAGGCGGCAAAAGTGGAATGCGTTTTCAAATGTTGTATTAATGACAATCTGTTACGAAATTTTTTGTCACAATCACTACATTTTAAATTCGATGCAGATGAATCTAAACGAAATTAAGCAAAAGCTAGCAAGATAAAAGCACATTAATTTAAATTCATAACCATCCTATAGCTTTACCCCGTTTGTTTGTCCCATTATGACTGGTTGATTGGCTAATAATACCAAGTTCTTTAGCAAACTATTAATAGAAAGATGAAAGTGTGTTTAAGTAGAAAGCATCTTACCTTGTCACCATAATAAGTTAGAAGTTCATAACCAGGCTTTATATTCTAAAGGCGGCTGTGAATTTTGTAATTATTACATACCTGGCAAGCACGATAGTATATTTTCCCTCTGTACTGTATTGCTACCAAATTTTGTTCTTCATTATGGCGTGCACAGTTGACATACTTAATATTATCTTTAAGTATATATAAACCTACCCGTAGCCAATTTGAAAGTATTGGATGAAAAGCATCCACAAGGTGACTTTTAGTACCATAATGATTTTCTCTAACCAACCAGGCGTAACCAAGACGTGATCTCTATAATGAAATGTAAAATATCAAAAATTTTGATTAAAAAATTTTTTTAAACGTTATTTTGATTTGACTTGTACCTTTTTTAATTCGTGATCAGGTATGTTTTCAAGAGGAACAATTTCCCCCGTATATGGTCCTAAAACAGCTCCCATAGGGATATCTTTTTCTGCCCAAACACCTAACCCAGCACCTCGGATGCTTGATCGGCCAACATGAACAAAAGATTCTGGGGCTGTCCTTCGAGAATGATTTCGTTTGTCTTTTCCACAGCAACAGTCATCGGATTTGCCCGTTTCTACCGCATCACATAATAATGGCTTTACTGATTTTATCCACAAAGTCGAATGTGTAGGACAGGAATCGACGTACATTTTTTTGCACTCGTAGCAATCTGAAATAAGTTCAAAGAATTTATTTGCTTCCTTTATACAATAACAATTGTGATTCGAATTACAAAATATAGAAATAAAATACCAAAAAATAATTTTATCAAAGTAATTAAACAATAAGCTCAATACCCATCATGATAATAGCAGAATTAGAGAAAAGATGTTAGCAAAGATGCATTAATCATGAATTTTTTTGCTCAATCTGAGGTTAGTTGGGGAGAGGTAGCGAACTACGAGTTTATCAAAGGTAGAAACGAGATATTACTTGTTCTGTGCCAGAAGATCCATAGAACACTTTTATAACTTATTAGCCTACCAAAGTAATCTGCAAAAGCCAACACTCAATAATAACACGGAATTGAACAAACTTCAGCAAATTACTTAAAATTCTGCAAAGTGGAGACAAATAATTTTAGCAAGTTTTAAAAATGTGAGTTGTATTAAAATTGACAAAGAATCGTTAAGTTAATTGTTTTTGGATAAAATTAAATAATTTTTTCACAGCATTAAGAATATACAAAATTTACATTTTATTAAAATATACTCAAAATATGACAAAATTCTGATGGAATTTTCTTGATCCCGTGTTTTTATTAAATTGGAGGTATTTGTGGCTATTTTGGAGATAAATAAGTCTACAACAAACATACACTCGTTCAGTAAGCTTAAAAATTTATCAGATTAAAAATAAACAACAAAATAAGCATGAAAGAAAGAACAAGTTACTCCTCAGTTATTTTTATATGAATGAAGACAGTTAAGCATAATCATCGTATTCATCTGCTACTTAGAAAGTTAAATTAGCTCTTATTCCGATTATGAAACTACTTTAATAGCTGGACGAGATTAAACTTAAGCGTCAAATGATAATTACGGGCGCGCATAGGTATGAATCAGTATATGCGCACCACATGGTTTCAGAATCGAGACTCCTTCAGGGACTGATATAACTATTCACATTATATCAATAGATAAAACTGTACTATCTGGTTAACAAGACATTTCTCTCTTCTGAGGGAAAAAATTCTTCCGTCTATTTCTGACCGTTAGTAGACAGGGTTAAACTGAGATATCAGCGTTTCCAATATTTTGAATAACAGTAAATATAAGCTAACCAATCAACAGAGGAGCAGAAGAACATAAGCTTCTTAGTAAAAATTATGGAAAATCATTACAAGGCCAAATATTGCAAGTTATCCATCCTATTTTAATCATTTACTTCAATCTTTTCAATATTATACTCCCAAAATCGCGCTCCCCTTGATGGGCCTATATAATGCGTATTCATTTGAAACTCTTAATATGAGAATTGTTTTCCGATTAGATCTCCATAACTTGTTTATGGCTAACTGCATTTTTGTGATCTGAGTTAATGTGTTTTAGACAGCTTGGCAATTGGCGCAACTACTATCAGCCGGCAAAATCTTACCCCCACGCATACATCAGCAAGTCTATCAAAATTGAAATAGTCGTCCAGCCATACGCCCACTTTTCAGGTCATTAGTCGTCGTGTCTTTACTCCTACCTTCAAAGTTGAACAGCGAATATCTGCCCGAATCTGACATTCACACCCGATCGGCTCTCCCCTCTAACTCCCACAGACCATTTCATAGTCAGGGTCTTCAGCCAGCCCCTCTTACCCTCCGCTTGTGAAGCCCTCTCTTTCCCTCTGCTAAGTCACATTAACCATCTTTACCAAATCTTTAGCTTCTTACTTTTTGTAGCGTTGTATTTTATGACCCTAGTATTTATCCCCCAATAGATATATATGATAATATAATGCTACTGAGTTATAGTTAGTAGATAATAAATCCATCACTCACAAAGAAATCGATCATCTTGGGGATCAGCTGGGGGCTCTTTGTAATTTTTCCTTGTGATGTTCCTGGTTGGATAGTTTTTCACTAAAATCAGGAATATTGTAATCCTTTACATCGATTTTACCTTCGTGCAACTCCATCAGGCCTCCAGAAGCATCAGACTTCGAGGACGGAGATTTATTTATTTTTGCAGCCTTTCCTCCTACATTTTCTACCATTACCTTAACCGATTCCTTTAAGACAATTTTATTCATCAATTTCTTCTGTGTTACTTGTTTCCTTGATCGTTTAGATTGTGAGAATGGAAGAGGGTTGAGAGGAAACCACTCATCACCAGTACTAACCCAATCACTGTCGTCACTATCGCTAATATGTCTAGAAAAGAGCGGTCGAGAACGAGACTATGCAATAAGAGCCTTAGTGCAACTTACCCATGCCTTTTGGTGCCGTTCTTCCTCAGAACGCTTTTCGTCAGCCAGAATAAAACGTTCCAAGGCTTGTTGCTCACTTTCTAGGGTAGCTTTCTTCAAATAAACAGACAAAAATAATTTTCAAGAAATAATTTTTGCAACAAAATGATCATTATTCATCTTTGTTTTTATTCTAGGATGGTTCTATTTTAAATAAAGAATAAATAATGAAATCTGAGACACAATAAATATGAAACAAATTCTTTATGTAGTTTAGATATAATGCTTCGTAATGACCATCAAAAATGCCTTTATAAGATATGACAGACAATAGGCTGTTGACATAACCATCTGAAGATAGTGTTGAATACCTAGCTAATAGAAATAACAAATTAATAATAATTCTAACTACTGTCAAAATCAACCTCTTGTGATATTTTCACTTGTATAAAAGTGAGAAAAGTGGCCTCTTCATGGGTCTTACAGACTATTGTAATTTTTGAGCAACAGTGCTAAATTTGTGCGCTATATTAAATTGCACCGTAAGTCGAACTACTTGTGATGCCAGATGTATTTGGAATTATCCCACCAAGTCTTCACTAGTAATAACACAGTACTCACCAGTAAATCTAATAAAAATATAAATACTTTACTATTAGTAAGAATGAATATAGGGGGGTGCAACATACTAAGAAATGCATTAATGACACTTAACACACGTCATGTAATTTTTTATTAGGGAAAGAGGTGAAGTCATTGTGACTAATAAGTGGAAGTGTTCTTAAACTGGCCTATAGCGAAATGGGAAAGTAACTGCACGAATAACGTACATGTGGCAATGAGGTGAATGGGTCATCATTATTGACCCGATAGAACATAGCATGAAGTGGACAAGCTTGAGATTCAGTTCGTAATGAATCAATGGTTTAAATCACTACAGTTTGCATGGTGAAGCTGTCAATTACTGCCAAAAATTCATCTGAGCTCTTTGAGTCAAAAGCCTTTTGTAGCCAATTCCAAATTGTATTCCCATTTTTAGAGCAGAACACCAAGAACTGATCAGGCCAAGTGTATTGATCAAACCACAATGAGGATTCAAGCACGTAAAAGAGAGATGAAAAACAATCGAGATGAGAGGGAAGCGTAGGAGCCGGTACATAACACGTGGGCGTTGCGTGTGAGTATGAGAGAGAAATACAGACAATTTACCGAGACGCTTGGACAAGGACGCAGGTGAAAACATGAGTGCGGGTGTACTTCTAATGAGACGGAACGGTTACAAAACGGGGAAATCAATAAACGCATTTAGATATGACGGATGGGGATTTTAAGTATTTCCATGGGAAATGCGAATAAAGAGTAGTCCCGAAAAATGCATAGGATGTCACCCTCCAATGTGATCCAACTTAGATAAATATAATTTCATTTCCTTATTTACCAAACCATTTAATATTTTGAATAATTTTTTCCAATTAGTACTACTTACTTTTTTCTAATGGTGGAAACCACTGGAGCAGTAATTCCCTATGAATATTTACAAATGCAGGATTGCTTACCAAGGTAGAAATGATCTTGTAAAAATAACACATGGGCTGAAAAGTCCCGGGCCTAGCAAAGAAAACACAGTTTTGGTTCAAAATTAGCTTTATTCATCAACGTAATCTCCATCAAGAGCAACGCAATCATTCCAGTTCCGCTCTAACATTTTAATACCACTTTTGTATAACGATTTATCCTTTGCCTCAAAATAGGCCTCAGTTTCAGCGATAACCTCTTCATTCTTGCGAAATTTCTTACCGGCGAGCATTTTTTCAGGTCTGCAAACAGCCAGTAGTC